>JAJMIZ010000007.1:0-445027 GCA_030568845.1 Millerago galiae | reverse complement strand
ATGTCTTTTTTTATTTATTTGCTTTTTGGGTTTACGGTTTACGGTTTACGGTTTATAGAATATTTATTTACTTAAAGTATTTGTAAGAAATTCGCGACATATTTTTTCCTATTTGATAACATCTATTATGGAAGTTGAAGAGATAGAGAAAGAGCTGGAAGCTATTGCTCTATACGAGAAAGGGTCCGAGAAGGAGTCTATTGGGCTCATGAGGGATGCTATTTCGTTTTACTCTGCTGCTCTGAGAGTATGTATTGGGTATAATTGGCCTTGTCTTTACTAACTCTATTAGCTTGATAGTGATGTTGAAAAAAAATATAGAAAGAAGCTTGATTTAGAGTATAAAGAGAGTTTAAAAGAAAGAGAGAAATCTTCTTTAGTGCTGGTTACTGAAATAAAAGATTTAAGCATTAAAGATGAAGAAGAAATTATAGAAATGGACCCATGTTGGTTACTTGACATTTTACCAAATGATATATTAATTGAGATAATATCAATATTGATCAGGGTTGATTCACATTCTCATGTAAACTTTTCAACAACTTGTAGAAAAATATCAAAGTTAGCATTTTCATCAACGACATTTAGAGTTTTATCAAATATAATTTATCCAAAACAGATATATTCATCTTCCACCACTCAATTAAATAACATAACTTCAAATCAATTAGAAATGGTTAAAAATTGGGATTTCAATTGGGAAAAAATGTTTAACGATAGACCTTTCATCAAATATTTTGGTGTTTACATTTCAAAAGTTTCTTATATTTCAGATGGTGCCAGAGTATCTTCATTTTATGCTCCTGTCAAATTGGTTACATACTTCAGATACTTAAGATTCTTCCCAGATGGAACGGTTTTAAAATTAACTTCAACTGATGAACCAAGTGTAATTGTACCTGTCTTCTTAAAAGAAAATTTAAAAGACTGGAAAAATGGATCAATATCAAGGTTTTCATTAGAGGCTGATGGGCAAGTTATAATTAGAAGAAAAACTGAACTATATAGCTTTGTTGAGGAGCTAAACATTGTAAATCTGGGTTATAGAAAATTCCATAGATTGAACTGGGAAAGCAGTTACATTATAGATGAAGATGGTGAGAGAGACTACTTCAGCTTAAGAAAAGAGAAACCTTTTAATTTTAGTAGCGTTAAATCCTACAAAGTTGATTTTTAAATATACATAGTTTCATTTATTAACTTAAAATACAATTCAGCTTCTTCAGCCTCTCTTTCTTCATTTCTATTTAATATTGATCCAATGGTCATTTCATAATTTGTTTTAACTGAATTAGTTTTAAATCTTTCAAAATCACTAACTTCCACTAAACCGTTAGATTCTATATTGAAGGAAGAGTTTTTCTCTTTATCATAAATTTTCTTTTCGATTAAACAAAAAATTTCATGTAGAATTAACCTTTGGCGATCAGACAAGCCCATAATTGCTTCAGCTGATTGCTTAAATAATTTGATGTCATATCTTGAACTATTTTCAATGCAATTGATCATAAAATGCGATAGTAGTTTCACTCTATCAGTTTTGTGCAAGTGATCAGGTTCTTTGTGTAAGACACCTTGAGGCCACCATTCTGGTTTCTTCTTTTCACCTTGGCAATATGGATGATTGGTTTGTTTCTTTGGTTCAAATACCTTAACAAATTGTTTTGCTATTTTCTTACAGCCTAGTTGTTGGATTTCTATAAAACAGTCAGTTATATGTCTTTCAATATCTGCATTTGAGGACAATTTAATCATTTTTCTGTATCTGGGTGTTGCTATATCTTCAATTGAACATGGTAAAAACTTTGAAGGTTCTGCGAATGTGTAATCGGATGGCTCATTTTGAGTTCTTCGTTTTTTCTGAGTTGGCTTTTCTTCAATTGATTTCTTTTTAATTAACTCTTTAAATAATGTATTAAACTTGGATAGATCGATGGGAAAGGATGAATTCGATTTGATTTCAAAATTTTCATCTTCATATAAAAAGACATATTTAATATTATTATTAGCTAAATAATTCAGAAGCTCCATGTTAATTTTTGGATCACATTCACACCCTTCATATTATATACTACCATACACTCGGTGTATGAGATGAACATGATACAAATATAAAGCAAGTCCATAACGATTTTAAACCATCTTCATATAAGTTTCATGATTCGGATTTCGGATTTGGATCAACTACAGGTACTTGAAATTATTATACATAAAAAGCCACTGAAGTAGAATTAAAATCATTGCTGTTGATAATTGTTTTGAGGTTGATATTGCTGAGTATTTTGTAGCCCGTTTGAATATCCATTTTGATAGCCATTTTGGTATGGTGATTGATTATTTAGGTATGGCGATTGATTAACTGGAGCGAATTGTTGAGGTGGATTAGCTGTAATCGGTGGTAAGGATGGTGCAGGGGTAGTATACTGTTGTGGATAGGCAGGATTTAAGATAGAAGGTTGCTGTGGAGGTTGTTGGAATTGTTGTGGTGCTCCGACTTGAAAAGTTCCAAACGCTGGACCAGCTGATTGATTATAAGAAGCATGTTGTGAGTTGTTAAGTAATCCATTAACGTTAGGAATTGTATTCTTATACTGTTCTCTTTCTAGAGCTCTTCTTTGTTTTTCTTTTTCAGCTTCTTCTTGTCTTATCTGTTCTTCTGCTTCAAGTCTTGCGGCTTCCTCAATTTCTCTTTGTTTTTGCAATTCTTTCTGTCTCTGCTTTTCTTCAGCTTCTTTTTCAATTCTAATCTTATCATCCTCAATTTTTTGAATCACTTCAAGCTCAAAGTCATGTATACACCATTCACAAATGAAAACATCATTTGAATTTCTAAGTAACTCTTGTTGAACGATACGTGGCTGGCATTTTAAATGTTGCCATCTTTGACATCTCTCACAAACAATTAATTTGACACCGTCGTCATAGTTCTTTTTTCTAATACCACAACCACATTCAAATAACCAATCACCTTCACCGAGCTCAATTGGTTCCTGATCCAGTACCTTTAAGTCTGCAATTGAAATCTCAGTTCTTCTACTAGTAGTTTGTCTTTTCAAACGTTCTTCAATGTCTTTTTTCAATATATCTTCTTTTCTTTTCAAATTCTTTATAGCTCTAATTTTTGCCTGTTCTTTTCTTTCAATTTCTAATTCAGCTTCTTTTTGTTCATTTTCGATTTTTAATTGTTCTTCTCTTTGTTGTAATCTTGAAGAACGTTTTCTATTATTGACTAATTCATTTAATTGTTGTTCTCTTTTTCTTTTAACTATTTTTTTTCTAATGTTTAGATCTTCTAATGCTAAATCGTTGATATGATATTTGATATTTTGAACAAGTGTTTTAAATTTTCTAATTGATTTAACTGAATCAAGGAAATCATGGATTTGGTAAATTCCGATTGCAATGCATTCCCATGATACTTCAGGTTCAACATTTGCTAATTCAATTTCCGGATCAAAATTTTTGGAATTCTTATATTTCTTCGGTATCTTAATTTCTGGAAAATTGAATAGTGTTTGTTTATAAATTCTATTGTCACTTAATAAATAATAGCTTTCTAACTCATCATCATTATTATAACCTTCATAAATTGGCTCAAATCTAAGTTCATTCTCTTTATCATATTTTTCAACTTGTCTTTTAAAAGCATCAATGTATTGTATTTGATAAACTAAATTATATAGTACATCAAACTTATCAACTAATGATAAGGTTGAATATTCTTTTGGGTTCTCATCGGTTCCTAATAAATCAATCGTGTCACCAAATAGATATCTAACTTTATGACTAAAATCATCAGTGGTGATTTTACCACCGATCAATGCTGATGCTAGATTGTTTGCTATTTTAATTGTAAGGTTTGGTTCAGTTAATCCAACTAATTCTTCTTCAAGTAACTATATAAAACACGGTTAGTATCTTCAAGGGAGATAAATCACTAAATTCTGTAACACTTACGTCAACAGTGAATGGATCACCGCCTAATTTGATAGCACCACGAAAATAATAGAGCCATTGTACCACAAATGCATACTTCCAATCATTTCTAAGTTCATTTAATTGGATTTTATATGATTCACTCTCTAATAACAACTGCTGAGGTGTTTTCAATAGTAACTCCCTGATTTCAGGATCAACAAACGTCAAACGGGTTGCAGGATGCTCAGAGGCCACAGGAGTTCCGGTATTGGATCTTGACATATCTAAAACCAAAACAGAAATTCAACAAAACTGTAAAATCAAATATCAAAATATTAAAGAAAAAATCGAAAGAAAAAAAAAACGCGTATTTTTTGACTTCGAAAAGATTACATAATCGATTCATCACGTGATGATAACGTTTCCGGGTGACTTTCCCGGATTTCATTTTTCTGTACTTTTTGTTTTTAATCCACAAAATCGCTTTCGCCAGCAATTTTTTGACTTAAGACAAACGTCAACTGCCTTGAATCAAATCGCTTCTTCTCATATTAGCATCACAGAAGGTCATTGGAACCTTCCGTTTAGTCAACAGCATTCAATTCATTATCAGTGTGGATTTATAAGTTCGTATTAAGTATTTTACTCCATTCCAAAGACGCCCCTACATCAATACTCTCAATTGAAGATAGTGGCAATTTAATGGCATTAATCTTTTAAATTAGTTTATTGCTTCATTTATAGATCATCATTTGTTTTGTCTTTTTTTTTAAAAGCTTATCATAATGTCTGATAGTGATGATAATCTGTCGAATGATTATCATATCAATGAGAATTATCAACGATCAAATATATTACCGAAAGTAAGGTCACAAACTTCAAGTTCAAGCTCAAGCTCATCTAGAAAACCTTCAAGTAATGCAGTTCCTGCAACTCCAAGAATGTTAAGAAATAGTAGTGCAACTTCACAACAACAAATAGCTCAACAATATTCTCAACAATCTCCTCAAGTTCAAATGCAACAATATCAAACTGCCCCAGTCATGTCTCCTCCACAAAGATCAAACTCAACTCGTGTTCAGAGGACTCCATCTGCAAGTGCTCGTTATAATCAATATCAAACTCCTATAAATGATTACAATACCACAGAATCTCCTTCACGCCAAAAACTTGCTCCTTTGGATACTCAGACGGCAGTTTCAAGTAGTCAAAGATCATCACCTCAAAGAAATAATAGATTATTACCTGCTGCAAATGTCTCAAATCAGGATAGTCAATCAACCTCGTCAAAACCTGAGTCGACACCATCAAAAAGGCCTCCACAAGGTCAATTCCATCGTCGTTCAATTGGTGACTGGGACTTTATGAAAACAGTTGGTGCTGGTTCGATGGGTAAAGTTAAACTTGCAAAACATAGAAAAACTTCTGAAGTTTGTGCAATTAAAATCGTTCCAAGAGCTGCAAGAATCTATGAAAGAAATCATGCTAATGACCCACCTCCACAAGATGAATCAGATGCTGACAAAAGAAGAAAAGAATATGAAAAAGAAGTCGCTAGAGATAAAAGAACTATTAGAGAGGCTTCATTAGGTAAAATCTTATACCATCCATTTATCTGTCGTCTTTTTGAGGTGATAACAATGTCAAACCATTATTATATGCTATTTGAATATGTTTCTGGTGGCCAAATGTTGGATTATATTGTTTCACACGGTTCATTGAAAGAACGTCATGCAAGAAAATTTGCCAGAGGAATTGCATCTGCTTTAGATTATTTACATAAAAATAACGTCGTTCATAGAGATTTAAAAATTGAAAATATTATGATTTCAAAAACTGGTGATATTAAAATTATCGATTTTGGTTTGTCAAATTTATATTCAAATGATTCTTTATTAAAGACTTATTGTGGTTCATTATATTTTGCTGCTCCTGAACTATTATGTGCACATCCATATATTGGTCCAGAAGTTGATGTCTGGTCCTTTGGTGTTGTTTTGTATGTTTTAGTCTGTGGTAAAGTTCCATTTGACGACCAAAGTGTTTCTGCTCTACATGAAAAAATTAAAAAAGGTAAAGTTGAATATCCATCATTTTTATCACCAGAAGTTATGAGCTTGTTAGCAAGAATGTTAGTTGTCAATCCAAATAAAAGAGCTAAACTTTCTGAGGTCTTAGCACATCCTTGGATGACAAAAGGATATGAAAATCAACCATTATCATTTGTTCCCCATAGAATTCCTTTGAAATTACCTTTGGAGCCTGCCATCATTAAAGAAATGTATTCTCTAGAACTAGGTGAATCTCCAGATCAAATTGCTCAAGATTTAGCCTATATCATTTCTTCTGATTTATACAAAGAGGCATCAAAACATTGGTATCAATCTCAAGATACACCAAATGTATTAAAAGTTGACCCAACCACTAGTTTTCATCCATTAGTATCTATTTATTATTTAGTTGATGAAATGTTGAAAAGAAAGAGAGCTAAAGAGTCAATTGTTGATATTCCTCCTGTAATTCAAGATTATCAAAAAGAAATTGCTCAACACGAAGTTTTACCTCAGCAAGAGGCTACCCTTACTCAGCGAAAAGCTCCTGAAATTAAAATTGAAGAACCCATTATTCCAAAAGGTAAATACGAAACTCCAACTCAACCTCCTGTTTTATCATTTCCAGAAGCTGCACATACATCACCAATCCATACATCAACACCACCGCTACCTGATCCTCAACAAGTGCTATCTCAAGAAACTTCTGCTCATGAAGATCTAGTTATACCACAACAACATATTCAGCAAACTGGTAGTGATGAAAAAGGTTTCAATTCGTTAATTAGAAAATTCAGTCAACTTAGATCTAAACGTCCACATGAGCAACCTCAACGTACTAATTCAGTTAATGTAGCTTCATCAAATCATTACAATGCTAATGAATTCAACCTGAATAATAAATATCAAACTTTTGCTCAAGATCAATCATTACCAAACAATAGAAATTCTTTTGAAACTGGTGGTGATAAGAAGAGCTCTGAATTACTTACTGTCACACATAGACCTGCTACTAAATCACACGCTAGAACTGTTTCTGCTTATGTTCCTACTTCTGCCAAACCAGATGCTAATAGTCCATCAAGCAAAGTTACCTCATCAGCTCAACCAAAGAAATTCCATCCTTCTGCCAGAGCTAAGTCTGTTGGTCATCGTCGTGATCATCCACAATATTCAAATGCTCATACGCTTTCTTCTGAGGTTCAACAAGTTCCCCCACTACCAACTGATTTAACTGATGATGCTTACTTTGATGATGTTACATTAGATGAATTTCCAAACTCTGATAAAGCCACACTGGTTAATTCAGGAGCTTCAGGTACGTCTTCGCATACTGGGTCTGTTGCTAATAGAAGAGCACACAATGATTTCAGTGACTTGAATGAAGATCAAATTATACAAGAAGCTAGTAAAGCACCTCCTGGTTCAATGCCATCGATTGAATATCCAAGAACTTTATTCTTGAAAGGTTTTTTTTCAGTTCAAACTACATCAACAAAATCATTACCAGTTATCCGCGCTAATATCATTTCAGTTTTAAGTAAATTAGATGTTCAGTTTACCGAAGTTCGTGGTGGTTTTATTTGTCAACATGTTCCTTCCATCAAACCCCTTGAAAGTCCAGTGAAAGAAGAAACTAGCTTGAAATCTATTAAATCAACAAGTGATTCATCTGCTGTTGTTCCAACAACTTCAGATCCAAGTAAAGGCTTGCGTAATACAACCACTGATAGTGGTGGTTCATTTGGTGAACATTCTGGGGAGCATTCAACCCCAACTTCTTCAACAAAATCACATAAGAGAATGTTTTCAATCGGTGGAAGTATATTAGGTTATAGACGTAAACCATCAATTGGAAACTCACCAGCAATACCTCCAACTCCAGTAGCTGCATCAAATGCTTATAATCAATATGATTTTGATTCATCTGCATCTTTAGATTCATTAAATAATGAAGGCGGTCATGGTGGCAGTGACATGTTGGTTTCAAGTAGCATTGAACAAAACAGAGTACGGGCACCATCAGGTAATATGACAACAATGCCAAGTGGTAACAATCAACACCCTCAACCACAAATTAGTTCAGTTATTCATAGTCGTACGCCATTGAAATTTGAAATCCATATTGTTAAAGTTCCATTAGTTGGATTGTTCGGTGTCCAGTTTAAAAAAGTCATGGGTAACACATGGATGTATAAAGCACTTGCAGGTCAAATTTTAAACGAGTTAAACTTATGATTAATAGACGTTGATGATTCATTGTATAAAGTATATAATTTATGAAATAAAAAGTTAACGATATGATAATAGAAAATTTAGGTTGTAATAAGACATTATATTTTAATTATGTATATATATATATATATATATATTCACTCATTCAAATTTCATTTAATATTCTTTTTAATTCATTATTGGCATTAATTAAAGTTTCTATTTGAGAAACTGTTTTTTCTAAAACGACAGATTTTGGTAAATTTTTTCTTTTTGATAAGGAAGTATCTTGATTTAAAGTTGGTAATAAAGCAACCAAATTATCAAATGCATCTTTGATTGCAGTTCTTCTTCTTTGTTCACTGGTTGTATGGTTTAATTTTTTTTGTTCTTCAGATAAAACTTTTCTTTTCTTTCTCTCTTTCTTTACTATTTGTTCAGGTTGTTTATTTGTTTCATTATAAGTTCTTTTATTTTCATAGACATTGGGTATCAATGGAGAGCCCAAGCCTAATGTATTATGTTGATTATCGTCATTCTCCATTGCTTGAATAGCATTATTATAAGCATTATCGAAATCAATTGAATCATTATTGAAAGTTTTATCTTGGTGATGGTGATGAGTATTTTTAGCTTTTTTATCATCAATGATGCTATCTAAAAATTGCTCTAGAGCATTCGATTCATTCACTGATAATAATTCATCATATTTTGAAAAATATTGTAAACTTTCTAAATCAACTAGATTCTCCATGGGACTTAGCAGCTTTGAATGGATCATGTTTGGGGAATGGTGTGGAGAAGGAGTAGCACCTTTAAAGAAAAATTCCTTCATCTCATTCATCATTTCAGTATTTGGAGAATGAATTAATTGTTGCTGTGGAGAATTTTTATTTGAACGATTCAAAGCATACCGTAAAGACCTTGGAGATTGCGGATTGAAATCTAATTGATTATCAATGGTGAAATTGGGATCTTCTTGAGGTAAAATTGGGATTGGATGTAACTGAGATGGAATTGGATTCAAGAGTGGTTGCGGAGATCCCATGGTTGGAGTTAATTGGTTGTTGAAACTTGGGGATTTCGTCAATATGGCATAAGCGGCTTCGAAATCCATTTCTGATAGAGCCAGTCTTTCATCAGTTTCACCATTTCTTGCTGGAGATCGTAGAAATGTTTTATATGATTTGAAATCTGGAGAAGCTAAATTTAAAAATGGGGGAGTTGAAGGAGTTGGTGTCCTTGAAACTGGACCAGGTGGATTGGGCATATTATTAGTTAACTTTATTGTTTTCTTATTATTTGCATCTGTTTAATTTTGATATACTTTTTGGACCCACGTTTAGATACGTTTGAGCTTATATGACTTTGACAAAACAATTGATATTTAACTTATTTTCTACCTTTTTTGATTATTTCTAACTTCTGATGCAAATCAAGCCTTCAAAAGGTATTCGTCTCTTAAAATTTTCGAGTGACACTCAAAAACTTTTCGATCGAAATTTCTCTATTGTTTTAGATCTACAAGAAAAAATCACATGTGAAAAAAAAAATTGATAATTTGATGATTATGTAACTTTTATGTAATTACTGATTATGTGATTTATTTGTCATCACAAAACAACTCCAAAACCAAAAGTCAACTTGATTGATCTGATGTAATAATCTTCAAAGTTGGCTTTAACTGCGTCTTCTTCTCCTACTGGAATACCTGAGAAAAGGACATTGAGTTTTGTTTCGGAGTCTCCTTGGTGAAAATCAATTTTTAAGGTTGCAAAATGGCCAGATTTCCAGCTTCTTAATCTCCATAATTGAACAATTTGTTCGTTTGGTTTTAAAGATTTGATTGAGCCTTCAACATTACCACCAAATAAGTTGAAAGTAGAACCTTCCTTCAGTATATCACCTTGGAAATCAGGTGTTGATCTTGTCCATGCACCAACTCTGTTCTTCTCAAGCAATGTGATGTACAATTGTTCAGCAGAAGTGTTAAACGTAGGTTCAAAATGTAAAGTTGAAGTATTGTATTTTGGTACAGAAGAAGAGGAAGTTGAAGTAGTAGCTTTAGTAGTTTCTGTTTTAGTAGTATTTGTAGTATTTTCAGAAACTTTTTTAACAGGTTCTGATGAAGAAATAACTTGATTAGCTTTTGTAAATTTGGAGTTAACTTGCTCTGATGGTAACTGAATATCTTGACCATTAACAATCAATAAGTCTTCACCAAATTGGAAATATGATTTTCTTAATTGTGGAATTATCTTTTGTCTAACAAGCTCCTTGATTTTAGAGTTTTCATTATTTTCACTGAAGACTGAAATTTCAAATTGGTATTCATCTTCTTCTGTATCATATGCAACTTCCGGAGTTGTAATACTACCACTGACTTCTAAATCGTCAATTTTACCAACATAGCTTAAAACTACTTTCAAATCAAATAAACTGATGACTTTACCCTTTCTTTGTGAAACAACAACATCACCTTCAACTGATGTGACAGAATTAATCTCAGCTTTTTGATTTCCTGATTCAGCTTTAATACCAATCACTTTATCATTGAAATATTGACGAGTCCAGTCAATACAGTTCTTGTCGACCCAATGCCAGTTATTTGGATTATTAACAACCATTTTCTATAAGATTTTCCAAGTTGGTTAAAATGAAAAATTTAAATATTGAAAATTCGGTATTTCTAGAAAGTTCGTTCGCACGAGTACAACATTGAAAAAGTATAAAGAATATTAAATTATAAACAATGAAATGAAAAAGATTAAGGATTCATGAAATGATCGTTGATATCGATATTTAATCCTGGTGCTAAGTTTGTAGTTGTCATCGAAGGTAATCCACCCCCCAAAAAATCCAGCATCATATGCATACCACCACCACCGGTATAATCATCAACATCAGCTGGTAATACTTTTGAAACTCCTTCTAAAAACCAAACCCTGTCTTTCATTTCAGTTGTAAACCCTCTTAATAAAGAATAATAGCTTCTCATTATTCTCATAGCAGTTAAATCACCTGACATTAATAAAGCTAAAAACATTTTATCTAATAAAGCAGGAAATGCAAAAATTCTTAAAATGAAGTCTGATTTATTCTTTTCATGATGTAATTTATCCAAATAAGCTAAAGTCATTAAATATGGTGAATCTGACTCAACTGGGTATAAATCTGCAATTGACTCATCAAAACAAACTAACTCAGTAATTGCACCATTTCTTTCGTTTATAATATCACCTAAATCATCTAAATCAACCGAAATGAACTTATAAAACCTTGAAGTTGGTGGTAAGGGCCAAACTGCAGTTAATATAGTTGCAGCACCTTTAACATGGAAAATCCATGCAGATGCAGGTAATGATGTTGGTGAGGTTGAGGAAGGTAATGACGCATTTGCTAATGAATCCATAATTAGAATTAAAGCTGAAGCCACTAATGCGTCTGTATTTTCTGCTGACAATTCCAGAACTGCTTCTCTCAATAATCTTAAAGCTTCGCCCCTATGATAAGTAATGCTTTGTTCTAATCCTTTAGTTGTTCTTGATAAATGAGTCGCAGAAAACCCTAAGATTGAATGCATTAAAAATGGATAATTAAAGGCTAATTGTGGTATATCCTCCATCCAAATTCGTTTTTCTGATATACCAGCAGTTGTGATAGTTGGCGCAACAACAGTAGTGTAATGATACATCAATTTTAAATCTGTTAAATTCAAATTTTTTGGAGCTGCATAAGGTGATGATTGATTTAGACCACTTGGTTGTGAAGTTGGATTTAAATAAGCTTTATTTTCATTATCATTTAATTGTTGATGTGTTGATAATGGAGAAGTGACAGAGCCTGGAGACATTGAAGGCTGAGGTGAAATGGTTGGATTATTACTTAAAGAATTCAAATTAAGCGAATTATTTGAATCTCTAGAAATCATTGGACTATTTTCACTTAGCATTGAAGCCCTTAGTTGGGCAAAATTTGCAGGGTTCATATTTGACAACTGTTCAGCAATGTTACCAGGCAGTGAAGATGATAAATTCTTCAAAGTTAAATTTGGTATATCAACACCAATAAAATTTTCTAGTTTAAAGCTTCCATTTGCAAATTGACTTAAAATATTTGGATTATTTGCAATCATATTTGAAATAGTCGATGAATTATTTTCAATCTCCTGTAATAAAGATTTGGATGAACTGACAATAGGGGTATCATTATTGGTTTCATGAAACGAAGATTCAGATAGCTCCCTCTTTTTAGCAGTCTTTTTAGCATTATCAGTAGGAATTGAATAAGTACATTCAATGTTTAAATTCTCACATTTTTTACAATTGGGTTTACCTTCATCACATTTCACTCTTCTACGTTTACATGAATCACAACCTAATTTAGACTTTTTGTGAAACTTCCTTTTACCAGTTGATGTGGAACTAACCGTTTTACCATCTTTATGAATCAAAACCACTTTTGATGATGCTGGAGTCAATTCTTCATCGTCAATTGAATCTTTTCTTAAACTCTCTTCTCCAATAGTATTCTTATCATAAGACTCTAAAAATGGAGCTATGTTGCTCTCATTGAATGGCATCTTAACACAAAACACGTCTTCTCAATCTTTGACCAAGTCCAGTTGAATCGACTATTGGCTTTCCCAAATTTAGTTGGCTGTTGAAGAGAAACGTAATCAGACAAAAGATGATTTGTTGCTCGTTTGGACTTCTTAGATCTGTATTGTTGGTAAACGAGACACCTTCGTTTAAAAATATTTTTTCACTCCTGAGAAGATCCGGTCATCAAGTCGGAACTTTCTACAGTTTAACGTAAGCTTGAATTTACTTATTTATTTATTAATGATCGTGATCGTGTCCATCGTCTTTTGGTTGTTCTGGATCAACAGTGATCATTGTGTCGATTCTAAGGATGGCAATGCAGGCTTCCAATGCAGATTTCAAAGACTTGATTTTACTGATGGTTGGTTCTAAAACACCAGTAACAGTCTCATCAACAATTTTACCTTTAATTAAATCTAAACCGTAATTCTTGTAATTTCTTCTTTTTATATCAGTTGGTAAGGCAGATTGACTTGCACTGTGGTATGATCTTAACTTAGCAATCAATTCTGATGAATCTTTTGCAGCATTTGAAGCTAAAGTTTTTGGAATGATCAATAAAGCATTGGCAAACTCTGCAATTGCTAATTGTTCTCTTGATCCAACGGTTGTTGCAAAGTTTTCCAAATAAATATTTAAAGCAGTTTCAACTGCACCACCACCTGGAACAACGTTACCACTTTCTAAGGTTCTTTTAATAACAGATAATGAATCATGTAATGATCTTTCCATTTCATCTAATGTATAATCGTTTGGACCTCTTAATATAATTGATGAAGAGGAATGGGCTTTAGTCCCTTTAATCAAAATACATTCGTCATCTGAAATTCTTTCTTGAACAACTTCATCTGCATAACCTAAGTAACTTGTTTCAAAAGTTTCTTCACCTTCTAAGTTTGATAAACTACTAATGAATGACGCACCAGTGGCCCTTGCAATTCTTCTTAAATCTTCTTTTTTACAACGTCTAACTGCTATAACGCCTGCTTCAACAAATTCTTTTAAACATAAATCATCAATACCTTTAGTGGTCAAAACAACATTAGCACCAGCAGCTATTATTTTTCTAATTCTTTCTAAAACAATACCATATTCTCTTTTTCTAATTTCTTCCAATTGTTCTGGATCATCAATATTTATTTGAACTCCCATTGCCATTCTTGCTTTTTGTAAATTTATGTCTAAAACTGCAATCTTTGCATTTGTGATTTTTTTTAACATAGCTTGGGATGCAACTGTACAATTTAAAGCGTAACCTTTAATTAATTGAGACTCAGTAGATGATTTACCATGTGCTTTCAAAATGTTAACTGCTTTGACTGGATATTTGGTTTCACCTTTACCATTGGTAGTTTGAACTGCTAACATTGCATCCACTGCTAATTTTGAGAAAAACTCAGATTGAGTACCAATAATTTTTGAGGACATGGAAGTTTTAGCAATATTAATGATGGTTTCTTTACCTAAATTATCAACTGGTTGGGATAAAACTTCATTGATATATCTTGTTGTTTCTCTCAATGCAACTCTATAACCCGTAATAATAGTTGTTGGATGTATTTTGTTTTTGACTAAATCATTAGCTCTTTTTAATAATTCTGATGCAATAATGACAACAGAGGTTGTACCATCACCAACTTCTCTATCTTGTTGTTGAGCCAATTCAACTAAAATCTTACCAGCTGGATGTTGAACATCTAATAAGCTTAAAATTGTTGCACCATCATTAGTAACAACAACATCACCAATATCATCAACCAACATCTTATCTAAACCAACTGGACCTAATGATGATTTAACAACATTTGCAACTGCTGATGCTGCTAAAACATTTTGGTTACGAATATCTTCACCACTCAATTTTTCACCTCCAAGAACTGTTTCAAAAAGTTAGTATAAATTCAGTCAATTGAATCCCACTCCACTTACACAAAGTTTCAGAACGAGCACCTTGAAAAACTTGTGCCATCTTTAAAATCAATCAAAGTTTCCTTTTAAATAAATCGCCTTCAATTTTTTTGTCGAAGAAATTAAAAAAAAAATAGAAAAACGCGAAAAGAATTTTTGTTAGTGCTGATTTGTACGTGGAAATTAAAAGAATCAGGATGACATTTACGCATTTTCCATATAAAGAATATATTGATTCTATAAAAATCCCAACTTAAATAATCTTTTTCACCTCATGCAATCGCGTAACCACTAGCATAACTTACACTGCTATCGTCTGGAGAAGTGACAGAACTGCTTTGCGAATAGCCAACCCATGAAAATTTAGCCCATTCATTATCAAGCTTTTCTTGTTCACGAAACAGTTCAATCGATTGTAGCAAAATACCAATTGGTTTCTGACCGCAAATTGTATTTCCAGTTTTCTTAATATACTCTTTCCATTTTGCTGAAGAACCAGTTGAAGCAATTTCAGTTGCGATTTTATCTAAATATTCAATTGACTTTGAAATTGATAAACCATTTGATGGTAATCTTGAAACTAATTTTAATGATTCTAAATCATTTAATGAACCAGATTTAGTATATCTTGTATAACCAAATCTCGAACCCCAATGGCAAAAATCACTACTAACAACGAAAGTATTTGATTCATCTTTTAAATATTCGCTTAAGATACTTGAAATCTTTGACATGAATTCTTCATCTGAATGAGAGATCATTATTGGAATTATAGTTGGAGTCCCTGAACTTTCTGTTAATTTATAAATATATGGAGCATGCATTTCGAAACTATGTTCATTTTCATCATCTTCTATGCTCATTGTCTTAAAAATATCATCATTCTTCAACAAGTTTGAAACAACTTCTTTATCAACTGGCAAATTACCAAATGGAGTTTCATATGCATCAACTTTGCTAATATAAGCCTTGTTTTTAAAATAAACATGATGGGATGGGCCAAGTATAAAAACTCTTTTGCTATATGCAGTCAGTATTTGTATGTTTCAAGATAAGGAATTTCAAATATACTTACACTTTTGAAGTGTCCCACACACCATAAGTTTCTGCTAATGTGGCACCTGCATAAGTATAACCAGCATGTCTAACTCAGTTAGTATTTAAAATCAGATCAAATTTAAAGTTACATACGGCCCAATCAGAAATCTTGCTCCAGGTATAGTAGAAGGAGCAGCTTTCAAGAAGCTATCAATTTGTTTGCCTAACTTGAGAGGGTTTGAGGAATACCAAGTCCCAGCATGAGATGCATATCTAATAACAGTGCCCATAATAAATAAATATTAAAAGTAAGGAATTAAGAAGAAGAATTTAATTTCTACAAGAGGCGCCTTTCCAAAAGCGGAAAGGTTTCGCGACGATGGCGATTTCTGGTTTTTGTGTCAATTTGTTTTTTGTTATTAGTATTTTTTTAGTTTAATGAAATTGGATTTTTGTGGTTTAAAATGAATTGAAGTGTGTTTTTTGCTTCTTAACTTCATCAGAAGAGTTAATGATAATTTTGATTTTTCTATTTCCATTTTTTGGATTTTGCTTTGCTGCAAATTACGATAATGACGTTTACCATAAGTTGATTAAATATGCTTATATTTCTAAAATGGGATATTGTATTGATCAAATAATTGGTGATGAAAATTTAGCTACTCCTTTGATTGTTAATCCAAAACCTTTTGAATTTCTTCAAAGTGGTTATAATGAGAATGATTATTACGGTATTGATAAATATAATGAAACTTTAGAGTTACATATAGCCAAATTGATTTATCCAACCAAAGAAAATGATATTTTATCTCATGGGTTTTTTGCAATTGATCACAATGGTAATGGTACTATAATTGTTTCATTAAGAGGTACTTCGAATATAAGAGACTATTTAACTGATATCAACGTTAATACAATTAATTATGAACCAGTTACAGATCTGGCTAAAGACAGATTTTATGCCTTGGATAAGTGTGATGATTGTAAAGTACACAATGGGTTTTACAAGAGGTTTAAAGAAATTCAAAATCAAATCTTTCCAACAATAGAAAAATTAACGGAAGTTTTCCCAAATTATAGAATTGTTACAACAGGACATTCAATGGGTGGTTCATTGGCAACATTAATTGGTTTAGAGTTATCTCTAATCGGTTATAAACCTTTAGTAATAACTTATGGAAGTCCAAAAGTTTCAAATGACCAGTTATCAACTTTTATGGATAGATTATTCTTTACTGAAGAGCTATTTGATGAAAATATAATGGAGAATGGTACTTTAACAGATGGCTTAATAAGAATCGTTCATAAAGATGATTTCATACCTTTATTTCCACCAGGAAATAGTTTTATTCAATCTGGCTTTGAATTTTTCATCGAAAAAGATGACTTACCACATCCAAAAAGTGTGGTTGAGTATCATGGTAAAGCAAGAGATATTAATCATGAAGTTAATTTTAAATTCTGGGAAAACTTATTGAGTTTTAACATTAATAAATTATTTCATTTAAAAGAACATAGTCAATATTTTTATCCAATTTCTATTTGTGATGATATAACAGAAAAGGCAATCAGTAAATCAATTTTATAGAGCAAATCATTAAACTATTTTTGTAATTGTAACTTTCTATGCACTAAATCACTACAGCAATTATAAGAAAAAATTCCGTGTGCGATGAGATGAAAAATTTCTTATCAAATAAGTAATTTCTATTTATAATAAAAGATGGTTGCAGGAATACTCTCCCAAGCATTACAACAAATCCAGCCAACTCTTCGAACCAATGGGTTTGGTATTTCAAATCCACATCGAAAAATTGCATTGTTTGTTCCACCAAGTACAAAATCTCCATTATTTGTTTATGGAAAATCACCAAGTCAAAGAAGTTTTTTATCACTTGGCTCTGAAGAATACGATACACATGATAGTGACTATGATGCAAGTGAGGAAGAAGGTCAGTTAAGCAGAAGTGTGTCGTTGCCTTCTCAGGTAAGTGAAAGAGAACCGGAATTTGATTGGTTGTTAGAAGAACATCAACGAATGTATTCAAGTGTTGAAAATAGTGAAGATGAGGAAGATGAGGATGATACACATGATCAAGATTACCATGGATACCAGGACGAAACTGATGATTATACTAATTTAATTTCAAGAATAAGGCATAATCAATTAAATTTCCAAAGACACAGCTTAAGAAGGAATTCATATAGATCAATTGGTTCATTAAGTTTGAAAGTTGGTGAGGATTTCCATGGTGAGAAAGTGACAGTACAATTAGAAGTCAATAAGTTAATTTCATATGCAATGCCATTAATTGTAACGTTTTCATTAGAACAGGCATTTTCATTAGTTAATTTAATGGTTGTTTCACATTTAGGTAAGACTGAATTAGGTGCAGTTTCATTGGCAACAATGACTTCAAATATTATATTTGCTATCTTTGATGGTTTATCTTCAGTTTTGGATACGTTATGTCCACAGGCTTATGGTGCTAAGCATTATGAAACTGTTGGAATCCATTTACAAAGATGCTCAATTTTGGGTATGGTTTTATTTATACCATTTGGATTATTCTGGTGGTTTTCTGATAAAATATTAATTCAGTTTGTGCCTGATGAAGAAGTTGTTAGACTGACAGGAATTTATCTAAGAATATTTATTATGGGGGCTCCTGCTTATATTTTATTCGAAAATTTAAAAAGATATCTACAAGCTCAAGGTATTTTTGAAGCAGGGACTTATGTTTTAATTATTTGTGCTCCAATTAATGTATTATTAAGTTATTTATTAGTCTGGAATGAAAAAATTGGAGTTGGATTTATTGGTGCGCCAATTTCTGCATCAATTAATTTTTGGTTAATGTTAATTTTGTTAATATTGTATACAGTTTATATTGAAGGATCTAAATGTTGGAAAGGATGGAATAAGAAATGCTTAACTCATTGGAAAGATTTAATTAAGCTATCAATACCAGGAATAATTATGCTAGAAGCAGAAAGTTTATCATATGAAATCCTAACATTATTTGCATCAAGATTTGGTACAAATTATTTAGCAACACAAACGGCAATCTCAACAATTGGTAATATATTTTATATGATTTCGTTTTCAACTGGTATTGCATCTTCAACTAGAATTGCAAATTTTATTGGAGCAAAAAGAATAACTTGCGCAAAATTATCAACAAAAGTTGGGATTTTAAGTTCTATTGTAATTGGGTTACTAAATTGTTTGATCATGATTGTATTCAGATATCAATTAGCTGGACTATTTACTAATGATGAATTAATCACTGATATGATTGTTAAAATTTTCCCAT
Source organism: Millerago galiae (assembly GCA_030568845.1). Lineage (NCBI taxonomy): Eukaryota > Fungi > Ascomycota > Saccharomycetes > Phaffomycetales > Phaffomycetaceae > Millerago > Millerago galiae. Next base: position 425,977 of record JAJMIZ010000007.1, on the reverse strand, counting down.
TGGTTGGAGCTGCGTCACTATTTGATTCGATTAATTCGGTTAGTGGATGTTGTCTGAGAGGTCAAGGTATGCAAAGAGTTGGTGGTTATATAAATCTATTTGCGTATTATTTTCTTGGTTTGCCATTAGCCTGGTATTTTGGTTTTTATTTAGATTTAAAATTGAACGGTTTATGGTACGGGATGTTAATTTCTTATATTGTTATTGGAATTTGGCAATCAATAGTTGTCTTAGATGCGAATTGGGAATTAATATTAGAAGAAGCTGAAGACAGAAAAGAGGATCATGTAAATGTTTAGTACGAATAATAAAAGTAATGATATAAAATTTCAAAAGCGTATTCAAGAAATAAAAATAAATAAACATAACATTCATAAAGAAAAATAAATTTCAGCCAAGCTGAATTCTTATTCTGTGTGAGGAATACTCAAGCTTTGGTCAATAATTAATAAAACCCCATTATCCACTTCAACAATTGATTCAACTTTAATCCAATTTTCAGGAAAACCAGTATTAACAGCAGCAACATAATAATCACCATTGTCATTAACTAGTTTAACTATTTTATTGTTCTCAGTAACTAACTGAACACCTTTTTTAGTGTCTGTTAAAGCTTTAAATGGAACTTCACCATCAATAACATGACTTAAAACAAAATCATTCGTATTTGAAGAAATTATTGTGTCAAGCTCTTCTTCTGTAGCTTCACTACTTAAAGGGTTTGGAAATTGCCATGGTTTTAAATCTAAAGATTGAATAGCTAAATCAGTTGGAGCAAAAACAATCGATAAAGAATTTTTTGAATTAAACTTGTTTGACATTTCAATATTGTCACGAACATAAGAAGCAAATAAAGAGATTTGTCTGTGTGTTGATATGGTTGAGGTTAATAAGGTTGGACCATCCTGTGGTTGTTCACCATCAGGAATTAAAAATTCTTGTTTTTTAGGCTCAGAAAATAATGGGTTAATTATTAACTGTTCAAATTTTGATCTTTTATCTAACTCAACACCACCAAGTTCTGATTTGAATTTATTCATATCAAAGACTCTTCTACCAGAAACGACAAAAGGTAAGGATAAAACTAATAAAGTTGATAATTTCATTGTTAAAGATTTGTGGAAAGAAGCTTTTTATGTCAAAGATTTAATTTTCAAATTTTTAACCTACCCGTATTATGTCATGATTATGTCATCGTACATGAAATGATGAATATTTGCTGTTATTATGAAGAAGTGAGTGTGTCTGGTGTCCTCTCATGATATGCTGTGTCAAACAGTGAGAAAATCTTGTTTCAATGTTTCCATTCCCGAAAAGCTGCAATTTTTATTCCCAAATACGAGCAAAATAAAAACTCAGCTAATATTATTACAGGTGTTGAAATTGCTACCAAATGTCATTGAATCAATCACTAATTACTAAAAGTATTCTTGTTGCTGCTGGGATTACTCTTCCCTTTCTTGGTTCTAAAGTTTATAAGAGCTACCAAGAATGGAGAGAAATAATGATTCCAGGTGGTCTTCCTGGTAATTTTTTTGGATATCTTGTGTCAAATATATTGACTTTGCTGTTTAGAAAAGACAGAAGAAACACTAAAAGAATTGATTATTCAACTATGAGTAAACTTGAATTAGATCATGGGTTTTTAAATGATGAAGAAATTGCTCAATATGACAATGAATTCCCAATCGTAGCAAGATGGACTATTCCTCACAGACAGATCTCCCCAAAAGTTAAACAAGAATTGTTGCATGATACAGAATCAATGTTGAAGGCAATTATTGGTGAATATTCACCGAAACCTTTGGAATTTGCACCATCTTTAATTGAAACTCATCTTGAAGCTGTTTTTTTCCAATCACAAGAATCGATCAATGAAGTTGCACATTTGCACTTGAAAGATGGTACTTTACATGTTTATTTGACACCTTTTGATGCAGAAATTGCATTAAGAAAAGGCTGGGGTGAATTGCATCCATTAAGAGCTAAATATCAACCTTCTTTATTTGAAAGTGTGTTGATATTTGCACCACAGAAGCAAAGTGATATTGAAATAATTAAGCAATTTGTTCTTGCTGGTATTAATGGTGCAGAATGGAGAAATGAACAATTGAAATTAGTTCAACATTGATCTTTTTAATGTAAAAATTAAATAATATACATGAATTTATGATATACGTTTTAGTAGTATCTGGATAATTTGAGCAGAATACTTATATAAGTTGTGCCCAAACCAAAAATGAACATCACGTGAGCAACTTTTGTTGCCTAAAATAAGTATTATAATTGTAGATAATTTGAATATTTCAGGTATTAGGATTAGCTAATTTAATCTAATTTGCTATAATCAGCTATAAAATCACTAAATTTCGGATTTTTTATTTCAATAGTATGATTGTATTCTATTTTAATTTCTTAATTTAATAAATTGAGTCTATTTTTTGTAAAAATTTCAACAGGGCTTAGAACCAAAGTCGGATTGTCAGACGGTCTAAGTTTGGAATATGTCAATTTAATCATTTATGATTGAGTGAGACTTTATTCATATGTACTTATTTCTAGTTATTACTATTTTTTTGATAATGTCTTTTAAATTTTATCGATCTTACGAAGATGTAAAAATTACAGAATATTTCATGAAAAACCATAATGCTGAGAATTTAAAAAAAGAAACAAATAATCCTATACTTAGATATACTAATACAACTGATTTAAGAAATATAAACTTGCATTTACTGGGTTTTAATTATATTTTTAATTCGTTCATAAAGACTATGATCAGATTACATAATTCCCAAAAAGTTCGTTGAAAAAAAAGCTGAAATTTTTCACTTTAATAAAACATCAGAGAATTCAATGAAGCCGCAAGTTGGAGCAGTTAACGTTCTTGAACGTACTTCCAATTACCTTAAATCTGGTGTGTTATCTAAACAACCAGCTTGGTTCACAGTTATTGGTCAACATCCACCAAGTAAATCCTTTTTAAGAGAACCAAAAGATTTAAAATTAAAACAAAGTTACAAATTCAGTGATGCATATGATAGAAAGAAACCTAATGCACCAATTTATAAAACTAGAGCATCTCAAGATTCAGGTCGTAACATCTTTAAACCACAAAAGTTAACATTTGTGGAAGATTCATTAAGATCTTTATTTTATGAACAACATCCATGGGAATTAGCACGTCCAAAAATATTATTAGAAAACAATGGTGACAATGAAGCTGAAACCGATTGGAGCTCTATTAGGCAATTGAGTAAACCACTTGATGGTGAAAGTGTTGTGCAGAGAACGCTGTATTTATTAAATCAAGAAGGTAGTGAATATACTTTAGAATCAGCTTATGATCAAGCAAGATTTGAATTTTATAGAATTAGAATTGAACAAGAAATTCAGCAACAAGTCTCAGAAGAAGAAAATAGAATGTATGGTGCAGTTTATTCAACAAGTGCACTAAATCACGGTGTTCAAAAAGAACAATCAATAATTGATGAATGGAAAGAAAAGGCTGTTGAAATCAGTCAAATTCAACAATCAAGAAACGCAAATCCACAAGACCAATGGGCTAATGAAGAAGCTACAGAAGATGCAGAAGTTTTTGAGAGTAGTGAAGATGCTGAAAAATAATTACTTTTATATGAAAATAAAACTTGTATATATTACTTGTTTGTAGTTTATCTTTTCTCCTGCTTTCTAACCAATTGAAATAAATTAACTCTTTGTTTTATATAATACTCATAATCATTAAAATCAGTGATTTGTAAAACATTAAAATTTTTTTTAATTTTGCTAAAAAATTTAGAATCTGCTTTTCTTCTCTTCCTATATGACATTAAAACTAATACTTCTTCATCCTTATCTGTTAAGTCAAGTAATGTTTTTTCTAATAGTGGAAATGCCGCTTCTAAATAAACACAATCTGCTGCTAATATAACATCGACTCCATCAGTATAACTGGGCAGTATATCTCCCCAACTTAAAGTTTCCGCAATGACTGTACCATCCAATTTATTTAACTCAATATTTTTTTCCATTAATGGAACTAAACCATCAATATCAGTAATATAAATCTCTAAATCATCATCTCTTTTTTTTGAAAGACCCAAAGTTAGTCCAACTAAGCCAGTACCACTACCTAATTCAATGCATTTCTTTTTATTATAAATACCTTTATCAAGAACGTATTTACTTAATAATTCACCTGCTATCCAGACTTTACCACCACATCCAGATTCACCTCCATCTTCAAAGATTTTCAATGGTTCATCCAATCGGTTATCAAATGTCAAGTCAGAGTTACCAAAATGTTCAATGGGCCTTGTTGGTGCTAATTCTTCAAACGAAGTGAATTCACCTAATAGGAAATCAGTCATTAAACAACTCTAGTAAATTTTTATATTGTCGATCTGTTCAAATTTATTCGATTCGGGCTTTTTGAAAGAGACGATTTGTCATTACTAATATTTACAGGTATAGAAAGAAGATTGATTAATTATTGATACAGTCACCATTGACTTTTGATATTTGGATTTATACATAAGTTCGGATCTTATTAAATTATGGTTAAAAAGAATTGGTTATCGATGAGATTCAAATTTTATAAAGATTAGATAAAACTTGAATTTCTCTAGAATTTTGACCAATAAAAGGGACCAATATAAATCAAATATTTTGAAGAATCAGTTTATTCATTTAATTGGAGACTTAGTTCTATAATCTACGAAAATATCCATAGATCAAAGTTCATCTCATCGAGTCACGTGATCGAAACTGAAAAATTAAAATTTATTCTAAAAATTCGTTCTTTCTTTCTTAACAAATGGAATCAGAAACTCGTCGACCTGATGAATTAGAAGACCAAATTGCAGATCTCAATATCACTGAGACCATTATTTCCGAAATTCAGCAAGGGACTTATACCTGTCTTGTCTGTACTTGTGAAATTACCCCAGAAGATTCTTTATGGTCTTGTAGCCCATGCTCTAGAGTTTATCATTTAGACTGTATCTCACATTGGTCAACTAAAGGCTCTTCGACTGATGCTAACGGTAACTGGAATTGTCCTTCTTGTAACCACACTCATAGAAAGACTAAATTTCAGTATAAATGTTGGTGTGGTAAAGTGATAGATCCACAAACTGATAAACTTCATCCAGGTAGTTGTGGCCAAACATGTGGTGCTAAGCTAAAAGGATGTGTTCATCGTTGTTCTTTACCTTGTCACCCTGGTCCTCATGCTGCTTGTAACTCTTTAGGCCCTGTGATGAAATGTCATTGTGGTAATCATGAAAACCAATGGCCTTGTGTTTTAACTCCATATAAAACAGGCTGGCATTGTGATGATGCTTGTAATCAATTAATGCCATGTGAAATCCACAAATGCTCTAAAGTATGTCATAATGGCCTATGTGGAAAATGTAACATTTTTGTTGAAGCAACTTGTTATTGTGGTAATACAAAAGATAAGATTAAATGCTTTTCAGCAAAACCAATAGAATGTAAAGCAACTGATTCTGAATGGATGGGTTTATTTAAATGCAAAAAGAAATTAGAAATTATGTATGATTGTAAAATTCATAATGAAATTATTGGTTGTCAAAAACCATTTTTATCAATCAAACATTGTCCATTATCACCAAATCGTGTCAAGAATTGTCATTGTGGTAAAACTTCTTTGAAATCGTTAAATATTGAAAGAATGTCATGTACTGATCCAATTCCAATTTGTGAAAAAGAATGTGGTAAGAAGCTACCTTGTGGCCATAAATGTTTATCTTTATGTCACGAAGGTCCTTGTGGTCCATGTTATCAAACTGTTGAAAGTAAATGCCAATGCCAACTTCATGACTTTTTGGTTCCATGTAAATTTAATCAATCAAAATTAAAACCTACTTGCTCAAACAAATGTTTTGCTTTGCTATCTTGCCGTCGTCATCGCTGCGAAAATATTTGTTGTATTGACTTCAAGACTGCTCAAAGAAGAGAACGTGAAAGAAAGAAAAATCTGAAATCGACAGCCATTCCAGATGAAGATGATTTTAGTCCAAGATTGAATTCTGCCTTTAATGTTGAAGCTACCCATATTTGTTTAAGAACTTGCTTTAAAGCTCTACGCTGTGGTAATCCTAATCGTAAATGTCAATTAACTTGTCATACTGGTCCTTGTCCATCTTGCCTTGAATCAACAAATGAAGACTTAGTTTGTAATTGTGGACAAACGATTGTTCACGCTCCAATTAGGTGTGGTACTGTTTTACCAGAATGTCGTCATCAATGTATTAGACCTACGGCTTGTGGTCATGAACCAATGCCTCATAATTGTCATCCTGATGAAATTGAGTGTCCAAAATGTACTAAAACAGTTGAAAAAAGATGTAATTGTGGTAAAAATGTTGTTAAAGCAATGTGCTTTCAAAATGATGTCTTTTGCTTGGTTAAATGTGATAAATATTTACCATGTTTACATGAATGCACAAGATCTTGCCATTCGGGTGCTTGTGAATATGTTAAATGCCCAAAAGTTTGTGGTAAAAAGAAACCAAATTGCTCTCATATTGATACTTCAAGGTGTCATTTCCCAGCTCGCTGTGATGACATCAAAAAATGTAATGTCACAGTCACAATTAAATGCAAATGCGGTAGAATTGTTAAGAACTTACCATGTGGTGCAAACAGATCAAATCCGACTTGTGAAGGTAATATTTTGAATTGTGAAGTTTCTTGTGTTTTAAAACAACGTGAAGAACAGTTAAAAGAGGCTTTTGGTATCATTTCATCACCATCACCAATTAAAACTCAATCATTATCAGATATCCCATATGATATTGAAAATGTTATCAAAGTCACAATGAAACAATCAAAATGGTGTTTAAGCATTGAAGAAATTTTTATTACGTTTATGAAAAATACATCTTCTAAACGCTATAACTTCAACCCAATGGTTAGAGAAAAAAGAAGGTTCTTATATTTTATTGCTGAGGCTTATGGTATCGATGCAGAAGCCCAGGACCCTGAACCACATAGATCAATTACTTTAAATAAAACGGTTCTATCGAAAATTCCATCAATGAGGCTATCAGAAGCCATTAAACTTTATTTATCATTAACAAGAACAGTCTCTAAAAGTGCATCACCTTCGAGCACTTTGTTGACACCCCCACCTGAAGATATCAAAAAAGAGATAGAAGATACAAAGCTGGTTGAAAGTGTGAATGAAGAAAGTGTGGTTGAAGAAATTGTGGATGAAGAAAGTGTGGTTGAAAAAAACCCAAAAAATATTTTAGAAGAAATTTCAGAAGGTGATGAAATTGTGGAACCAAAAGAAGCTTAGGATTTACACTCTTACTTTTAAAACATAGAATTGCATTTATATAATTATTTATTTTCATTTTTTCACGTAAGATATCATTTCGTCGTAAACAACTCTTTTTAATAGTGGAGTTTCAAATTCAAAGTCTAGAATATTTGTACCTTCACATTGTAACGATGCTAATTTTTGTAGACCATCACTTATAATTAAATTTTTAAACTGATTTTTTGAAATATCTAAAATTTCTAAATTTTCACAATTATCCAAAGTTAAATCTTGAAAACCACCAATTAATGATAAATTAATAAGCTTTGGAAAATTTGAATTTGAGATTAAATAATTATCCACATTGAAATTTGAAATGAATAAAACTTCTAAAGAAGGGGCAATAAAATCAAACATTGATTTTTTATCACTTAAAATATCCAGATTTGTTGCATGAAATGACTTTAATAAAGGGAATTCTGAATTTTTAATTTCTAATGGATGCCATGCTGACGCAATATACTTGAATTCTTTTAATTTTGGTAGATTTAGAGAATCAATTTTTGAAATTGCAGAATACTGGATTGAAAAGCTTTCTAAATTTGGGTACGGGAATAGCTTTGATGATCGAAGCTCTCTAATGTTCATACATCTTGATAATTGCAAAGATTTTAAGTTTGGTGCTTTAATGATTGGCAACTCAGTAGATGTATTATTAAAATACATTTCAAAATGATTTAAATGATTGAATTCTAGTTCATATAGCAGTGGATTGATCAAAGGACCTCTTATTTCCAAATGCTTTAAAGCGTTAATAAATTTTAAAATTTCTAAAGCAAAGCAAAGTTGAATTTTTTCTAGACCTTTGAAACAAGATAAATCAATTATGGAACTTTGATTATCAGGGATCGGTTCATTTGATAACATTATTGAAGCTGAATTAATCTTTGGCATTGAAATGTCATGGAATTCATCAATTTTGGCTATCCATAGTTCCAAAGTTTCTAAACAAGGTAAATTAACGTTAAATATAGAAATTGTGGCATGCATAAATTGTTCTAAACGTAGCTTTTTTAATTTTGGGCAATATATATTTGAAAACTCTCTAATATCTGCATCAATACTTAATTCAGTTAAACTATGAAATATCAAATTTCTGTAGATAACTAAACCAGGACTTTTATTAATGATTATATTTTTAATTGAATAATTCTCAACGTTCTCCCAATATCCAGTGTCTTCAATTTCTGTAAGCAGTAAATTATGTAAATTTGAATTTATATAATCAATACTTGAATTGATTGTCGAAAAAGCACCTTCAATTTCTAACTCTTCAACTTTGGGTATTAAAAACTTAGAATTATGACCAAATAAACCACAATTATCTAACTTGAATGTTTTCAATTTAGGAAAGCAAAATACTGATGGATCAAAAGCTTCATTTGATAATTTTAAACCTCTAACATTCTCAAAAGAAATTAAATTAATTCTTGAATCGTCCCTATTGAAATTGCTTAAAGAGTCAAATACTTTAAAATCAAACACACTTATTCTTGTATCTACTTTCTTACTTAAACGATGAATTGTGAAAACATGTCTGCCAACATCATTAACTTCTAAAATTATTGATAAAAAACCAGAAAGACCAAAATGAGTTGAGGGGAGTTTAACGAATTCATCTAATTTCTTTGCATTTGGGATATTTGGGAAGTGTGTAGAAGGGTGAATATCAGTAATTAAACAAAATAATTGAGACATTTTGTTCCTTAATGATTTGATTGCAAATAATGTGTCAACATCTTTGTTTGTGATCTGATTAAGAATAGAAGGCAGAATCTCATTAGGGAGATCCAGAAATGTTGCAAACTTTGATCTATGAGCCAAGTCCATCTACTGAAACCTCAACTTATAGTTATTTTCTTTTGTTGGAATTATAATGATGATGGAACTGGTGATGAAATTTACCGGCATAATTATCTTGTCTGCCTTTTGCATTTTAATTGCTACCACAAAATGTCAACGATTACTCTTCATTGGCAAGTATAATTTGATTAATTCATTCTGATATTAACTCTCTCAGGCTGGAACTATCAAGATCGCAAAGAATTGCTTGGTTATTAGAGGAATTGCAAGTTCCATATAAATTGAAATTATATCACAGAACTCATGATTTTAGAGCAGATGAAGAAATGAAGAAAATTTTTGCTAATGGTAAAGCACCGCTTTTAGAAATCAACTTTAACAATGCCCAACCTCCAAAGATTATTGCTGAATCAGGTCATATTGCAAATTATTTAATTAAACATTATTCGAAAGAAGGTTTATTTACCCCAGAAAATGAAGAAGGCGAAGAAGAGGTTGATTTTCTTGTTCAATTCTCAGAAGGATCATTGCAACCATATTTAACTTTTGGTGCTGCTCTTGATGTTGCTCATCAAAAGGCCCCAATATTGATAAGAGGTGTCATCAACAAGTATAATAATGCTTTGAAATCATCATTCATCTCAAAAGAAACCGAGATTAATTTGGAAATTTTAGAGTCAATTTTATCAAAGAATAATCAAACTGCTGCACCTGATTCTTTATTTTTTGTTCAAAATAGAATTTCTGCTGCTGATATTTTATTACAATTCAGTGTTCATGTAGTTTTAAAAAGTAACAGGCTTGCTGACTTCCCAATTTCAAAGTTTCCATTATTAAATAAATGGTTAGATCAAGTTGAATCGAGATCAGCATTCCAAAATGCAATTGCAAGAATAAGAAAAGAAGGTAATGATAATTTTAAGATCTAAAAAAACTTTTTTGAACCAATTTATATGATTTTATGATTTTACGAGATTTATTTAGTTGTAGAACTACGAGTTTCATACCTGAAAATTATTTTCATTAAAAATATATAATTTAAATCATAAATCCATCACAATTCTTTTTTTTCTTATTAATCAAGAGCAGAGCCTTCAATATCTTCATCTTCATCTTCTGGATCAGACCATTCAGCGTCTTCAACATCAACATCCATCGAGTCCGCATGGTTTGGAACAACTTGGATATGGCCATTCTTCAAATTAACATGTATTGTTTCTTTATCTAAGATTTGACCTTTTAATATTAAAACAGCTAATTTGTTCAAGATTTCTCTTTGGATCAAATGATTTAATGGTCTAGCACCCATATCTTCAGTATAACCATTCTTTGCTAAATAATCAATAGCATCTTCAGACACATCTAAATGGTAGCTCTTATCATTAGCGGTGAAACGATCTTCAATTTCTTTTAATCTAATTGAAACAATCTTGTGAATTGCCTTTCTTGATAATTTATTGAAGACAACAATTGAGGAGATTCTGTTGATAAATTCTGGTCTGAAATGACCTCTGACTGAATTCATAACCAATTCTTTTGTTTGATCAGTAATCTTGGATTTTGGTTGTGAAACAATGAACTGAGAACCTAAATTAGAGGTCATGATAACGATTGCATTTGAAGCATCAATGGTTTTACCTTGACCTGATGTGATTCTACCATCATCTAATAATTGTAATAAAACAGTTAAAACTTCTGGGGCGGCCTTCTCAACTTCATCAAATAAAACAACTGAATATGGCTTTCTTTGTAGTTGATTTGTTAATAAACCACCTTCTTCATAACCAATATAACCTGATGTTGTACCTAATAATTTGGAAACCGAATGTTTTTCCATTAATTCAGAACAATCAATTCTAATAATAGCTTGTTCATCATTGAATAAGAAACCAGCTAATTTTTTTGCTAATTCAGTTTTACCTGAACCGGACAAACCTAAAAATAAGAATGAAGCTGGTTGATTTGGATTAGCTAAACCAGATCTTGATAATCTGATAGCATTCGAAACAGCTCTGACAGCTTCACTTTGACCAACAACAGCACTTGATAATTCTTTTTCCATTGTGATTAATTTAGAATTTTCACTTTCTGTTAATTTGCTAACTGGAATACCAGTCAATCTAGCTGCAGTTTCAGCAATGGTATCAGAATCAACAACATTTTGAATCAAAGAATGAGCACCAGCTCTTGACTCCTCTTCTGCAACTTGTGCTTCTAATTGTTTAATTCTTTCTTGAACTTCAGGAATTGCAAAATATCTCAAATCAGCAGCAGTACCATTATCATAACGTCTCTCAGCATCGACTGCTTTAATTTCTAATTCTTCTAATTTTCTCTTTGCAGCAGTTAATTCTTCATGACCCTTACGTTCTTCATTATATTGCTCTCTTAATGGCTTCAAATCTTCTTCTAATGAAGCTTCTTTTTGTCTTGCTTGCTGTAATCTTTCTTTTGTAGTTGGATCAGTTTCTTGATCTCTTTCTAAAGCTTTAATTTCAACTTGAATTAACTGTAATTGACGTTCCTTTGAATCTAATTCTTCAGGTTTCGAATCACGAGCAACTGCAACACCGGCACAAGAGATATCAACTAAATCAATAGCAGAATCTGGTAATCTTCTATAAGGTAAATATCTTTTAGCCAATTGAGCAGCAGAAACCAAAGCAGAATCTAAGATTCTAACACCGTGATGGATTTCATACTTTTGTTGTAAACCTCTTAAAATTGCAACAGCTTCTCTAACAGTTGGTTCTTTGACGTCAATTTTTTGAAATCTTCTTTCAAAAGCACCATCTTTTTCAATAATGGCTCTGTATTCATTATTAGTTGTAGCACCAATAACCTTTAAATTACCTCTTGATAAAGCTGGTTTTAAAATATTAGCAGCATCATCTTTACCATTACCCATTAACATATGAATTTCATCAATGAATAAAACAATAAGAATTTTTGATTGCTCAATTTCTTTTAAAACACCTTTCAATCTTTCTTCAAAATCACCTTTATACTTTGCACCAGCAGTTAAAGCTGCTAAATCTAAAGAAAATAAACGACAACCTTGTAAAATTGTTGGAACATCATTTTCTAGAATTCTTTGAGCAACACCTTCGATGATAGCAGTTTTACCAATACCTGGTTCACCAATTAAACAAGGATTTGATTTGATTCTTCTTGCTAAAACTCTAATAGTTGATCTAATTTCTTCTTCTCTACCAATAACTGGATCTAATTTACCTTCTCTAGCTAATTCAGTCATATCAATGGCATATTTAGTTAAATATTCTAGTTCTTGATTTGTATCAGCACTTCTACTATCAATTTTTTGATTACCTCTTAAAGTTAAAATTTGTTGTTTTAAACCTTCAATTGTGACACCAGCTTCAGTGAATATAGCTTGTATTGACTTGTCTTCTAATAATGCTAATAAAATATGATCTTGACCAACGAAACTATCTTTTTGTTGGGATTTAAATTTTTGAGATTTCTTCAAGATTTCACCAGTCGCATAACTTGGAGAAATTTGTGAAGGAGCAGGATTTTGTGATGGAGTTCTGACTAGATGTTTATTAACTGTTCTTTCAAACAATTGGTAATCAAATCTACCTTTTTCAAGAAGTGTTTGAATATAAGAAACACTACCATCTTCAGGTTTTGAAACGAAAGCAGCTAATAAATGAATTGGTTGAAGTTGTGGATGAGCATGCTCTTCAGCAAGCTTTTGGGCAGCAGTAACGATTGCTAATGCCCTGTCTGTGAATTGAGTTTCTTCCATATTTGTAATTGATAAATATAGAGAGAGGAAAAGAAATATTGAAGATTTAACTTGATTTATATAATTGTATCAGAATTTTCTGGAACAAACTCCGCGCGTGGCCTAACCAGATTCGAATAATCTAGAAGGAGCCCGAACCTTCCAGTACTGCGCGGCTGCTTCTAGAGTTTCCTTCTACATCGGTAGGAGCACAGGCGGAGTTCCCCTGGTCCCGAAGTTTCCAAGTTGAGTTTGCTACTTTTTATGGTTCCATTTGACACAAAAATCATGAGATTTATATTAATGAATCAACAATTAATTCATCTGTTAGATCTGGTTCTCGTATTCTGTAAGTTAAAAATCTATTTGGATAAACGACTAATGTGATTTGATAGACTAAATCTTGTGAATCTGATATCTTTCTCGCATAGCAACCACATATTATATCATCATTTTCACTTAACGATTCATGATATTCTTCTCTCATTGTGTAAACTCCTCTCGCTTTGATGAACCTGAATACGCTAAATTTTGCTGCCTGTGTAACTATAATTACTGCATTTAATTCTGGTATTATTTCAGTAATTGATAATCTATCAAAAAAATCAGAATCATCCATAAAATTAAACACTTTTCCTGTATACGCATTACAAATTAATTCATTACCACTGTAAAGTCCAACCAAATTAGATGTCGTGACTAATAAAAATGGTTCAGTAAACTTTTTATTCTGATTCCAGTTGGTTCTCAAATAGTGATTCTTGACTCTAGTAATATTTTGTGTGAAATCATTTAAATAGTCATTTTCATTATCTGTATAGCTTGGGCCTTGTCCTGTTTCAATAAATAGTTTCTCATACTTTGTTGATCCGCCAATATTTGATGTGACTAATTCATTTTCTGTTAACTCTAATATTTTTGAGTTTTCAATCATATTCAGTATTTTAGAACATTGAAAATTATAGTTGATATCAGTTTCTTTAAATACTGATTCTTGGATTATGTTAACAGTCCATCCATTATCTTTTAGTAACAATCTTTTTTTAATTTCACTTGTAATTTTATATCTATTCTTTGGTTCATGATTCAAGATATTAATTGTGATAGGAAGATCTACTTTACATAAAATTGAATCTTCTTCTTGATAAATATTGAATTCAAATATTACCAACTCCCCGGAAATTGAAATACAAGTTACTTCAACAATTTGATTACTAACTCTTATAATTTTCAAATCTGGTATATTATGAAGTAACTTTGTAGTTGTATGAAAGTAAATGTTTCCTTCTTTTATCAAAAAGAGCGTGATTGAATGGGAATTGTTCGAGGCAACAATATAATCTCCTTTTGAATCAATACCCCAAACAGATGAAGTCAATTGCATTTCAGCATACAATTTTGGAATTGAATCTTCAAATAATTCATACACTAACACTCTACCATCATCACAAGCAATACTTAAGACATCCTTATTATTCAGCTTAGATACTTTTAAGAAATTTATCGAATGAACCTCTTCTGGAAGTGTCGATGAATCAATTTGTTGTCTTGTTGTATACCCTGGTCTTGTTTCAATGGTATCAATGATCTGGAAATTTTCCAGAATTAATATCATAGAGCCAAAAGCAACATAATCATAATCTGACCAGCATACTCCAATATTATTTCTAAATAGCAATAACTTATAGTCCTCAACTCCTTCAATTTCATTCTCAAATCCAACTGCCTGTAAAAATAATGAATCATAATATCTTAGTAAATCATGTTCATCTAAATGAGTTCTGAACTGTTTAGGCTTTGGAGTTGGCAAATGATATTCATTATAGGGTATTGAATCATCCATTGTATCATTCTCTTGATGATGACCTGACGTTGCATCTTGATAATATTCGTCAGTTATAAGTGTTTGCTCATCTTCATCTTTATAATTGTCATCAGATTCTATTATTCTCTTATACCGTGATACTGGTCGACTATATATACCATTGTATTCCAGATACTCCTTAAATTTCAATAATTTATGTTGATATGTCAACTCAGCATTCAATCCAATATCTGCACTGCTATTATTATTTGACCCTATGCTTAAACTTGGAGTTGCTAACCCACATTCAATTTTATCTCTTGTAGAAAATCCAGATTCAGTAATTGATAAGTCACAATTATCATCCATATTATCAGAGCATTTTTTTATTTAACGTTCAGATAGAATTGATTTGAGAGCTATAAATTTTCGAAAATGTTACGGGACACAAAAGAATAATTTTTATTATATAATTGAAGCTATCTCTATAATAATGCTTCAGCTTCTTCAAATTTCTTATTTGAAAAATTTTCCAATTCAACTGCATCTTGATAAACGGCAGAGCCTTCTTCGTTGTAGAATTTAGCATTTGAATAAATCGTTAAAATCGAATCTTTTAGACTTTCAAAAGACTTGATTTTATTGGCTTTTAGATTCTTTCTGATGGTCTCAATTGCAATTGGTTTTGGAATCAATTTATAATAATCAGCATATAATTTCCTAGATGGTAATTCAATAAAGTATTCACTTAATTGATGATTATCTGCTTCTGATTTTAACTCTTGAATTTCATCTAATAATTTTAAACCAATTTCAATTAAAGATGAGCTTGTCTTTTGCTTCTTTGTTGGGTTTTCGTCTTCATCTTCATCTTCTTCGGCATATTCAATTTCTTCTTCATCATCTTCGTCTTCGTCTTCATCATCATGTTTAGCGTCTGCAGTTGCAGATCTTGATCTCTTGGAACGACCATTGGCAGATGGACTTGTAGCAGCAGATTTTTCTTCTTCTTTCTTAATACGTCTTTCTCTTGCTGCTCTTTTACGTTGAATAGCGTCTTCAACAGTATCATGATCATCATCCATCGCTAACAACCACTGTTCTTCAGTTAATCCATCATCATAGTAAACACGTTTCTTCTCTCTAGTTCTACCTAAATCTTTATTACTGTATTCTAATTCTAAATGTTGAGATAAATCTTCACTGAACACTTGTGGCAATTCAGCTTCAGTTAATAATCTCTCTTTATAACCATTGTTTTTTCTCATTTGAATCTTTTCATTAGTTGTTCTTTCAATATCCATTTTATTGAATAATTCTTTCTCACCATCACTTCTCGCTAAAATATCATTTAATTCATCATCATCTAAATCTTCTTTTTCTTCATCATTCGATGAGCCTTTGTTTTCTAATAATTGTCTTAGGAAAGCTTCTTGTTCTTCTGATGTTGATTTATTGTCGAATTTACCAGCTTGGATAACTTTACCATCAATATCTAACTTTTGTAAAGCTCTTTCTAAAATAACTTCTTCAACTGTATCAGATGTGATTAATCTTAAAATTCTAACTTCATTCTTTTGACCAATTCTATGCGCTCTATCTTGAGCTTGTAAATCTTGATGAGGATTCCAATCACTATCGAAAATAATAACGGTATCAGCAGTTTGTAAATTTAAACCTAAACCACCAGCTCTTGTTGATAATAAGAAACAGAAATACTCAGACTCTGGATGATTGAATTCTTTTAACATAGCAGTACGATCATCAGCTTTGGTTGAACCATCTAATCTTAAATATTTTAACCCTTTCCATCTTAAATAATCTTCCATAATATCCATAACTTGAGTCATTTGAAAGAAAATTAAAACTCTATGACCAGTTGCTTTAAATTTAGGTAACACTCTATCTAATAATTCAAATTTACCACTTGATCTCCATAAATTTTCAGTCGACTCACGTGTTGGGTTAATGACATTTTCAACTTCTTCAAAAACATATGGATGGTTACAAATTTTTCTTAATTGCATAATTTTGTTGTTTAAACCTTTAATACCAGATTTTGTGGCACCAGAAGCACCCGCACCAACGAATAAAGCATTATGTTTTAACATTTGTTGATATAAAACGTATTGTAAACCAGACAATTTACATTTAACAACTTTTTCAACTTTATCAGGTAAATCTTTTTCAACTTCTTTCTTTAAACGTCTTAATAAGAAAGGTCTTAAAACTTTATGCAATCTTCTAATAACTAATAAGGATTCTTCTTCTGTTAACTCAATCTTTTCTTGACCACCGGTATTTGCAAATGGGGTATTAAACCATTCATCAAAAGTTTGAACAGAGTTGAAAACTTTTGGCAAGACAAAATTTAATAAAGCCCATAATTCAGGTAAATTGTTTTGTAATGGGGTACCAGTTAAAATTAGTCTGTTTTTAGTATGGTAATATTGTGAGATGGTTGAAGATAATTTTGATTGTGCATTTTTCATTCTATGACCTTCATCAATAATCATATGAACCCATCTTAGTTTGGATAAAATTGGTCTGTCTTTGATAATATATTCAAAAGTTGTTAATAAAACATTGAAATTACCATTTCTAACATCGTAAGCTAAATTTTTACGTTGTGTTGGAGTACCTTTGTAAACAATTGTTTTTAAAGATGGAGCCCACTTTTCAAATTCTAAAGTCCAATTTGTGATTGTCGATAGTGGAACAATAACTAAATAAGGCCCTGGCTGTTTTTTAACTTCAATTAAATAAGTAATTAAAGATAACGATTGGATAGTTTTACCTAAACCCATTTCATCTGCTAAAATACCATTTAAATGATTATTATATAGAGAAACCATCCATTGTAAACCTTTTAATTGATATTCTTTTAACTTACCACCAACTAAAATAGACGGTTGTTCTTTAATTTCTTCTTTAATTTTGTGAGCAACTTCATAATAATCAATCTTTTCTCTTTGTTCATCAGTGATTTGTTCAGATAGATCTTCACCGGCAGCTAATTTAGCTTCAGTTTGTTGAGTTTGAACTGCTCTTGCTAAAGAGTCTAAGAAAGTATTAGTTTGCTTCAATAAATGAGTAATTCTTGTATCTTTTGTTTGATCCAATAATTTTAAATATGCTTCTTCATCATTTGCCTTCAAAGCTTGTAAACGCTGTCTTGCAGTCTTACCTAATTTCTTACTTTCTTCTTTCTCAATATAATTATGTAAGTGACTGATATTTTTGGCAAAGTTTGATTTTTTAATCAATTTCTCTTCTCTTTTAATTCTAATTTCTTCAGTTGAATTTATAATTCTTTCAACTTTTTGTAAACGTTTTGCTAACTCAATTTTTTGCTTTTCCAAATATTGTTGTCTTTCTAATTCTTCCGCTAATCTTGCAGTTTGTTTTGTCACAATCTTTGGTCTAATTTGTAAAGATCTCTGAGCAGTTAAAGTAATAGGATGATTTTTTAAATAATCAACAGAAGTATGAGCTTTTGAACCAACTGATAACAATAAATTTTTTCTTAATTGTTTTTGTTTTGATAATAATCTTAAAGATTTCAATTCAACTAAACCTTTAATTTTTAGTTCATCAACAGAATCTAATAATTCATCAGGGGCAGTTAAGTTTAATTCATCATGTTTGAAAGTACCAAGAGTTGCAGGTAACTTTTCTAATTCATTTAATCTCGTTTGAATTTTTGAATTTATCAATTTTTCTGATTCAATATTTTTGTTCGAATTTACATTTATTGCTGATTCAGATTTAATTGAGAAAGAATCTTGAATTCCTAAATTTTTTAATCTTTGAGTGAAATCATTAGTCGAAGCAATTGGCTTGAATTCCAATTCAGGAATTTCTTCAATTTTATCTTCTGTACCTTTAAATCCTAATTTTTTTTGAATTGATGCTGGAATCGATAAATTTTTTGATAACAATTGTAAAGAGACCAATTGATCTTTCAATAATTCTTCATCATATTGTTTTTTATTCCTTGAACTAACATCTCTTAATCTTTCTCTGTCTTTTTTGAACTTTTCTTGTTGTTTACTAACTTTATATAGAATAGATTCTAAGGAAGCTTCTTCATTTAAATTAGATTTATTTTCATGAAGAGAGCGGTATCTCAATATTTGGAATTCCAGCTCTAATCTTGATTGAGGAAAAGGTTCAGAACGTTTAACCTGCGGTGTATCAGACGACATGATCCAAAGGGGATAAGGGGTAAAATACAGCAATAATTAATTTAAAACAAACCAAAATTCACAAAGAACAGCAGAATTTAAATACTTTTTCTCAACAATCAAATTCTTTTTGACGAAATTTTGTTGTTTAAATTTAAATAAATTTTAATTAAAATTTTCTTTTTGTTTACAAAATTAAAATTTCGACTTTTTTTAAAAAAATCGACAAAAACTATTCTTACGTAATTCGATGTGCGCGAACCGAAGAATTCTTTTTTTTACTAAAAAAATTTTTCACTTTAAATTTTTTTTCCTACTCTTTATAAATTTAAAAGAAAGAAAATGGCTACTCGTACTCAATTTGAAAATTCCAATGAAGTTGGTGTCTTTGCTAGATTAACTAACTCATACTGTTTAGTTGCTGTTGGTGGTTCAGAAAATTTTTACTCTGCTTTTGAAGCTGAATTAGGTGATGTTATTCCAATTATTCATACTACAATTGCAGGTACTAGAATTGTTGGTAGAATGACAGCCGGTAATAGAAGAGGTTTATTAGTTCCAGCACAAACTACTGATCAAGAATTAATGCATTTAAGAAACAGTTTACCAGATTCAGTTAGAATACAACGTGTTGAAGAAAGATTATCAGCTTTAGGTAATGTCATTTGTTGTAATGATTATGTTGCTTTAGTACACCCAGATATTGAAAGAGAAACAGAAGAATTAATTGCTGATGTCTTAGGTGTTGAAGTTTTCAGACAAACTATTGCTGGTAACGTTTTAGTTGGTTCATATTGTTCATTATCAAATCAAGGTGGTATTGTTCATCCACAAACTTCTATTGCTGATCAAGAGGAATTATCATCATTATTACAAGTTCCATTAGTTGCAGGTACTGTTAACCGTGGTTCTTCTGTTGTTGGTGCAGGTATTGTTGTTAATGATTGGTTAGCAGTTGCAGGTTTAGATACAACTGCCCCAGAATTAAGTGTTATGGAAAGTATTTTCAGATTACAAGATGCTCAACCGGAAGCCATTTCTGGTAATTTACGTGATACTCTTATTGAAACATATTTATAGAGGATATTTTTTTATATTTTATTGGTTTATTGCATTCGGTTTTTTGAAGAAGATGATATAAAATTGGTTTTAATGATAGAAATTTTATAAGTAATAATAATTTTGATTATTTTCTTTGTGTTTTTTTGTTAATATTATTGGTTGGTTTAATTGAATAATTAATTCTTTGCCTTTTTAAGTTATAAGTTTTTTTTTTTGGCCTTTTTGGATTTTTTTTTGGATTTTTTTGAGTATTTTTTTTAATATGTATAATTATTAATGACTGATTAGATATTAGATATTAATGTAGAATCTACAGAATGATTTTATTAGTAATTATTCATTTAAATTTGTTATTATTAGGTGTTATAAGTCCATTTTTAACCATGCGTATTCATCTTTCGTTTCAAATTGTAAGTTATCATTATTTGTTTCATAAAATGATTTATGTGGTTCGTCTAAGTTTATTAAAATTTTATCAATCATTGAATTAAATGATGTATTTGATTCCGTTGATTCAGTTGATGCAGTTGATGTAGTTGACGACGCTGATGTAGTTGGGGTCAAGTCAGGTATATCACATTTGACTTGTTTTACCTTCCTTTTTGAGCTTAACTGTTTTTGCTTATATTTTGTGTATTTTGTATGATCAAATAATGAATCAGGCTTAGGTCTTTTGCTCATTGATTTCAAAATTGGTGGGGAGTTCAATTTCCTCTTCAAATTAAGTTCAGGTTTTGGTTTAACAACCCCATGCAATTTATAATATAGTCCGCATCCATTACATAATGTTTCTCCTGTTGAAAATTTTCTCCACAATTTGCTGTTTTTTGTCAAACAATTTGAGCATTCTAATATTTCTGGAGTCGATTCATGGAGTAATAAATCACTGTTTGATAATGAAACTGAATTTCTCGACAAAGATATTGATCTGTCTATGCATCCACCGCCAAATGAAACTTTTGGACTCCTCTGAAGTGCATCAGTTAAGCCAAAAACTTTTGAATCTTCCATAAAATAAAATAAATAATTATAAATTCGATTTATTCGAGGTGAAATTAAATTTTTTATGCACAAATGCGGAGAAAAGACAAAAATATCTAATCGGTCAGGTGATAAATCACGTGAGGAAACCCCAATTCGGTTTACTTGAGAATAAATTGAATTAAAACATCAAATAAA
Source organism: Millerago galiae (assembly GCA_030568845.1). Classification (NCBI taxonomy): domain Eukaryota; kingdom Fungi; phylum Ascomycota; class Saccharomycetes; order Phaffomycetales; family Phaffomycetaceae; genus Millerago; species Millerago galiae. The sequence continues at coordinate 404,837 of JAJMIZ010000007.1, read as the reverse complement.
CATGAATTTAAACTGATTTTGAATTCATTTTAACCAGTTATTATCAATATTCTCTTAAAACTTCATATCTGAACTTTTCTCTTATACTTGTACTTAACGACACTTTCTTCTCTTTCTCTTTCACTTAGGGGACAATCACGTGTCAATCACGTGCTGCATATCAAATTTTGATAAAACTCTTTATGAGTCAATCAAAACATCAAGTACAATAAATATAGGTTTAATTTAATTAAATTGGTGTTTGACGTTGATATTGATAAATATTTGTAATTATTGACTCACTTGAATATTTTTTTAATTAATTCAATATTAATTTAGTTAATTTGTACATTAAAGTTATTAATTATAAGCCTTTATAAACGGCACAATTTGACACATTGAAAAGTTTTCAAATTAAAATTTTAAAAATGTTCCCATACACAAACACACTGATGAGTAATAATAATCATGAAGAAGACCTGCTAAATGATGTTGAACAAAAGTCATTAATTTACAAATATTTAATTAATTATTCAATCCAATTAATACTAAATAAATATCATTTAAATTTATCACAATTTGATAAAAATTTAATTACAAAAGACTACAAAAGTTATTTAGATGAGTTAAATTCATTCATTTACAAGATCAGCATAAGGATAAATTTATCATTGCTTGATTTTCAAAAATTAATTATTTTAATCAATAAGTTCTTCAAAATAATTGAACTAAATAATTTAAATTTGAATTTGAATTTTAAACAGGTTATATTAGCAATCTTAACTAAGTTGAGGCCTTATGAAAATTGGGAATTAATTTCAAATTTCAGTTCAATCCAGTTAAATTTATTAATTAATCAATTCGATTATTTTTTTAATATTAATAATGAAAATTTAATCAAGATAAATAATCAAGATTTATATAAATTGAATTCACTAATGAAGAATTTAATCTATTCAAATTTTGAAATTATTGCTTAAGCGAAAAAAATCTAATGTGTCATGAAATTTTGTAATTTAGTTTGTAGTTCTACAAATATTTCTTTTTCCATTATCATTATTGTACTATTACAAATCTATTTTTCAGTGTTTGACTGTGATAAAATGCTTTCCAAATCACCGCCAGAATTTAACAGTTTTTCTCTATTTCTTCTACAAGTTAATGTATCACTATGTCTTTTTAATGCATCTTTTCTTGCAAATCCCTTCCCACATAACTGACAAATATGTGGCAATATTGGTAAATGGGCTCTTTGATGTCTTCTCAAATCACTTGATCTTCTGAATGATAATGAACAATCTTTACAAACAAATGGTTTTTCATTACCATTCGGTATTGCTCGCTGATATGAGCTTGTTGATGCTGCAGACGGTGGGGTACGTGAACTTGGTGAATTTGATGTTAGGGAACTTGGTGTTGTTATAGAATTATTTGTTTGATTCCAATTACCATTGCTGTTATTATTATTATTACTATTATTATTATTATTGCTGCTGTTATTCGCCAAATTATCAAAGTAACTTAGGTTAAAAGTTGGGAAATGATTTGTATGTATTGGCCTTATGGAATTTGATTGGTTAAATAATTCATCATTGTATTCATTTACTATTTGTTCTTCTGTTAAAACTTGTCTTTCTGATTTTCTTTCTGTATTGGATGCATATTGAATCCTTTTTAATAATTCCAATATCGTTGGATCTATTTGACTATTCATTGAAGTTGCAACTATAGCCTCAGCTGCTGCTCTCAAGAATTTTCTGTCTTCATCTTCTGAATTTTCATTATTAATCAAATTATTAATAGATGCCATATCTTCAGGCATTCGTCTTAAAGCTCCAATGTATAGTTTGATGATCAATGAATAGATTCAAATTTGATACTATTCAATGGTATATATTCAATAAAATAACGTAATTAACTCCGTAAATTTTACCAATTTTAGTAGAATCCACACTTTATAATTATATGATCTATCCTGTATAACAACTTAAACTTGCCTTATTTAACCTCAAACAACTCAAAATTAACACTAATAACTAAATGAAATGCTTATAACTTAATACCACTGACGATAGACTTAATAAAACAAACTATTTAGCATCTCATCTCAATGAATTTTACTATCCAATTGATAATTGGCACAAAAAATAACTACAAGTCACGTGAATTTGGCTAAAATTAATTCGCGAAGAACGCGATACCATTTTAAAACCGAGTTAAGTTGTACATTATCTGACCCATGTTTAAATCATTCTTGGAATCCGCTTATGCACAAGTGATCGCAAAGGAATTCGACATCACTGAATTACCTAATTCCATAACGTCGGAATTACTTTGTAAATTCCAAAAAGACCAGCAATTCAATGACTACAAGATTGTTATTAATTCAAACATCTACTCAAAAGATTTAAATGGCGATGTTAAATCAATTACTTCAGCTCTATTCAATTCTAAAACCGATGGAATTATAACAATTCAAAACGAATACAAAGAAAAATATATCATAGTCATAACATTAATCTATATAAAATTTTAAAATCTACTCATAAATGTTGTCTCAATTTCAGATGATGGAATTTCTAATTGTAATATATTGCGTTGTCTCGTTTCTGCTTTATTCGTAACCCTTCTAACTTGATTCTTGCTGAAACCTTTAAATTTAACTAATGATTCAAAAAATTCTAATGGAATATCATTATATTGTTCAATAATATGTGCCCAAATATTAATCATCATATCTTCATCTTCAATTGTTTCTCCACGAATTGATAAGAAATCAATAACTTCTTCAAATAGCTGGAACTTGTGTTCAATAGTATCTTTATCTACTAAGAAGTTATCAAATAAGTTTTTGAAAATTTGATAATCATTATTGATTAAATCCAATATTTTTGTTTCATTTTTTTCTTTGAATATGCTTGTATCTTTCTTTAGATTTTTGAAATATTGTAAAATACATTCATCCATTGTTTCTTCTGATAAAATTTCAAATAAATATTGATTCATGTTTTCTTTGAATTCTGCTAAATACTCAAAGATGGTATCACTAATCATTTGAATTATATTTTCATTAGAATTTTTTAACCATGACTTTTCAAAAACATTTTTAAATACATAATTTAAATCATCAAACATTATAACAATCAATGCATCGCAGCATTGTTTACCTAAATCTGCAAATCCATCAATACCCTTTTCTAATCCCTCGTTTATACTTGTTTGATATTTCTTAGAAACCATTGGACAATACTTGTTTGAAATAGCTTCAGTGTAATCTGCACCCCTCATTTGATCATTTCCTAATGCAATTAGATATTCAATTAAACCTGGTGGCACTGGTTCTTCTTCTTTTTCATTTTCTTCGTCATCTTTTTTTTTACTTTTTGATCTTTCTTTATGATTTTGCTGAATTAATTTGGAAACTTCAGATTGAATTAGTTGACCCCACAGCTTTTGTCTTTCAATTAATAAATCAATAAATTTATTTATAACCCCATCTAAAATTTTACCTTGTTTCGTGCCTAATGAAACATCACATTGTTGGGTAAACATTTGAAAGACAATTTTAGATCCCTCTAATGCATAAAGATTCTCAACATCTTGTTCTGGCGCAGTAATTCTTTTCCTGAAAGTTTCCTGTTCTGTTTTAATTAAATTACTCATCCATCCTTTATTCGTATTAATAACCATGTTCAAATAATCATCGAGTAATTGTGCCTTTTCATCTTCCCCAATAATTGTTTTAACTGATTTCATATTAAATTCTTCCATCATAATTTCTTTAAAATTTGAATCAAAATCAATAATTTCTAAAATGAAAAATGTCTCAGGTTCTGATTCAATTAATCTATTAATAATGATATTTAGCTGTTTATAATAAATGTCATAAAACATTCTAAATAAGTCCCATCTTGGATTTTTTGGTGCTAATTTCACCAAATCTAATTGGACACATTTTAAATCTTGGAAAACCCATTGTAAATTATCTAAAATTTTGAATAATTCAACGGCATCACCTTGGTTGAAGGTTTCCCAACAATTTTCGAATGTTTCATTAACAGACTTTTCAGCTTCTTTAATAAAAAAATCTTTATAGCCTCTTTCGAAAATTCTTGAATTAATCAAATTACCATTAATAATTTGTTCGAATAATAATGCTTCATTATCTACTTTTTCTGTACCATTTGAACTTTTTGAAACAGCTGATCTTTCAAATTCAATTTTAAGGTCTTGCTGTTCTTCGAAATCAATGATTTTGATCAATCTGACGATTAAACTATCGTTACCAATTTTGCAACTTTCAACTAATCCATTGATTATATTACTTAACATGACGTTGAATTTATTGATAATTGGTTCAACTTTCTTTAATAGTTTTTTAATAACAAATTTTGAATCATCATTAGAAAAATGACTCAATTCGTTAGCTAAATCTTTAAAATTCAAAGCTTCATTCAACTTATAATGAATTAATAGTAAATTATCAACTCTTGAATCAATGTCAATATTTTGATAGTCTTCTTCTTCAATTAATTCATCAATCTCTTGTAATGCAGGTTCGAAATTTGAAATCTTATTAACTATGTGTGTAACAATTTCAAATATTTCATGAATCTTAGTTAATCTATTGATGGATTCATAGCTGTCAATTGATCTGAACGAAGCTTCTGCTAGACTATTGATTTCTAGTATGAATTTTCTCAATTTTTTCAAATCATTAGCACTTAGCTGCAAATTTTGGAAATTGTTTAACAATTGTTCCATTTCAGCTTGAGATTTGGAGTTTAATTCAATCTCTATCAACGACTTCTCCTTGCTTAATTGTTCTTTCAAATGTGCAATCTTGTCCAAGTCATCATCTGTTTTCAACAATTGTGCCACTTGCTGCAATGCGATGGGAAGGGACGAGCTCATCTTCGCCTCTGAAGTAAATGTAATTTGTTTGATTGTTGTTGTTTTCGAATTCTGCTAATTTTCCCAAACTTCCGGTTCAATAGTTCCGACTTTGTATGGGAATAAACAATCAATTGTTATTTAGTCCACTAACAACTTGATACTATCCATAAAATTCCATAGCTATATTGATTGATATGCTTAAGTATAATTCATATTATTTTCTCCTTTTTTAATTCTATTTCGACTTTATAATTGATCTCTTTATATTTGATTGTGGCCCGCACCGATGAGTTACAACAAAAATTATTTATTTATAAACAATTTAAATTCAAATGAGTCTTTTCAGAAACCGCAAAGGTCAGAGGCAGAAAGACAATGATATCTGGGAGCAAAATAGACTTCATACTGCTGGTACTATTCAGAAGGGAGATGTTGATCAGGATTTTGAAGACGTTAGCGCACCAAAAATACAAATAACTACGCAACATTTATCGCCTCCATTCCTAGATGGTTCAAATATTTTCACTAAACAGACGGAGCCTGTTCCAGTTGTGAAAGATCCACAGGGTGATCTTGCAGTTCATGCTAAAACAGGAAGTCGTTTAGTTCAAAGAATGAGACAAGAAAAAGAAAGAAAGTTAAAAACAAAGAATTCCGCAAATTTAGCAGGTTCTGTGATTGGTGAAGTTTTAGGTATAAAGGAAAACAAAAAAGAAGAGAAATTTAAGAAGAAAGACTTCAGTGATAAGGCCAAGACTGATAAAGAAAGAGAAAATTTAAAAATCAGTATATTAGAACAAAGAAAAACATTACCAGCTTATCAAGCTAAAAATGAAGTATTGAAAGTTATTAGAGACAATCAAGTTGTTATTATTATTGGTGAAACTGGTTCAGGTAAAACTACTCAATTGACGCAATTCTTAAATGATGATGGATATTCTAAATCTGGTTTAATTGGCTGTACACAACCTAGACGTGTTGCAGCAACATCAGTCGCTAAAAGAGTTGCAGAAGAAATGGGTGTTAAACTAGGTCAAGAGGTAGGTTATTCTATTCGTTTTGAAGATATGACAAGTTCTAAAACAATTATTAAGTATATGACTGATGGTGTTTTATTAAGGGAATCTTTAGTTGATCCAGATATGCAAAAGTATTCTTGTATTATCATGGATGAAGCGCATGAGAGAACTTTAAATACTGATATTTTGTTAGGATTATTCAAGAATTTATTAACAAGAAGGAGAGATTTGAAGTTAATCATCACATCTGCTACTATGAATGCTGATAAGTTTTCCAATTTTTTTGGTAATGCTCCTCAATATACTATTCCTGGACGTACATTTCCTGTCGATATTATGTACTCAAAATTTTCAGTTGAAGATTATGTTGAAAATGCTGTTAAGCAAGCATTAACAATTCATCTACAGAATGGAGAAGGTGACATATTAATTTTTATGACTGGTCAAGAGGATATTGAAGTCACTTGTGATTCACTAAAGGAAAAGCTATCAAAGCTAGACGATCCTCCACCTTTAGATATTTTACCAATTTATTCTTCATTACCACCTGAACAACAAGCTAAAATTTTTGAGCCAACTAAAAAAGGCCATAGAAAATGCATAGTTGCCACGAATATTGCAGAAACTTCTTTGACTGTTGACGGTATTAAGTTTGTTATAGATTCTGGTTATTCAAAATTAAAAGTTTATAATCCAAAAATTGGTTTAGAAAGCCTAGCTATTACTCCAATTTCTGTTGCAAATGCTAATCAACGCTCTGGTAGAGCTGGTCGTACAAGTGCAGGTAGCTGCTATAGATTGTATACAGAAAAGGCAACCAAGGACGAAATGTATCAACAAACAATTCCTGAAATTCAAAGAACCAACTTAGCAAATACACTATTGTTATTGAAATCTCTAGGTATCAATGACTTGATCAAATTTCCATTTCTAGACTCACCACCGAAAGACACCATTGTTAATTCGTTATATGAGCTATGGGCCTTGGGTGCATTGGATAACTTTGGTAAATTAACAAGATTGGGTTTAAGAATGACTAAATTTCCCCTACAACCAAGTTTATCAAAGTTACTTTTGATTTCTTCAGAAAACGGATGTTCTCAAGAAATGTGTACAATTGTTTCAATGTTATCAGTCCCAAATATTTTCTTTAGACCAAAGGAGAGACAAGAAGAATCAGATATTGCTAGGTCAAGGTTCCAAATTCCTGAATCAGATCACCTAACTTTGCTGAATGTTTATTCACAATGGGAAAGTAATAACAGAAGCGATAGCTGGTGTGCCAGACATTTTTTAAACGGTAGGTCGTTAAGAAAGGCAAAGGATATCAAGGAACAAATTGAATTGATTATGAAGTCAAGCAAAGTGCCAGTTTCATCATCAGGATATGACTGGGATATTTTAAGGAAATGTATTTGTTCTAGTTTCTTTCATCAAGCTGCAAAAAGGTCTAGTAAGATTGGGGAGTTTTTAAATTTAAGAACTGGTATTGAATTACAATTACATCCAACGTCATCTTTGTATGGAATGAGCGATTTACCAGAGTACGTTGTATATCATGAATTATTATTGACCACAAAAGAGTATATTTCTACAGTTACCGCTGTGGATCCAGAATGGTTATTAGAATATGGTAGTGTATTTTATAGGCTTAGAACAAAAGAAAAAGATACCAAAAAAAGATTTATTGAAAGAGAATTAGATGAAGATAAAAAGAAATATGAGGAAGATAAATTAAAAATCAAAGTTGATAAAGTTAAAAAAACTAAAAATGTTGTTAGCATTGGTGCTAATAATAAAAGAAGGAGAAGGGGATTTTAAAATTGTGACATATTACATAGATTTAATAGATAATGAATTAATGCATTAAAGTAAACTTACTTTTTTTTCTCAAGTGACACCAGGAAGTGGATCTGTCCAGTTGCCAATTGGCCAAACCAAAAGACCAGCTCTTGTATAATCACCTCTAGTGAATGAATCTTTTTCTGTTGAACTTTTGGCTAACCTTAGGTATAAAAGAACTTCTTCGTTAACTGTTAAACCTAAGTTCACAATTTCTTTCAACTGTTTATCACTTTGAATTAGACGATCGATGCTAATCGATGTTTCAGTACCAACATACCTTTCAACATCGTTAATTAATAAAGAGTAACCGTCTAAATCACCTAGACCACTTGGCGTCCAAGAAACGTTACCATTGCTGTAACTAAAATTTACTGGTGGTATTGTTGAAGTACCAGCTTCACCTCTCATTAAACTTACATTTGATTCTGCAATTGAGGCAAAATCCCATCTGGCTATACCTGAAATCATCAAGCCTAGTAAGACACCTTGTAAGATAAATGCAGATATACTTCTTGTTGATGTAGCTGGTAGTAATGCCATACCTAGAATGTAATGATGAATTCTAAAACCTAGACCAGGTAATGAGACAATAAGCATTGAGCCAATTAAAACCAGAAAATAATATTTAATGTAAATAATAAGTCTACCAGATTTCCATAATTGATGACCTTGAACAACTGAGCAAATAATCAACCCAATTACAATGAGTATGATAGTTAAAAAACTGCCTGGCATTTCTTTAATATCACGAGGAGTCAATCTATCAACTGGTAGTCTGTCAAAAGTTACATTATTTGCAATTCCTACCCAAAATAATGGATACCATAGTAGAACTTTTGAAATTGGAGATGATGGCTCTGATAAAGTTCTATAAACTGTTGATTTCCACATGACATATAAAACAAAACATAACGGTAATAGCCTTTCAAACCCAATTGAAAATAATGTAGCAATGCTGTTAGGATCTTTGCCGTCTGGAATAGATGGTGGATCTAACGCTAATATCACTGTCCAAAAACCAACTAATGATAATACCCAATATGAGATAAATCCAGAAGCTAAATAAATTAAAGGTACACCAAATAAGAAATTGGTCAATAAAACTCCAAATCTTGGATCATAGCAGCCTTGAAAAGTAGTTCCGTGTGTAAATCTTTCAAAAATAAATGATGAAGGGAAGAATGAATTAAAATTAACTGAAAAGCCAGTGTTATATGCGCCATAGTGTGAATCGAAGGATAATTTAGCACCATCAAATTTTAATTTAAGACAACCGCCCAACAATGGAGACAATATACCTGCATGCACAGCAGATGAACATGGGAAAGAATCTCCTCTATATGGATAAGTTAAATCATAATCTTTTTGCTCCTTTTTCGGTATTGAACCACCTCCAACTGTGTACTGCCTGTATTTAACCATAGTATCACCAACTGGAGTGGAAGAGTAAGTCCAACCTCTATCACACAAAGCCGGACATTTAATTATAACTTCTTTCCTATCTGGCAAACATAGTTCAGCACCTAGTCCACAATGTTGATTTTTGCCTCTCCAGAATTCACCTGAACCAGTACAGGACATTGTTAAGACATCATATTCAATTCCATCCTCAGAAATAACGGGACCATTCTTTAAAACTGGACTGAGAATCCAATTGATCACAGTAAACCAGCAAAGTAGGTAAATTATTAATAGTAAAGAACGTTTAAGGTGTGAATATTGGATATTAAATAAACTTGGAAATCTTTCAAATGGTAATAATCTACTTTTTGTAAAATCTGGCAAGTCATCAACTGCAATTTCTGGGCCTCGTAGAAAGTTTAATATTCTGTTAAGTAATGGGGACTGGGTCTGATATAATGGTGATCTCTCTTCTAACTTCAATTGTTTAGTCAACCCTCTAGAATCGAATTGATCCATCTCAAAGTACTCAGCATCATCTATAGAGTAATCAGGAGTGATTTTCCTTGAGAAAAGCTTTCCACCAGAGTCTGGGCGTCGCATGCTTTGAATTTCTGACTTCTCTGTAAATTCTCAAAATACTTTTTTGTGAATCTCTCGGATCATTCGGTTTAGCTTGGAGCCGACAAATGTGTCAAAAAAAATGTGCCATAAGAAATCAAAGTTACACAGATAAATTCCTAAACCTACATGCTTTATGGTGGAAAAAACTAAATCTGTGGCATGTAATAATTCTCTTTTTCCCTTTCTCTTATTATTCAATCAAAGTTTTCAGAAATGACTCACTTTATCAATTTTCCTCTCCATGTACATCAATTTTTAGTGCAGATGTAGTTTTAGAAGTCACATAAAAATCCTGTAATGAAATTAAATACTTTTCTACAACAAACTAAACGTATTTCATTAATTAAAACAAAAAATTATGGATGCAATCCATTTCTAATATACAAAAGCCCAAAACAATTATCCTAAAGCAATTATTACCCAAACCAAAAAAAAAAAATTAATTAAAATAATTAACCTGAACACATTTCACAAGCTTCTGGGTTGTTAATTGCACAGGCAATAACTTTAGAACTGAAAATATCAGCTTCTTCTTCAGCAGTAGTTGGTTCAGCAGCAGCTTCAGCTTCAGCTTCTTCTTCTTTTGGTTCTGGAACTGGTAAAGGTTTACTGGCATCTTCTAATGATAAAGAGGCAACACTTGTAGCAGCAGTTTCAATATCTCTTGGTGATGACGAGCCATCTCTTGATATATCAGATTCAGCATTAGAATAAGTAAGAGCTCTTGGCTCATAAACTGGTCTAACTAATTTAGACAAATCAGCTACATTTCTTGAAGCACTTGCAGCGACAGCAGAATCAATAGTAAATTGAATAGCAGCAGAAGCAGCTTGAGTTCTCAAGTAGTACATACCAGTTTTTAAACCTTTCTTCCAACCATAGAAATGCATACTAGTTAATTTACCCATAGTTGGAGCTCTAATGTGAATGTTTAATGATTGAGATTGATCAATGTAAGCAGCTCTATCAGCAGCCATATCAATGATAGTTTTTTGTGAAATTTCCCAAACAGTTTTATATAAATCTTTGAATTCTTTTGGTAAATTTGGTAAGTTTTGAACAGAACCATTATCAGCAATGATATGAGATTTCATGGCATCATCCCAAACACCTAATTCAACTAAATCTCTTAATAAGTATGGGTTAACAATTTGGAACTCACCAGATAAAACCCTTCTAGAATACATATTTGAAGTGTATGGTTCAAAACATTCATTGTAACCCAAGATTTGAGAAGTTGAAGCAGTTGGCATTGGAGCAACTAATAAAGAATTTCTAATACCATCTTTGATAATATTAGATTTTAAGTTATCCCATTCCCATAAATCAGTTGGTTTTTTATCCCATAAATCAAATTGTAAAATACCTTCAGAAGCTGGAGAACCTTTGAAGGTTTCATAAGGACCTTCAACAAGAGCTAATTCATGGGAAGCTTCAAGGGCAGCATGGTAAATGGTTTCAAAAATTTGAATGTTCAATTCTTTGGCTTTTTCAGATTCAAATGGTAATCTTAAAATCATAAAAGCATCAGCTAAACCTTGAACACCTAAAGCAATTGGTCTATTTCTCATGTTGGAAGTTTTTGCTTGTGGGACTGGGTAGTAGTTACGATCAATGATTCTATTTAAATTCTTAGTAACAACTTTAGCAATTTGATGTAATTTTTCAAAGTTGTAGAATTGAGTTTTACCATCAGCAGATTTTTCGATGAAGGCAGGTAAAGCAATTGAAGCTAAGTTACAAACAGCAACTTCATCTGGAGAAGAGTATTCAACAATTTCACAACATAAATTAGATGATTTAATGACACCTAAATTCTTTTGATTTGTTTTTTCATTACAAGCATCTTTGTATAACATAAATGGGGTACCGGTTTCAGTTTGAGCTTCTAAAATAGCGTACCATAATTTTTGAGCTTTGATAGTTTTTCTACCACGACCTTCTTGTTCATATTTTTCGTATAAAGCTTTGAATTCAGCGCCGTAAGTTTCTGATAAATTTGGAGCTTCGTTTGGAGAGAATAAAGTCCAATCACCATTGCTTTCAACTCTTTCCATGAATAAATCTGGAATCCATAAAGCTGGGAATAAATCTCTTGCTCTGATTTCTTCCTTACCATGATTTTTTCTGATATCGATAAAATCAAAGATATCTGAATGCCAAGGTTCTAAGTATAAAGCGAAAGCACCAGGTCTTTTGTTACCACCTTGGTCAACGTATCTAGCAGTGTTGTTGAAGACACGAACCATTGGAATGATACCATTAGAAGTACCATTAGTACCAGCAATGTAAGAACCAGTGGATCTAATATCATGGATATGTAAACCAATACCACCGGCAGTTTTTGAAATTAAAGCACATTGTTTTAAAGTTTCATAAATACCTTCAATGGAATCATCCTGCATAGCAACTAAGAAACAAGAAGACATTTGTGGATGAGGAGTACCAGCATTGAATAAAGTTGGAGAAGCATGAGTGAAATATCTTTCAGACATTAAATTATAGGTTTCAATAACAGATTTGATATCTCTGCCGTGGATACCAATAGCAACTCTCATAACTAAATGCTGAGGACGTTCAGCAACAACACCATTGCTTCTTAATAAGTATGATCTTTCTAAAGTTTTGAAACCAAAATAGTTATAGTTAAAATCTCTGTCATAAACAATGGCAGAATCCAATTCATCTTTGAATTCTTGAACGATATCATATGTTTCTTTTGATAACATTGGAGCTGGTTTACCAGTTTTTGGGTTGATATAAGTATATAATTCTTCAACAACTGCACTGAATTGTTTTGTAGTTTGTTTATGTAAATTTGAAATGGCAATTCTAGCAGCTAAAACGGTATAATCTGGATGAACAGTGGTCATATAAGCACAAGTTTCAGCAGCTAAGTTATCTAATTCGATAGTTGTAACACCTTCATAAACACCTGAAATGATTCTTTGGGTGATCTTAACAGCGTCAATATAATTTGGATCTAAACCATAACAAAGTCTTGAAATTCTTGCGGTGATTTTGTCAAATTTGACTGGTTCTTTACGACCATTTCTTTTACAAACGTACATGGCAATAAAATTTATGTGTTTTATAAAATTGTAAAAGGTGAAAAACAAAACAGGACGCGTAATTCTTTTTATACTTGTTTATATTTTGGAAAAAATTTGCCGTTTTGTTTCGTGCGCGACACGACCACGCGTCAGTTTCGCGTCAGTTTCGCGTTTTATTGGTCAATTCGGGTTGTTTATTTGTTTACTTTTCACTTGATTTGTAAGATTTTTACTAAAACAGACGTGATTTGCATATACCAAAGCGCAAATATGAAATTGGCGTACATGAAGAGCAAAGCAAACTGTATTTTTCCACCTCTTATCTTACATTCTCAGATCGACGGCCACACCCATTTGTAATATTTGCTGTCAACACACCTCTAATTGAGTCGATAAAATAGTTATGAAATCACTAAAGACGCGAAAACAGACACTAAAACAGGTTGATTAATCTAGTCGTGCCTCTTGTAGATTCCCTACTTGTTATCTGCTTGTTTACTTATCATAACTCACCAGTGCTTCTTAACCCGGATTACATCATCCAGTTTGTTCTATGGAGCACAGAACGTTTTTTTTTATCTTTTGCGATGGATTTAGATAAAACTTCGATAAGTGCAAAAATGTCAGTTGAAGATTATTATAAATTAATTGACAACGCAGAAGGGTTCATTCGTTCCAAGTTGACAAAGGAATTATCATTTCCTAAAGCACTAATTATCTGTGGATCAGGTTTAGGTGGTATCTCTAAATTAGTTAAATCACCAATCTCAATTGAATACGCTGATATTCCAGGATTCAGAAGCTCAACTGTTCCAGGTCATCAAGGGAAATTATTATTTGGCTTCATCGGAGAGAACAAGGTTCCAGTTGTTTGTATGGTTGGTAGATTGCATTTCTATGAAGGCTACACTTTTGATGAAACAACATTTCCAATTAGAGTTGCTAAACAACTAGGTGTTGAAACAGTTATTGTCACAAATGCAGCCGGTGGTATTAATAGAAATTTTAAACCTGGTGATCTAATGATTATATATGATCATTTAAACATCCCTGGTTTCTCAGGTTGGCATCCACTAAGAGGTCCAAATTTAGAAAAATTTGGTCCTAGATTCCAACCCTTATCAGATGCATACGATTTAGATTTGAGAAAATTATTCTTCAAGCAAGCTAAGAAATTAAAAATTGAAAGAAAGATCTTTGAAGGTACTTACTTTTATGCTTCAGGTCCAACTTTTGAAAGTAGAGCAGAATCAAAAGCAATTGGAATATTGGGTGGTGATGCTGTTGGTATGAGTACTGTTCCTGAAGTTATTGTTGCAAGACATTCAGGTTTGAAAGTTTTAGCATTAAGTTTAATTACCAATTCTTGTGTTATGGATCCACCAGCTTCAGCATTTGATGAAAATCCGATTGCACTAGATAAAGGTATTGCATCACATGCTGAAGTTTTAGAGTATGCGAATGAAGCATCAAAAGATGTTGAAAAAATCATAGAAGCTACAATTAATGAATTTTAATATACAATTACTTTGTCTTATTTTACTTTATATGTATTGCAAAAAAAAAAATCATTCATCAATTTGACCAGCAGGCTCCCATTTACCATCTAAACTTTCTCTCCACAAGGTAACTTTATTATCACCACCAGAAATCGCTAAAATGTTACCTGATAATGACCAACTTGCTCTCCAAACAACATCTGGGAATTTCTCATCTTGTAATAATTGCTTTTTCCATTCACCACCAGCTTTGTCTTGGGACCAAATTATGACTGTTCTATCTTGAGATGCAGATGCAATATATGATTTAACTAAAAGTGATGGGGACCAAGCAACATCTCTGACCCAATCACTATGACCTTCTAAAGTATGTTCTAATTCATAAGTATTTTGAGAAGCAACGTATTTCCAGATTTTAACTAAGTTATCTGAACCACCTGAAACAATTCTACGTTCTTGTTGTTTATCTGATGAAGTATCAATTGCTGATCTGGTTGATAATGGTGGGGCCCAAGTGGCTGAATTGACACCAATTGCATGTGCTCTTTCGATAACAATTGATGAAGTGGTACCATCTTCTTTGTATTCGACAATAGAAATTCTACCATCTGATGAAGTTACCAATAATTGAGCTCCGTATTCATGTGGTGCCCATGAGACACTATTGACAGAAGCCTGATGTACTGTGTGTTCTGAAATAATTGACCATCTACCTTGTTCCTCTCTCCAGATTAACACTTTACCATCATATGATGCACTGGCTAAAATAACACCGAATTTTGGATGTGCCCAACTTACTTGCCAAACTGGTCCATCATGTCCTCTTAACGTTTCAACTAATCTGTGTTCAGTACCATCAACTTCAAATATCTTGATGGTCTTGTCTGATGATGCAGTCGCAAGTCTCTTTCCATAGTAATCGAGCACTGCGTCGTGGATCAAGTCGTCGTGGGCGTTGTCAATTGTAACCATTTCAGTCCTTAGTGATGTGTTTATACTTTTAAAAATATCGACATTTTCTAAAATTCAACCAAACTTCATCACCCGGAAATTGAATTTCGCGAATATTTTTGCTGTCATTTATGTATTAATCAATTACAATTTATGTTTGGGTGGAAGCTGCTGCTACTGAGTTCTCTTGGTGCTCTAGTTACTGGGGATGGTATAAACCATGTGGAATTGTACAATCAGGCTTTGTCTCTTTTGAGTGCTGTGCCCCAGTTTGTTAATCAGCAGAATATTAATAATGATAATCAAGTTATAATGAGTGTGCCCATGGATTACACTATTGAATATCAAATTGCCTTGAATGAAGAAATAACTGCCAATCTATCATCAGATAAATTACTAGCTTATGAATTATTAAAAGAAAGTTCTGAACTAGGTAACATTGAGGCCTCGTATTTATTAGGTGATATTAATTTATATGGTAATTATACGTATCCAAAAAATGGCACAGAAGCTTTAAAATATTATAAGAGAGTTACTGAGATTGAACCAAATGCAACGGCTTATTTCAATACTGGTTTTATTTATTCAACTGGTTTATTCGGTGAAATTGAAATTGATCAAGCTAAAGCTAATTTATACTATAATTTTGCATTCAATCAGGGAGATTTAAGAGCTGGTATGGTTTTAGGTTATAGATTTCTAAATGGAATCTCCGTGAAAACTGATTGTGAAAGATCTGAATTTTATTATCAATCAGTCGCTGATAGATTACGTGATTTCTACGATAGCTCTCCACTTGGAGGACCTCATCTAGACTCTTATTCTTTAAGGTTATCAGATTTTAAGGATGGAGTCTATGGTAAAGGTGTTGATGGGTTAAAATCTTCTTTAACAAGAAGAAATAATCGATATGACTATTTACTATCTGGCAGTTATTCAGGTAATGAAGATCCGATTTTTGATTCACTCTATTGGATGTTAATAAATGAATACGAAGGGAGTTATTTGAAGAAAAGAAACTTTACAAATGCCTTAAATGATGCAACTTATGTAAGAGAGCATGCTTTAAAATTAAAAAATATGATTGAAATTGATAAAAAGTATGCAGCTCGTTGCATATACATATTAGGTAAGTTATATTTACGGGGTGAAGGTGTTCAAACTGATTATGAGAAAGCTTTAGAATATTTCAAAGAGTCAACTGAGTTCTACCCTTTAAGTGAGGTTTATAACGAAATGGGTTTAATTTATGAATTTGGTCCAGATTCAATGTACGATAATGAAAAAGCTGGTAAATGTTATAAAAAAGCAACAAAAAGCGCAAATGGTATTTACAACTATGGTCGTTGGTTAATGAACAAAGGTAATCAAACAGGTATTGATTATATTGAAGTTGCTTCCACTTACCGTGATCTTGAAGCTATCTATACTTTGAACGAACTAAACTCTGCAAATGATAAAGTTTCGTGCTCAAATTCAGTCTCAATGCTTAAATTCTTTATTGAGAAATTTGACCCAATAGTCACTTCTTTAGAATGGAGTTTCTTTGAGATGATTTATAATAGACCTGATAATGCCTTGGTTGGTTATGCCATGGCTGCTGAACAAGGTTTTGAAAGTGCTCAATCTTCAGCAGCTTATCTACTATATCAATTACCTGATTTGTTTGAAGAAATGCCAACAATAACAACAAAAGAAAGACTAGAAATGGCAATTGCGTATTTGACAAGATCATCATTGAGTTCAAACATTGAGTCTGCTTGTGTGCTAGGTGATATCTATTGTGAAATGCAGGATTATGAAAAAGCTTCAGCTGCTTACGATTTAGCTGCAACAAAACGTTCCAGTCAAGCTCATTTCAATCTGGGTTGGTTACATGAACATGGATTTGGTAACAAAATGGATTTCAATATGGCAAAGCGTCATTATGATTTGGCATTATCTCATAATTCAAAGGCTTATTTGATTGTTAAATTAGCTTTATTGAAGTTGAGATTTAAAAGTTTTATTAATGATATAACTGGTGGTACTGTTAACGGTATCTCTAAAGATGACGAAATTTCATCAAAACTATCAGGCTGGGCTGCGTGGGTTGATATTTACAAGAAAGTCAGAAATTCAGGACCAGTTAATCAAGAACAAGTTATAGAAAATGAAGAATTTGAAGACTCAGAGGTGGATTTTGGTGAGTTTGATGATATTATAGTGTTGTGCTTAATTATGCTAGTTCTAGCCTCTTTTATATTAGTACATTATTTGAATAGAAGAAGACTCAATCAAGTTGGTAATCAACCAAATGCAGATAATAATAATAATGATAATAGAGGAGGATTTAACTTCGAAGTCAACATTATTGCTATATAGATACTCTACAAAAAACTTAATGAAAATAAATAAATAAATTACTGTAATTATTGCTTTGTAGTTGCATCACTCATATCAAATCCATAACCACGAGCAACACCACCAATGCCTTCTTCAACTAATGCACCTTCTTCATCAATATCTTCATCTTGGTTGAAATCACTACCTAAACCGGTCCAATGTCTATTTTGTAAATGGATTGCTGAGGTGGAAACCGTACCTTTAATAGCAACAGCTTGAGAGAATTTCTTAACTAGCTGACCTTCTTCATTTGAGTTATGCGCAACCGAATCAATTTCTAAATGTTGAATGTTTCTTAAGGGTCTTGACGTGCTAACATATTTACCTGTAACTGGATTAAATTCTGGTACATCATCATCACCTTCTAAGGATGGTGAATTACTTTCTGTGGAGCTTGAATTTTCTTCTTCACTATGTTCATCACCTTCCTCTTTCAAGTATTTGTCAAATTCTGTAACCCATTTACCAGTCCAAGAAACCATAGGATTCAATGCTAATTCTAATTCATAGGGGGTAATAATAGGTCTGTAAAACTCATTGCTCGTATCTAAAACTATACCACCTTGACCACAACCAAGAATACACCAAACTTCAATAGATTCGAAATTTGCTAGTTTGGCAACATTAGGCTTACCAACAACAAACATATAAGACTTTTTGTCAGCTTCTTTAATTTTATCTTTGACTTTCTTAATCATTTCAGTTGTGTTTTTTAATGATAATGTGTTGACTAATATACCAATTGTACCAGACGTTCTTGAAATATGCATGTATCTGTATCTTTTCATTAGTGAAGGAAAAGGACCTTGATTGATTGAATTATTTGATGGGTTATAAATTGTTAAAGAGCTAAATTTAGTTGAAAGGTAAAGTAAATGTGGAGCTTGTGGTTCTGTTAAGTGAAATAGATCATATTCTAATAATTCTTCCTCTTCTTCGATTTCGTCATTTGTTATCAAATTTCTATTTGAGAATCTAAGCTTTGAGTTTGAGTCATAGTTTGAACTTTCAAATCCTATGATTTTTGATTTATTGGCTTTTTCTAAATTAATATCAGTAAATGAAATATTTTTGTATTCTTTTGATAATTCTTCATAAACTGCTGGTAAATATCTTGTATGTGGAGTATCAGCCATTAAAATAACTTTTTGTTCCAAGTCTGGATAAGTTTCTTTGAATTTATTGGCTATGGATTTAACATTAATATATGGTTTACCAAACACATAGACGGCAGGTAATTTTTGAATGGTATTTAAACAAGCATCACCAAAATGTATTACTATGTCAGCTTGGACATGCTCCGCAGCAACTTCATCAATACAACACGAACTATATGCGGTATCAGCTAAAATCCAGACATGTTGTGTATTATCTTGAGCTTTAGTGTCTAATGGATCTGAACACTTGCAATTCAAACAAGTTTTCTTGCAGTTGTCCTTCTTTTTATGTCCATGTTCATGGTCATCATGATCACTGTGATTGCGATTATCGCTATGATCGCTGTGGTCATCATCGGGTTTCTCTTTCTTCTTATTCAAACCTTCTTGTAATTGTTGTACTACTATGGAAGAATCTGCAACTAATGTATCTGGAAATTGTAAAGTGATCCTTCTGTAAATTCTGTTGCCATTTTCATCCTCCTGTGATAGATACTGTATAAGTTCATCAACAGAATAATAATCATTTAGTTTAGCATTTAATCGGTCTTTATCATTTTCATCTGACCAATCTGGACCTAAGTAGCTTCGATTCTGGCTATGTTTTTCGTATTTCTGAAATTCAAAAGTATTCTCATCCTGGTAAGTGGATAGAGAAGGTGCAACAACAGCACCCGAATCCTCACTCATCAATATTTACTAAAATCTTACTATGAAAAGCTCATCGTACAAATTTTTTCTACCAATTTTGCTCATCGCTGCGAACCAGAAAAAATCGCTAACTCCGGGTAAATTCCGGATTTACGGTTTGTGCAACAATCGAGCTTTTAGTTTAAAACGAAACTTGATTAAATTTATTTTTAGTTGAAATTCATTTAATTTGAGTGTTTTGGTATTATTACAATTAATTTAAGCTGTATTCTGGACTAAATTTGTTCCAATTATTAAGAATCCAATTGCTTGTGTTTTTGTCAGTCCTATTTCAGTCCTTTATCTATTTCATCTCATTATTTGATCCGTTTATACGCATCCATCTATAATGTCTTCAACCCATAATCCAAGAAGGCAGTTCTCATCTCACCCAGTATCATCATTTTCCAGAACATCAGATAATCAAATAGCACCGCATATTATTGAAAGAAGTGTTACCGGTAATGATATACCTACAAAGGAAACAGAATCTACTGGTGATGCTACAACTCATGAAATTACAGATGCATGCCCATATGGTTGTTGTCCAACTGAAAGTTTGGGGGATTTCATTTTAAGAAGAGGTTTTTTTGAAGGTGCTTGCTCTGATATTAAAATCATTGCATTTAACAAAGAATATAAATTACATAAATTGATTTTAGATAGAAGTGGATATTTTTCATCTTTGTTTAATGGTCCTTGGAATGATTCAGTAAATAATACTTTAAATCTAGTTTTTGATCATGATAAGAACATAACAAAAGATTCATTTGAATTAGCAATTGCAAAATTATACGGTATTAATAATTCAAAAATGGAGGAGCATTTAAATTTAAATTTAATTGCAGTTGGTCAGTACCTTGATATACCAGAAATAGTATGCACTGCCACAGATCAGATTGTCAATAGTTTAGATTTTGATAACTTATCAAAAGTTTCTATTTTCGCACTAGAGAATAATTATGGTAAAGCAAGTGAGAGGTTAATTGATAGTATTAAAAGTATATTATGTTCAGATGGTTGGCAAGCAGGTGTCAAGCTTTGGGATGGTCTACCAACCCAAATCGTTGCCTCAGTCGTTGGTTTAGATTCATTTTTTGTACCATCTGAATGGGAAAGAGCTTTATTCATAATAAAATTGGTTGAAAGAAGACAATTATTAATTAAAAATATCAAAGATATTGGCGAATTTGATGATCCTTCAAAAATTATTGAATCATTAAATACAAAAGTTCATCTTTGCCATTTAACAGCTGAAAAATTACATAGATTGGAAAATTGGAAGGACCTGAATGGTAACAATTATGTTAGGCCAAGTGTCTTAAGAGATGCTTTATGGATGAGCATCACATTACAAAAGAAAATTGCAACTGCTGATGAGAAGACCTTAGAGCTAAGATTAAGTAAAACCTCAGAGGACCCACCAGATAATATTGAATCTTGGTTTATACCAACAAGAGATGAAACATTATACGGCACACCAGATGAATTAAATGAACAAGTATTAGACCATCATAAAATCTCAACCGAAGATTTAGCAGATGGTAAAACAACAGAAAATGACCAATTTGAAAATTTATATAAAATAACAAAAATCCCACCATTTAGGTTTTCCGTTGCATTTTATGGTATTTCAGAATTTGATTCTGATAAAAGAGTTTATTCAAAGACATTAAAATATGCTGGTTCATATTGGAACTTGTACGTTCAAAAAATGCAACATAAAAAGGGATATCAAATGGGTGTTTATATTCATAGAGCAACGAGCTCATTACCCTCAAAGAATGGGTTATTAAATAAAGATTTATTCAATCGCAACGATATATCAGAGACATTTGTTCAAAACTTAACGAACCTATCTCTTAATGAAAATTCAAGAGATTCTGTTCAATCTTTTTCAACTGCTGATGAGGATACTCCAGAAGCCGGGATAGATGAGTTTTTTGAAGATGATGATGAAGAAGAAGAAGATTCTGCAGAAACATCATTTTTAGAATATGAAGATAATAGAGACAAATCATCCGTTTATTACGTTATTTATACACCATCCAGAAAAATTAAACCATCATTAACTTGCTTCATTTCAAAGCCTGATTTGTTTAATAAATCACAAAGTTGGGGCTGGAAAAGTAATAGCATGTGTACATTTAAAGAAGATGGTAGCCTTGCAGAAGGACAAGATGAAATATTAAAATTTATGGTTGTTTTAGGAAACACATAATATAACGTTCTTTTTTAATATATACAAGATGCTTATTTCCATTCAGTAGTCCAGTTCAAAGTTTCACCAGCTTTGAAGGGAGCAACAACGACTTCATCTAAAGAAACAACATCAGGAACAACTTGATCTTTTTTAATTAAGATACAGTGATCTTTGTTAATGACTTCATCATCAGTAATACCATAAAAGTTCTTACCAAAATCATTAACAAAAGCTTTTAAATTCTCAATTTTACCTTGAGAATCAAAAACTTGAGCCAAATAAGGAATAGCTAGCGATTGAGAATAAACACCAGCGCACACACCAATATGAGTTGATTTTGCATGTAATGGATGAGGAGCAGAATCTGACCCAAAAAAGAAGTAAGGTTCACCAGAAGTAGCAGCTTCAACTAAAGCTCTACGATCTTGAGGTAGTTTAGCAACTGGCTTACAGAAATTAATTGGATTACCGGCCCAGTCATCAATGATTAAAGATAAATGATGAGCAGTTATAGTTGCTGAAATTTTGATATCTTCTGGTTTTTTACCTTTATTAATTGATCTGATTGTGTCAATAGCAGCTTTTGTGGTACAGTGCTCTAGAATGATTTTTAAATTTGGGAAATCATTTGATAATTTAACTAAAGCAGGCAAGAATGATTCTTCAGCATTTAAAACATGAATTTCTTCGCCAACTTTGTCAGTTGATGGTTTTTCACCATGTAAATTCAAGATCAAACCTTCTTCTTCTAAAGCTTTAAAGATTGGATAGAATGCACTGAAATCGTTTGGATCCACACCAGCAGCAGAATTTGTAGTGACACCAGCTGGGTAACATTTAACACCATGAATTGCACCAATTTTAGCTGCATCATGGATTAGCTCTGGGTTTAACTCCTTAGATAAATAGAATGACATCAAGAAAGTAGTTTTGGGGGCCAATTTTTGTAAATCTTCTCTATATTTAACAACTCTGTCAATTGTTGTAATTGGTGGGGACAAATTTGGCATGATATAAGCAATAGAGATACCACCATCTCTAACAGTTGGGGTGATCAACTCCATCATCTTTCCTTGACGTAAATGAACATGAAGGTCTGCTGTAACCCCTAAATCTATCGTTGTACTCATCTTGAATTGTTATCAAATGGAGTTTTTAGGAAGTTGAAATTTTTTCGAAGAGAACTCCGATCAGGAAATATTCTCTATGATATCATGACTAAGATTTTTAACTTCTTCTAACAGTGATTAATTGAATTTAGTCTCTTTAAGAGTGATCAATGTGCATTTTGGTTACTTAATTAGAGAAGAAAATACCTACATCTTATATCTTTTCTTATTAATTGCTTTTAGTATACCAACGAATATATTTGACTTTAATGGAAACAACAACTCTCTACATTGATGTATTTAAGTTCACATTCATTTATTTCATTTGATTACACAGACTACAAGCTTTAAATACTTAAATATTAAATCAAATTCTGCTATCTAACAAATGGTCAAAATCTTCATCTAATTCAATTCCATCCATAGATCTTTGGATTAAGTAACGTAAAGAATTGTACCAGATATTATGTCTTTGTCTTGTTGGACATGTGAATTTAATTGAACGAGTTTGTGAATGAACAATAATACTTTTATGATGCAAACCAGCTGGTAATGGATTATTATCTTCGACGCTTTCAACTCCAACGATTGCAGCCGCTCTTGTCTTGTGCGATGCTGGATTACCTAAAACTGGATTGGTGGTAGACCAATATAATGTTAATGTATAAGGATGAATCCAAAAATATCTTTCATGTCTAGTTTCTGAAATTGAACTCAATGGTCCCAAACGACGGTAATATTTGTGTAAGTATTCACCAATAACCGTTTGGGTTAAAGCTGGAATGATTCTTGCTTCAGTTAATGATGCATTAGTCATTAATGACAAACCTCCATCAACTGAAATATCACGAGAAATTGGTTTGAATGAACCAGCTCTTGATTGTGAAAGTGATGGAATTCTTGAATGTGAACGTGATGTACGTGCAGTTGGATGATCGAATTCATATGCTGCTGCATTGCTTGCTTCATCTGCAATATTTTTTCTTGAATTGGATGAAGTTAACGATGTTAATGTACTTCTTCTGGTTAAATGACTACCTGAATCCTTATTTTCAGTATCGAATGTAGTAATTTGAAGTCCTCTTTTGCTAATCTGTTCTTGTAATTCTTCATTTGAAACTTTGTCAAGATTAAACGCTTCAGATTTTGTTAATTTATTATAATAAGTAATTGGTAAAACAACAACATTATTAACATCTGGAGTTCTGGAAACATTAGTAGCAATAAATGAATTTTCTGGAATTGCTAATAAACCGAAATTTCTTGCATTTTCTTCAACTTGTTCTTTTGTTAATGGAACTGGTATAACCTCTTCGTCAGTTTCATCGTTGCTTTCATCTTGAGTATCTTCTGAAACGATTGATTTGGTATGAATACTTTGATCATTTGCAATTTGAGCTGTCGATTCATTGTAATCATTTTTATCAATTGCGATCAAACCAAATTGTGAAGCTTTTGAAACAAAGTCTTCTTTTGATAATTGTTTTGGAATTGCTTTTAGTGATTCATATTCATTTTGATTAACAGCAACTAAACCAAATTCATTCGCTTTTGAAAGAATGTCATCTTTAGTGATTGTTGGAACATTAATTGATTTCTTATCAACAACAGCTAAACCTAATGCAGATGCCCCCAATGTAAGCTTTGCCAAATCCCATTTAGATGAATCAGATTTATTGTTCTTTAATTTTTCATATTCTTCATATTCTTCATCTGTTAATATTTTTATCCCATTTTCATTACCAATTGATTTAATTGTTTCTGTTGTAACACCATTTTCAGGTTGAATATCTTGAATTTCATTTTTTGTAACTTTATTAAATTCATTATCAGTTAAAACAACTAAGCCTAATTTTTCAGATGCATAACGAATTTCCTCTTCAGTTGGGTTTTTTAATCTTTCAACTTCAGAACTATTCAAAACTTGTAAACCTAATTGATTGGCTTTAACTTTTAAATCTTTCTCACTAATATCTTTATTCTCTAATTCAGAATATTCATGTTCTTCCAGAACAATTAAACCTAAATCTGCTGCTCTTTTCAAGACTTGTTCTTTTTCATCAATTGATTCATCTCTACCAATGGTATCAAATCCTGAGTAATCACCTTCAGTCACAGAATCACGATTAGCACCACCAATTGGAACTAAAGAATAACCCAATGTACTTGCGCCAGCTCTCAATTCGTCAATTCCTAATTCCTGTGCATCATGAACTGAAACGCTACTACCATCAATAGTTGAAGTATTGGAATCAACACGTGATAAAGCATCAGTAAATTCGCTTTCATTAATGGTAGAAGCAAATGTGGAGAGTGATTGAGAATCAGGAGCTGCTTGACGGTTGGTATTACTTGATGACAATGATCTTTGAGTAACTGGGTGAATATCAACTAATTTAGAATGGAAACGACCCGCTAATTCTTCAACTTCATTATAAGAAATTTCATCTTTCAATATATAGCCTTTAGACTTGATTAAAGATTCATCGGGCGTTTCAGCTTTAGCTTTTAATGAAGAATAATCATCTTTTGGAACTGCGACTAAACCATTGGATTCCGCCAATTTAACAATATCTGGGGAGGTTAATTTAGCATGAGCTTCTTTAGTGACACTAACCAAACCGGCAGCAGTAACTAAATCTTTCAAACGCTCTTGACTTGGGGACGCAAGTTGGCTAAATTCATCAATAGTAAGAACTTTTAAATTTGATTCTTTTGCTAATTCGTGGACACTTTTAGATGATCTATGAGTTAGTTGAGTAAATGAATCTTTTGGAACAAGAACTAAATTTTGGGAAGATGCGAATTTTTCTAACTCACTAGTTGATGGTTTAACTAATTTTTCATGCTCCGAAACACCTAAAGTAACTAAACCTAATGCGCCAACTTCAGCTAACAACGCAGCTTTAGATGGAGACTTCAATGATTTATATTCATCTTGGGTTAAAACAACTTGATTTGATTCTTTTGCGAGATCAGAAATTGATTTATTAGCTTGAGCTTGTAATTGATTTAATTCAGCAGCTGGAATTAATGATAAACTTAATAATTGAGCTTTTGAACTTAAGAAATCAGCAGATGGAGATTCTTGCACAGCTTTCAATGAATTGAATTCATCTTTAGGTAAAACAACTTGGTTAGATTCTGCTGCAATTTCTGTTATTGATTTAGCAGCTTTTGATTGTAGTTCATTTAATTCATTAGAAGGAACTAAATCATATGAAAGAGTTTTAGCTTTCGAACTTAAGAAATCAACTGATGGAGATTCTTCAACTGCTTTCAAGTTATCGTATTCTTCTTGTGGAATAATGACTTGGGAACTCAATTTAGCTTTTTCTTCTAAATACTTAGCATTTGGAGAATCTATTGATTTTTTCATTGAATTAAACTCATGAGTAGCTAAAACAGTTAAACCAGCAGTTGCGGCTAATTTTGTTATGGTATCAGAATCTGGATTCTTCAAGTTTTCATATTCTTTTTCAGATAACAGGACTTTATGCTGTTCGTTGGATAATTCTTCAACTGATTTACCAGCCTTTGCCCTCATTTCATCAAACTCATTGTTGTATAAAACGGATAATCCAGCAGCAGCAGCCTTTTCTTTAATATAATCAACAGAAGGTTCATCAATGTTTGATTTTAAAGTATCGTAATGGCTTCTAGAAACAACAACTTGGTCATGCAAAGAAGCTTTCGATTTTAATTGATCAATTGATGGATGTTCATTTTCACGGACTAAACCTTGGTAATCTTCTTTTGGGATAACGGTTAAATTATGCTTATCAGCATGAGTTGTAATGCTTTCTGGAGTTGGATTTAATAATGAATCATAAGATTCTCTGTCTAAAACAACTTTATTTTGATCCTTAGCTAAATCATCAATTGTTAAATTAGCCTTAGCAAATAATTGGTCATAATCAGCTTGTTTAATAACAACATCATCAGGAGAAGCAGAAGGTAATAAATCTCTTTCAGCTAATTCTTTCTTCAAATCAAATAATTCTTGCTTGTTTTGATCAAATTCAGCTTGAGAAATAGCAACTAAACCAAGACCAGCAGCATTTGAAGTAATAAATTCTTTACCTGGAGATGAAGTAGTTTTAACAAAATCAGAATATTCTGCATTTGAAATAACCTCATGGCCTAATAATTTAGCTTTTTCAGTAATATGTTCAATTGATGGTGATTGAGAGTCTAATAATAGTTTTTGGTGATCATCAAATGAAACAGTAACAAGACCATGTTTTTCAGCTTTATCAGTTACGAATTCTCTAGTTGGATTGTTTAATTCATTTAATCTTTCTTTCGTTAAGACAACTGAATCTTTTTCATTTGCCAATTCTTCAAGAGTCTTTTCACTTCTTGCTAATAAAGAATTAAACTCAATAATTGGTACTAATTTATATTCAGATGAAAGAGCCTTTTGATTCAAATAATCAATTGAAGGTGATTCAATTTCCGATTGTAATTTTGAAATGATTTCATTTTCAGACTGTAGCTTAGAAATGATTTCATTTGAAGAAATTTCTTTTTGTTTTTGGGATTCTAATTCAGCTTCTAAAACTTGGATATTATTATTCAGCTCTGCTAGTGTATTATCATGGTCGGATTTATTAAGAGCAACATAACCACTAGAAATAGCCTTTTGTTGAATATATTCAACAGAAGGATCATCAATTTGTTTTTTGAGTCCATCAATTAAATTAGTTGTTTCTTTATCTTTTTCGAGTAAGTCGTTAGTTTTTGATTCTAAATTGGACTCTAAAGTCTTGATAGCGGATTGGAAATCATTCAACTCTTTTTCATAAATTGAAACTTCAACTACTCTTAAACCGAGAACAGAGGCTTTTTCTTTAATGTAATCAACTGAAGGGGATTTGATAGATTTTTGTAATTCTTCTTTCGATTTAACTTCATTTTCTAATGCTGATGAATGAGTAGCTTCCGCTTCTTTCAGGGCAGCAATTTCACCGGAAAGAGCAGCTAATTTGGAAGCAGATAATTCGGATAACTCATGTAGTTTTTTGGTTGATTCTGCATTTAATGAATCGATTACTGCAGTGTGATCTTGTAAAACTTTTTCATGGGTTTCAGAAATTGAAGTATATTTAGATTGTAAATCTTGATTTGAACTGATATGCTGTTCAACTTGCTCATTTAATGAATAAACTTTTGATTCCAAATCTTTTTTAGATAACTCACTTTCATTATACGAATTCTTTAAAGCTTCAATTTCAGATAATAAAGTAGAATGACCATCAACTTTCAAAACTTTCAAACCAAGACTATTAGCTTTATTTGTAATAAAATCAGCAGAAGGATTGGCCAATTTATATTCTAATGATGAAATTTCAGTTTGCAAATCTTCGTATTCATCAAGACCAATCAAATGCAAATTTTGTTTTAGGGCAACATCCTTGATATATTCTTCAGATGGATTTTGTAATTTTTCTTCCAATTCCTCAAACTTTAAATGCTCAGCTGAAACTTCAGCTAATGCAGTATCTAGTTTAACTCTATAATCAGCTGCTTCTTTAGCATATTTCTTTTCAGTCTCAGAGATGAGCAATAATCTATCATTCAAAGCTTTAACTTCTAAACATTTAGTCTCTAATTCTTTCTTTTGAGTTGACCATTCTTGTTGAGAGAATATACTAAAACCTCTTTCTTTGGCTTTTGAAACAATATCAGCTTCTTTGAAATTTTTAAATGGTGAATCTTTTGAAGGACTTTCTGGTGTCTTTAAAGTTTCATATTCAGTCATTGGTAATAAAACTAAATTATGCGCATCAGCATATCTTTGAACGTCTTCAATCGAAATTGGAGAAAGTTCAGCAGATAGGGGAGCAGGTTGATAATGCTCATTATCCTCGATATCTGATTCAGAGTCGTCAATTAATTCATTTGAAGTTGTTGATAGGGTTGATAAAGGTCTTTGCTTTTTAGATTTTGATGGAGTTGCCTCAATGTTTGATAAAGTTGAGTCACCTTCGAAATTCTCCCATTCATCAGCTTCAGAATCGACAACATAAGTCGAAGATCTATTTGAATTACCTAATAAATTTCTACCGGAATCAATAATTTTTGAAGATCTTTTTACATTACCAGATAACGGGATTGATTTAAATTCTGCAGATTTACCTTTCAATTCATTCGAACGTAATTTTAAAATCTGTTGTCTCAATTTCGCAATTGTTTGATGTGCACTTGATAAAGAAGATTGTAACTGTTCAGTTTCTAAAGCAGTTATATTACTTGGTATTATTTTAACTGGAGAAACACCAGGTTCATTGAATTCTTCATCAGAATCAGAATCATCAGCTGGCTGTAAATTTGGAATTGACTTTAATTGAGATTCAGCCGGTTTTTTATTGGCATCATCTAATTTTTGTCTCAAATCATCAAGCTCATCATTTAATCTTGTGTTAACATCATTCAATTCATCAACATGATTCTTCAAAGATTGAATTTCTTGACTAACAGAAGCTTTATTTGAAGAAAATTCTTCTTGTAAATTATGTTTATGTAAATGGGCTTCTTCTAGTTCATTTCTGATATCATTTGATAAATCCAATTGTTTGCTCAATTCCTTTTGAGATTTTGAATAATTCATAGAAGTAGTTTGATGCTCTTGAGTTAATTGTTGGAATTTCAACTCTAATTCCCAGTTTAAATCTTTATATTTTTCTTCATTTTGTAAAGTTTCATTTAATTTTGAAGTTAAAGTTGAATTATTTGCTTTTAATTTATTCAGCTCATCTTCAAAAGTTTTCAGTTGAGAAGCTTTTTGTTGATTCTCAGCTTGTAACCTTCTACACTCAACTAACAAATTTTCACTTAAACCAACCACAAAATCCATATCTTTACCAGAATTTTTGACTGAAGGAGTTTTAGAACTTTCTAAAACTGGTAATGAAACTCTTTTTTCTCTTTTAGTCAAGAAACTAGATAATGATTTCTTTTCCTTTGGGTTTGAAGTTGAATTTGAAAGGTTACTTGGTTGATGAGGTTTAAACTTTGCATATTCATCCTGTCTTTGAGAAGGAGATCTCTTTGGAGAGTTGAACGTGGCTTCTGATAATCGCTTCTGGATATCAGATAGTTGAGTTTTTAGATCCTGATCTGAGGCCCCCATTATGAATTAACTGAGAATATGTTAGTTCTATGAAATGGTGTGAGGATCTGAGACATGAAACAAGGTCAGATCCGGACTATGATACTTACTTATAAGTGGTATGGGTATGACTCACTGATTTAATAGCACAGACTTCAATAGCTACTTAGCAAGATCAAATGACTAAAGGGCAACAACAGAGCTTTTATAGTAGCTAAAATTATTTGTTTTGATTTAACCGTTTTGTTTACATGTTTTTTTTCACTCGACATTTCGCGAAGTTTTCAAAGTCGATTCCTAAAAGTTCCTTTTCAGTTTGGATCTTTTATTTCTGATTGAGTTGAATCTGAATGGCTTATTACTGTATAGAATCTGTTTTATATTCATTTCCATAACAAATTACATTTGTAGCTAAAAATTAGTCTGTCATAGAAGCGGGTGCACATTTCAGTTAATAGGTGCATTTCTTTTTCCTTCTGTTAGTCAAAAAGGGATGTCTTTTCACTCATTTACGTCTCTTCTGGATATAGGATACATTTAATTGATCTCATTAAAACGTAGAGTAGAAAATATATCAGAATTAGCTGCTAATTAAAACGGATTCCGACTTCCCCTCGGTTCTCTTACATTAATATTTTGACATGGCCTTGAATATTTCTTTTCAATTATTCAAATATTTTGGTAAATCATGTCGTTTCCTCCAGAGAGTGTCGTTGAGACTGTCACTGAGATAGCATCTCTTCTGAAGAAAAGAAAGGAGACAATTTCCGTGTCTGAGGCTGCTTGTGGTGGTCTATTATCAGCCTATTTGGTTTCTGTTCCCGGTGCTTCCAGATGGTTTCACGGTGGTACATTAATCTATAGTTTGAAATCTCGATTAAAATTAGGTGGCTGGTCACAAGAAGATATTGATAGTTATACTGGACCTTCTGAAAAGGTTGTTTTGAGGTTGGCTAGAAATTTAAGAATCGATCTTGGTTCAACCTATGTTTTATCAGAAACTGGTGTTGCTGGTCCTTTAGTAGACCCAAATGATCCTAATTATCAATCTTTCTTTGCAAATGAAAATATTGGTACTGTCTATTTAGGAATTGCAACACCAGATGGTGAAAAATCAAAAATTCATAAAACTGGTAACATTGAAGATAGATCATTCAATATGCAAGAATTTGCTAGAATTGGTTTAGAATATTTCTTGGAAGAGTTAAAGAAAATTGACAACAAAGAAGATGAAGAATCTACAAGAAAAAAACAAAAAAAATAATGTGTAATGAATTAATGAAATATACCAGAGTTGTTAAATGTATGATGTTCAAAAATTCCAATGAAATCTAAATCATTCGTATGTGAAGTTAAAACTTCATCAATGTTTGAAAAATTTTCTTTTGGTTGAATTAACTTTGGTAATTCAATACTACTTGAATTTTTATCATTTTGAATTGAATTTGGTGATGGATAATCTTCTTTTAATTTTGTAATTGATTTACCATAGTTAATAATTTCATAATAATTTAATGCATCCTCATATGATGGTAATTTGTAAAATTCTGTGGTGCTAATATGTAATTTATTTGGATCATATTTACCTTCTGTGATTGCTAATAGATGACTTGGACAGACAATCATACCACAACACCCGCATTCCGCTGCTTCAACCGTTGTGTCAATTTGAAGATTGAATTTTGAAGTACTATTAGATTCTTTTGGCGTCGCATAAATATTATGAGCAGGTGCTTGAGGTTGAAACGTTGGATTACTGAACATTTCTTCAGATTCATTAGAAATGTAAGAGTACTCTGGAGTTTGAGGCTCTGTTTTTGGATTAACTTCAATAACGTCATCAATATGAAAGGTTTGAATTGGAATAGCTGGCTCTTCCTTTCTTGGTTGCGTTGCATTTTCAACTACTTCGCATTGTTTAAAATCTTCTAATGTTGGATGCACAAGATTAATATTTTGTGTTTCATTGATATTCACTTTAAATGCAGTGAAATAGTTATCTTTCACTTCCAATGGTCCAATAAAGCTAAACCCATTCTTAATATTGGCAACAAAGAAGCAGCATGGTGTTCTTGGATCCAGATGGTAACATGGCTTAGTTATACCTTCCCTTGTTCTACCATTTTTAGTATCAATTTCTTCCTCAGAAACATATTGAACAATAGGTTTACCAACTACTTTCAATCTAATACTTTTATATTTATCATTTGGTTTACCTCTACCTTTAACTGTAACTAATGGTTTGTCTAAATGATGGCAATCTGCCGCTCTATGTCCTCTAATACATTGTTCACAACCAATTCTTTCACCTTGTAATAAAATCATTTATTCTATACAACATCATAAAGAAACAAAATCAAGGTTCCTGTGAATCTTATATTTCAACTGAACAGAATAGAGCATTCAAACTAAGATTCTCTTAATTAAGCAGATTAACAGAAAAGAGAATGAATATTGTGGTTTTCAATATTTCTCTCAAATTGTGTTAAAAAGGATGATTCATTTAGGGATCAGAAACAGAAAATAAACTGAGAATAAACTCAACCCTGGAGTATCACTTTATTGATAAGATATCTTATAATTAATACCCAAGGTTGAGTATCACTCGCGAATTAGGTAGTATTTCTAGACCATTTTAATGCCCATACAGAATCTAAATTGTATCTGCATGAATTTTATAGAAATTTGTATCAAATTAATCACAATTTTAAGATGAATTCAAGGAAATCATCATTTAATACAAAATAGTTCATCTAATACTACTTCCATTATCATTTGTAGTTGAAACATAAAACTCATCTGATTTTCTCCGTCTAATATAACCGAATCGAAAAAACCAAAAACAATTGAAAAAAATCCAACGTTCAACCTTCAATTGTGATGCCCAATGAACATGATGTCCTTCAATGGACACCTTTGCCTATGTTGGCTCATGGGAAAATCATAAGGTCTTTCACTCCTATTGATCAATTCCCATCTTTAAAACTGTCTGCATTTTATCAGAACCTGTATTATGGTGATGAAGTATTTTTGTTTGAAACCAACGATGCCAATTGGGCCAGAGGTTACTTAATTGTCCATCCACTACCTTCAGATTTTATTGGTAATCATGTTGATCTAGATAAACTTCCTGAAATGAAAATCAGCGTTGTTATTGTTCCATTATCTCACGTTTATATTATTGATAGAGTTCCAATGTCTTCAAATTTTTCTCCCCCAAGTCAATCAGATTTTGATAATAAATATGAAAATAGTTCAATACCCTCAATTTATGAAATTCAACAGGCTGATTCTGGTGAATTCATTGATGCATCTTCAAATATTAAACTGAAACCACCGTTACCCATGATCAGATTAAATTCTGGTGATTTATTAGATGAAATCACCCCTTCATTAGCTCAATTATCATCTCATATGTATTCATTCTATTCAATTGGTGGATTTTCTTTATTTGAAAAATTATATTCTTTATTTGATGAATTAAATAATATTAGAATTAAGCTTCAACAAAATTTATTAACTAAAAATGAAAAAAAAGAAGCTAAATTGTACACTTCTTTGCTATTAACTAAAATCTCAAAATTATTATCATCAAAAGGTATCAATAGATTCAGTTCACAAAATGGTGATTCGCAGCAATTAAAAACTGATCCTTCTGGTTTTCAAACTATTGCTGCTAGAGATATCCATTCTGGTGAGTTATATGATTATTGGGAAGCAGATCTCAAAACTCAGCCAATCCCAAAATTGGTTGCTGCTAATCAAATATCTTCTGCTTTAACACCAAATTTTCCAGTTTCAAATGATTTAGAAGAACAATTACATCCTCTTCAAATTTCAAAATTTGACATAGTCACTCCGTTGCAAATTTTGGTCGATTTCAAAGATGTCAGTGGTAATTCAAAATTGAATCCAGCTGGCTATAATGGTATGACTGCCTATTTATACTTAAGAACTGCTAAAAAAAGATTAACTGAAGCTTTTGCAATCCATATTAAAAATTCAAAAGACTTTTCATTAGACAAAATATCTGCTGCATTATTTAGAAATATACCTGGTACCGAAGTAGATTCAAACAGAATCTATTTAGTTGCTGTTATAACTGAAGAAATTAAAGTTGGTCCATCAAAAGCGCAGTCTCAAACAAGCATTGCTAAAGTTAGGAAAGGTTTAGCTGCTGGTGTAACTGATATTTCGAGAATTTTTTCTAGACATAAAGGTCATTTAGCAACTGGTGAAGCGCATCAATTTATCATTAAATTATTCGGATCTTACGTCAATAAAACTGATAATACAAAATTAGACTCAACTAATATGAATTTTGGTTGGGGTGAATTAGTTGATAGAATCATCGCAGGTTCAAATAAAGGTGTTGCAGTCAATCCAAGAGCTGAAAAGTTGATTGTCTCGATTAAAGAATTCAAAGATGATCTAGTTAATGTTTCAAATGAATTTGATACCAATGTCAAGACTCCTATCTATCAAATCAGAACTAACTTCTTCGATCCATTAGTTAAATCTTACGATAGAATTTATTTAAGTTTGGGTAAAGTCAATATCATTCATAACTTAAGTCCATTTCCAGGAGATTTAGTTTCAATTCAATTAATTAATGAAAATCCAAATTCTTTGATCAAAATTTCAAAAGGGACAAATGAATTGCTTGGTACAGTTTGGAATTTTACCTCTGTTAGATCAAATGAAGTTATTGGTGAACAAATTAAAATCAGTAATATTGAAAGAATTGAAGAAAATGAAAAGCTAACTTTAAAATTATTTGTAAATTATGAATTAAAAGGTTTGGCTACATTGCTAATAACTTCGAAAGGTCTGATTTATGAATACCAAAAGAATCAAATTATTACTTTCATTAATCCAACTACAAAACAACCAGAAGGCTCGATTGATGTCACTAGTGAATATATCGGTAAAAATTATAATGTTGAATCTGCATTCCAACAGATTTTTAACTGGAAAAGACTTTTCACATTACCTGAAGGTGAAGAAAAATTAATTGAAGCCTTAAAACATTTAAATCAGGCAACTTTACCTCAAATTATCAAATATTTTAGAGATTTGTTGAACAAAATATTGAAAATTATAAATAGTTCAATTAAATTAAATTTAGAAAATTTAAAAAATGCTGCATTTTACTCATATATCCATTTATTAGATGTTGTTGTTGCTAGACAAGAACAATATACTTACTTATTTTACAATTACATTGGTGATTTAAAAAGATTGACTCAAAGTGATCCGATTGGCGTTCCATTAATTGGTTTTGAATTTTTGAACATTACAGCAGGTTTTTTTGAAAGAGCTGATACAGAATGGAGATTTGTTGGTAGAACAATTTGCAGGATTTTGCCATTGTTAATTAAAATTTCTACTCTTTTGGTAAGTACTAAACATTTACCAACGTTTAAAAATTCTTGGGAAAAATTAAATAATTCATTGATTTCATTTTTGAATTTAAGAATTGAATCAATGATACCAGATCAATTGTTAATTTTAGAATATACAGATTTAACTTTGGAGCATATCAGAACAATCTATTCAGATGCTGAAGTGATTGATTTTGCTGTTGGTTTGATTTCAGCTGTTGGTAAAAGAGGGTTAATGATTTCAACTGAAACAAACTCATTAAACAAAAAGGAATCAAAAATCATTATAACCAAGTTATTATTGATTCGTCGTTTATTAAATGGATTTATTTTTGAAAATGAGGAAGCTTCTGAAAAGGCAGTATTATTTTTTTATAATTCAATCAACTGGTCAATTGAAACTTATGATAATGAAAAGTTGGATGATATTGATATTTTAAGGTTAGCTAACTCGGTGTTAGTTTCATGCTGTAATTTATCATGGCAAATCTTTATTAATAACAAAACTAATTTATTTATATTACCAAGAAATGTTTCAAGACTACTTCTAACAATTTCTAAATTATCTATTAAAATTCATCAATTTGCAAGAATCCATTCATTATTTGAGCCAAAAAGAAATTACTCCTTAATTTTTCCAAATATGTATCCATTTGATGAATTAATTACAGATTCAATTATCAACGATGTTGTTATGGTTGAGATTTTAGTTGAGCTTGGGGTCATTTATTCTTTCATTTCTAAAATTGCTAAAAATATTTCAAATTCTTCATCACAAGGCTTCATTTCAATCATTGAATCATGTAAAGAAGATGATTTATTTAATTCATCTGATAACTTTGTAACAACATTTGATAAAGAAGATTTATTCACAATTATTCAAGCAAATAGATTATTAATTCAAGGTAAATTTTTCCCATCTGATAAATGGATTTCTTTTTATTCATTATTAATCGAAAGTGCCACCACCGTTTCAGAATTAATAAAATTTGTTTTAATTAGAGATTTCATCCCATCGTTATCCGAATTTGAATTATTTGATAGATCATTATGGTCAAGATATTTAAAATCTATACTTTTAATTGCAACTTCGATGCCTGCATCAATATGTCATCTTTCTGATGTTCCAAGAAAAGCAGCATGGAAAATTGCTGGTGATATTAGATCAAGATGTGCAAATGTTATTAATCAGTCTTGGGATTGCTTAGGTTGGGATTCGTTGAAAACAGATTATGTTAGATTTCAAGTTAAAAGAAATTCAGGTTACCAAGCGGAATTTATTCAGGAAGATTATGGTATTCTAGAAGAATTGAGTGTTTTCTGTTTACAAAGACATTCATTATGTCAAATTGTTGGTGTTAAAATTTTATGGTCTATAATGATTTCAGAAATATTAATTCAAGAAAGTTTGGAAGAGCCAATTTCAGCTAATAAATTAGTCGATGTTGAAAAGGGATTTTTATTGGGCTTGGATAAATTTTTCAAATCAGGTAGATATAAACCAGGTATTTATGAACAAAGAAATTTTATCAAAAGACTAAAAATGGTTATTAGATTAGATCCAGAAGATGAAGCATTTAGTGATGTTTACAATTTTATCAATGGTCTTAGTGAATTTTTAGATGTTCAAAATGATTTAAGTACAGTTCCAAACGGAGAAGAATTTGATGATGAAAGAACATTCCATCAGTTAGATATATTAAGACAATTAGCAAGGGTTAATAATGCTAATAAATTCAACTCTTCATTAGATGATTTATTTGAAGTTAATTTATCAAAAGGTAATCATGTCCAAGCTGCATTATGTTTAGAATTAATGGCATCAACTTATGATTGGAGTATTGATGAAATCTTACCAATGTCGATTAAACCAAAATTTCCATCAGAAAATTCATTTGAAAGAAAAGAAAGACTATACAAAAATATTGCAGAAGAATTGGTTTTGGGTAATAAATTAGAGAAAGCAGTTTTGATTTATAAGGAATTAGCAGATGCATATGATAAAATTAATTTCGATCTGGATGGTTTAAGTTTTGTTCATGAAAAATTATCAAGTTTATATTTAAAATTAACATCACTTGATAGACAAACCCCAACATATTTCAAAGTTTCATTTATTGGTTTAGGTTTCCCAACAACTGTTAGATCAAAATCGTTTATATTTGAAGGTTTACCGTTTGAGCATATTAATTCAATTCATAATAGATTGTTGAGATTGCATACAGGTGCGAAAATAATTAATGATGAAGAAATGGTTAATGCACTTGATAATCCGCCACCTGGCAAATATTTGAATATTACAATTGTCAAGCCGCAAACTAATTTTACAAATTATTATGGAAATTTATCAAGAGCTGCAAGATTATACATGCAAAACAAAGATTTAAGATTCTTCACAACAGAAAAAAGGTTACAAAATTCCACTTCTGTTCTAAATTTATGGGTCGAAGAAACCACATTTGAAACATATAATATCTTCCCAACATTGATGAATAGAAGTGAAATATTGAAAACTACAACAATCAAATTATCACCAATTCAAAATGCACTAAAGACCTTAAGTTCTAAGACCCAAGATCTAGTCAATGCTGAATCAAGTGCTCAAATTTTGATGATGAAAACAAATAATTATTCGACTAGTTCAGTATTCAATGAATTATCAAGAAATTTATCAGGAACTGTTAACTCACCAATCAATGGAGGTATTGGACAATATAAAGAGTTTTTTAAGTTAAAGGCTAATAATGAAGAAGAAGAGAATGAAATATTACTATTACAAAACTCATTCGATAATTTAACAATTTGTATTTATAGATGTTTATTAATCCATGGAAAAATGGTTCCAAGTTTGTTAAAGGACTCACATTTAGCTATGATTAATTTATTTGAAAAGAATTTCAGTGAGGAGATTAAAAGAACTGGATTGAACATTCATGAACTAGAAGATTCATTTGTTTTTGATAGTTCTACCCCAAGCACGTTATCAAAAGTCTCAACAATTGCAACAGTTACAGGTACAAGTGCTAATACGACTGCACCAGTTGCTACACCAATTAATCGTGGTAATAGTAGAATCCCATCAATGGCATCAAATTTCAGTACTACAAGTTTAAACAAAGTTGATACAAGAGGCTCAGACAGATCTACTTCAAAGCATTCCCAAGTCACATCCGGAAGTGGAAAAAAGAGGTTCTTACCTTGGAGAAACTCAAGATTAGAATAAAATAATAAATAATGTAACAAATAATGTAAACTTTATATTTTGGTGTTCGGATGCGTGTTTCCCGCAACGAAGTGGGAGTTTTTTTTCGTTCAAAATTACAAATTCAATTAAATTTGATTAAAATTCAAAATGTTCAGAATCGCCAGTCGTTCAATCTTAAGAGCTCCAATTAGAAGATTCCCAGTTGCTTCTCGCTTCTACTCAGCTAACAGCCTTTCAGCTGATGAAATCACTCGTCGTATCAGTGAAGCTAATACTCATTTAATTAAAGATGTATCAACATTTACTGCAGCAAGTAATTTGGCCACTGATTTAGGTTTAGACTCATTAGATGCCACTGAGTTCTTAGTCAATGTTGAAAACGAATTCGATTTACAATTCAGTGATGAAGATTCTGAAAAAGTTAAAACAATTGGACAAATTATTGAATTAATTTCCAATAATCCTGAAGCTCATTAGAGTTATTTAAATGTGTTTAAGATGATGGCTTTCTCTGTATATAAATTAACGTATTATTATATTTTTAGAGCTTTGTAGTGTAATTTTATAAAAACTCTAAAAAAAATCTATTTTTTGCTACCTTTAGTAACCATAATGACTGAAGATAAAGTTGAAAGCCATAGTGAATTCGAACAGGAAACTGATGCTGAAGTAGAGGAAACTCAACCGACATTACAAGGTGTTATTATACCTGATGAACACCCAGATTTAATCGATGCTGATGCTGACTTGACAAGAGATATTGATTCAGATGAAGAAATATTGGAATTAATTCATTTAAAAATCAGATCGATGCATGATTTAGATTTAGGAAAGTTTAAGAATTTGAAAGTTTTAACTTTAAGACAGAATTTATTGGATTCAATTGGAGAAATTAAAAAAGTTTCGAATGATTTAGAAGAATTTGATGTTTATGATAATAGAATTAAACATATTTCTGCAAATTTGAATGACAAAACAAATTTAGTCAATTTAGACTTATCTTTTAATAAGATTAGAAACATCAAGAATATTGAAAATTTAGTTAAATTGAAGAATTTATACTTTGTTCAAAATAGAATTGATGAAATTAGAAATTTAGAAAACTTCATTGAACTAATTAATTTAGAATTAGGTGGTAATAATATTTCAAAAATTGAAAATTTAGACACATTACTTAATTTACAACAATTATGGTTAGGTAAAAATAGAATTCCAAGACTAGAAAATTTAAATAAATTAACAAATTTAAAAATTTTATCAATTCAATCAAACAGGATTAGAAAAATTGAAGGTTTAGAAAATTTGGTTAATTTAGAAGAAATTTATTTAAGTCACAATGGTATTGAGAAAATTGAAGGTTTTGAAAACAATTCAAAGTTAACAACAATTGATTTAACATCAAATAAAATTAGTAAAATTGAAAATTTATCACATTTAAAAAATTTGACAGACTTATGGTTTTCATATAATAAAATTGAATTATTTCAAGAAATTGAAGCTGAATTAAAGGATCTACCTGAGTTAGATACAGTTTATTTTGAAGGTAATCCCGTTCAATTAAATAATCAAACTTCATATAGAAGAAAATTAATAATGTTTTTACCACAAGTTAATAAAATTGATGCTACTTATGTTAGATAATGCTAATATAATATAATAATATACAACAGATTTTTCTTATATATAAAATGGTTTTCAACAAATAATTACTCTTCTCTAAACTCAACGGTATCCAAAGCTGCGTAATTATGTGAAAATAAATAATCTTTTGGAACAGCGACACTTCTTTGATAAATACTTCTTGTGTCAACTAATTCAGGGCCCAATTCAGAGATTTTATTAACACCTAATAATCTCATATTCATTTCTAATTCAGTTCTTAGTAGTTGAATAGCCTTTCTAACACCAGCTTCACCATATGCAGAATTTGCATATAAGAACGCTCTACCTAAACCAACACCTTTTGCACCAAGGCACAAAGCTTTTAAGATATCTGAACCTCTTCTAACACCACCATCAATATAAATCTCAATTTTGTCATCTAATTTCTTCTCTCTTAGAATTGGCATAACCTCTGCTAAAACTTCGATTGGGGCTCTTGAGAAATCTAATTGTCTACCACCATGATTTGATAAAACCACACCTTGGCAACCATGTTCAATTGCTAATAAAACATCTTCTTTTCTTTGGATGCCTTTAATAACAATTGGCATTTTTGTAATAGTTTTGATATGATCAATATCTTTCCAAGATAATGAAGGATCAATGAATGAAGATAAAGCTCTTGAAGCACCTTGACTTCTATCAATTTCACCATCATCATCATTTTGAACATCAGAACTGTCTTCAAATTTCATTTTCATATCTTTTTCTCTACGACCTAAAGATGGGGCATCAACTGTAATAAATAAACCTTTCATGCCTCTTTCTTCAGCATGTCTAATTGCCTTTTCTGTTAAAGATCTGTCAGCATTAACGTACAGTTGATACCATTGTTGTTGATCGTCTTTAATTCTTGCATCAGCAATTTCATCAAATGAACATGAGGCTAAAGTCGAGATCATTTGAACTGTATCTTCTTTACCACAACCTCTTGCAATTGAAACTTCACCGTCAGGATGACCTAGCTTAGCTAAAGCAGTCGCACTAGCATAGAATGGAACAGATGTTTTGTTGCCAAAAAATTCAGTACTTGTATCAACTTCCTTAACATCAACTAAAATTTTTGGATTAAAGAAGATTCTATGATAACCCATATGGTTTTCTCTTAAAGTAATTTCGTCATCTGCAGCAGAAGAGTAATAAGCCAAAGCAGCTGGTGGTAGGATTTGAGTTGCGACTGTTTCTAAATCATGAATATTAATAATTTGGGATAATGGTGGCTTTCTGTCGATTCTGTCTAATCTATCTAATTCTTCTGGGCTTAATTCTTCTTCAACTTCTTCGAATTCACCAATTAAAGGCCCTAGATGACATTCATCTGGTAAGAATTTGGTTAAAGCATCAGGAGGATGAATTGGAACAAAAATTTTTGTAGCGTCTTTACCAGCGAACTTTAATAAAACTTTTTGACCACCAGGATGGTTTGGTAAGAAGTTAGTTAAATCATAGACTTGGCCATTAATAACAATCCATAAGGAATCTTTGGTGTTATGTTTGGAAACTTCTTCAGGGGTTAATTCAGGAAATTTGGCATCTAGTTTAATTGGATTATTTAAAAGAGCTAAAGTTAAACCAATTGAAGTCAAACCAATTGAAGTAAAAACCAAAGATTTGGATCTGACAGGTCTGATAGCGTGGAAGCTTCTTGAAAGCCTCAAAGACCTTCTAATAACTCTCTTTGATATTAATGGGAACATCCTCGAGAAGCGATTGAAAAATTTTGTGGAGAAATTCACTAATATATAAGATGAGCTTCCCCCACGAAATTGTACCAAAAAATGATTTCTCAAAAACTCGAACTTTTTGGGCCAATAGAAATGACGGAAATTGATGAAATTGCTGAATTCAAAAGAATGTTTCAATTATTTGTAGATAGATATAGGGCTACGCATTTACTGTTGATTAGCATTGGTTTCCTCATCTTAATACCACTAATTTCGGGCTGTATTGATCAATAATCATCTCCTCGGCGCATTATTAATTTAATATGGGGAAATTTTTAGTGGCTTTGCCAAACCTCTGCGGAATGATGAAATTCCGACAAAACAAAAATATTATGTAATCATATAATGCTTATTCGAACATTATGTAATTGTGTTGGTTCTGGTCGTACATACCGGCGGACTATTGATGTTTTTTTATTTTGACAACTTCATTTTACAATTATTGAAATTTTAAGTGTAAATAAAATTAAAGGATAAAAATTTTCTTTTCAATATATTAATTATATAACAACGATTGTTTGGAATAAAATTTTTGATTTACAAATATTTATTTAGATATTCAATTGTTCAATGTTTATTAAGTGTTTTATGAAAATTCTTAGAGTCCGAGTACGAAATATGGATTAAAAAGATCAAAGCCAGAAATATATTGGATAAAATGCTAGAAATAGTTCAATATTAATTACTGAGATATTCTGGAGTCATCTAGTACTTTCATATCTAAGCTTTATTTACGATAGAAACATTTTATATTTTGGCGCAATGTAGTTATTGTGTAAGTAAAAGAAGTAACTATTATATGATATTGAGCACGAAAGACGAATATAATAAGCTGAATGCATCTGAAAGAGAACAAATAAGACCTAATAACTCATGAAGTTTGTTTCCAATTTAGGGTGTGAGGCATGCGTTGGCCCAAACCAGCTGCGCGTTGTGTGCACCGGCTGTTTTCTAGTAAAAAATTATTAGTTTAATAATTTATTTAATTAGTGAATAATGAGTAGCAGTTGGGTCCGTGGTTCCAGATGTAACGTGGATAACTGTAGGACACACTACTACAGAGTTATTGATGGTCAGAGAATTTGTCAATATGGTCATGTTTATGAAGGTCATGTGGAAT
This sequence comes from Millerago galiae, assembly GCA_030568845.1. Taxonomy (NCBI): domain Eukaryota; kingdom Fungi; phylum Ascomycota; class Saccharomycetes; order Phaffomycetales; family Phaffomycetaceae; genus Millerago; species Millerago galiae. The sequence continues at coordinate 361,817 of JAJMIZ010000007.1, read as the reverse complement.
ATAATGATGAGGAAGATGATGTTGCAACTGTTACTAAAAAAGTTAAATTACCAGCCTCACAGATAACCCAATCACAATTAATATCCAGCACTCAATCTAAAAAGAATGATGCCAACCAAAAAATATATGGTATTGCTGCAAGGGAATTAGTTTTCAAATGTTTTCAAATTATTTTGAAAAATCAATCAAAAGTTTTAAAGAATAAATTTGATTTGCCTGATGCCTTTGAAACAATAGTGAAATCTGTTTGGATAGACTTTTTAACACATTACTTAACTGAAAATACAGATGAGGAAGACTCAGGTGCGTATAACTTTACGAATTTACCTCACATTTTACACTCCATTGCAATCATTTATATTTCTTGTCGTTATTTAAACTTACCAATAGTATTCTTCGATGATCTAATAAGTTTAATATCAGAAGAAACATTACCATTAATGCATACCCACAGTTTAATACCCAAAAATCTTTTAATGAAACTACCAGAAACTTATAGAAATTGTTTACAACCTCCAAAAATTTTAATTAGAGGTGAAATTATTTTCAAATCACTCACAGTTATATCAAAATTAAATACAATAAGACCAATCAGAATGAATTACAATCTATTTTTGATAAAAATGATCAATGAATTTATTTTACCCCCAAGAATATATGAATCAACTAAGAAGGTTTTCAGGATTCTCGATTTGAATTTTAGTTATCCAATAGTCAAAGATTTTCAACACAATACCGCAAATATGTTTGGTAAGGTCAGTGAATTACCAGAAATTCAGATCTTATTTTGTTTATTGATTTCAACCAAAATTTATTTCAAAAACCCAAATTTCAATAAAAACAATTTAAATTTTAATAAATGGGAAAAGATTTATAGAAAATTAAACAAGTTCAATTCTTTCAATAATTTAATTAAGAAATTGCCGAATTCAAAGGATTTGAATCATGACATACTAAATTGGAATGATATTCAATCAATTCAGTTCATTAATTGGTTTGAAAAGTCTTTAATAAATGAAGATTACTTAAATAATAGTTCTCTACCAATTAAAAGATTATTTAATATTTTTAATACTGATGAATTTAACAATACATTAGATAATTTAAGCAACCAAGCCAATGATATAAACTCCTGTTATAATAAATTATTTAAAACCAATAATGTTGAAATAACAAAAGAAGATTTAATCCCTCTAAATTCAAATGATTTATTGGTAATAGAGGATATATTCTTTGATCACATTGCTACCAATTACGGTACAAATAAAGATTATTTACTTATTGCATCAAGAAGGTTGGAAAGAGCTGTTATCCAGCATTATATAAAATCATCAAAACAGTCTTTTTATCCAATTCTTTTATGACTTTTACGAACTTTAATGTATAATAAAAAACAAATATAATTTATTAATGCTAAACAAATCTATCTTTAAAAGAAGACCACTTACCGGTTCTACCAGCTGTTGGTGTTGTTGGAACTAATGTGTTCATCATTCGTCCATTTTTGTTAACAGCTTCTTTGAATAATTCTGCTTTATTATTACTGTTATTTGATTCAATTTTTCTTATACTATGAAATGCTAATCTTTCTTCTTTCAATGCTTCTGCTGCATATGTTAACGATGTTTTGTTTCTCTGTGGTGAAAATTGCTTTGATAATGGTTTCCATAATTTACGTTTGTTCGGTGGTGAATCTGGCACTCCTGTGAAACGAACTTTTTTAACAATTTTAGTCGGTATTGCAATTGGATCTAATGTCTTTGGAGCTTCCTCACCTTCTTTTGTCTCTTTTTCGTTTGTTTTATCATCATGATGCTTTTTTGCTTCTTCATCATTCAGTACTTCATCGATATCTTCAATTTGAACACATTTAATTTCATTAACTAACTCAGTTACTTTTTTTGGGGTTACCTCATTTTTGGAAACTGACGTTGGTGCTGAGTTTTTTAAGGAAGATTTTAATGGAGAAATTGGTAATTTTTCAGTTGCTTTAATTGGAGTTTCAAAATTTTGTTGTGTAATAGATTTTGCTGGAGTTTCCATAATATCATCTAAACCTTTCTTCAAACTTCTTAACGGAGATGGCGATCTTGATAAACCATCTTGGTTATTACTATCAACAAAATATTTTCTTGTTTCATTGATTGTCGACAGTGACGATGAACGATATTGATTTTTCATAGCTTGTTGACCATTATTTAAAGTAGCAGCAGCAGCAGCAGTTGCATGATGGAGTGGCTGCTTTTTAGCTGAGAGTGTTGGTAATGATTGTAATGAACTTGAACGAGGGCGATTCGTAATTGAATTTGATCTTGGAGTTGAATTTGTGATTGATGAAGTTCTTGAACCTGAAACAGCAGCAGCAGCAGCACGTTCCTGTCTTCTCATTTCTGATCTGATATCAAATGCCGCATTTGAGTGATAAACTGATAATGGACGACGGATTTGCAACGATGAAGTTCTTGATAATGTTGGAGGTGAAGAAACTCTTGAACTCATTGTTGGTGAACTAATCCTCGAAGTTAAAACTGGTGGAGAAACTGAATTTTTAATTGATGAATTTAAACTTGAGTTCGAAGACATTGAAGCATTACTATTTGAACGAATTCTAGAAGGTTTAATTTCAGGAGATGACGATGCGGTTGAATTAGTGGATTCTTTTAATCCTTCTCTTAATTCCCTTTCTCTTGATTCAATTTTCCTCTTATTGTTGATGTTATCGATTTTTTGACGTTCTTTTATCTGTAACTCTTTCTTTTGACGCTCTTCTAAAATATGTTTTGCATCAATTGGAGAAACAGGTGATGATATTTGTGGTCTTGTTGTATTTGGAATGATTGTCACAAGTTTTAACTTTGGACTTGCTTTGGGAGTTGAATTTTGATTTTTAGCAGTTTCAACCTCTTCTTTTTTAGCTTCTTCAATTTTTTTAATTGTTGGATCCAAAGCTAACCAAATTTTAACAAATTCTTGTATAGTGTTAATTAATTGCTTATTTAAGTCAATTGAATGATTCATTATTTTAAGTAAATCAATCAGAGTTTTATGATCAACCTGAATAATTGTACCATTTCTATTATATTTTGAAATTTGAGAAATCAATAAACCATTTTTTTCAGGATGTATGAAAAATTCTTCTAATTTCTTTAAACTGGAAACCAATGAATTATTTAAATGTGCTAATTTTGGATTTTTTAAAGTGGCCTTCATTGGTGAATATAAATTTTTACCAAAAATTCTTAATGATGAGTATTGATCTAATAATATTATATAAGACGTTATTATTCTATGAATAATAAACTGCCAATTTGGGACTTTCTTCAAAGTACCATCACTTGGTTTTAATTTATAAGCTTTCAATAGTTTATTGAAATTTTCGACTTTTGATAAAGATTTCTCAATGCAATTTAAAAAAATTGGAATTTTATCAAATTGATAACTAGATAGTTTATCTTTTGTTGTAATAAAATTGAACATTGATTGTAATTCAGAAGGATTCATTAAATCTTTGAAAACGATTGGATCAATTTTAGTTAAAGCTAGCTTCTCTCTATCTATTAATATTGCTTGTGCTTTCTTTTTCTGTAGATTTAAAATTTGATCTAAAATTTCAATTAATTGTTCTAGTATTATTTTGTAAGGTGAATCGATAGCATAGTTTGTATTAAATACATCATCATTAGAATCACCAAAGTTTTCTAATCTGAAAGTTTTACCGGCTTTGATCAATGGTATTAGTCTACTTAATGAGAAGATTTTTTTCTTTAAATCATCAGATTGATCATCAATAGTTGTTCCCAACATTGATATGATGAAATGTATTAGGGGAATGATCATCATAGGTTTGGATGGGTCATTGTTATTTTTAACTTTGATTAGAATTGCTTTGGATTGAACAATTAAAGCTTGAAGTTTTGTTAACGCGTATTGAGTTATTAAATATTGTGTATCTTTTGCGTAAAGTGGAACTGTGTGCTTTATATAAGAGGGTACTGGCTCCTTAGCAGCCAGTAACGACGACATGGGAAGAATTCAATAGGCACAGTTAGTTGGTTTTAATTGTGTCTTGAAATTAATTTTTATAAAAAGGGAAAAACACGAAAATATTGATTTATAAAAGCTCGAAGATCTCAATAAATTAACAAAGTAATTGAGAGTAGAACTGAGCTTAGTCAATTACTTAAACCGTGTTTAGTGCCTAAAGTTTTGAGTATCTTTGATGTTTCTCTATAAAATTTTGATTTAATCTTCCTTTAATTAATTCGATGCGGTAATTTACAGGTCCAAAAATATCATTAAATTCGTAAAGATTCTTTTATATACAAGATTTCTATTATTTCTTCTTCTCTTCCATTAACCACTTCCAAACTATGTCTCTTTGTGCATTGTCTTCGACTCTTTCCTCTTTCGACCATTTTTTAAACCAGCTTCTTTTTCCAGCTTTCTTCTTTAGTGCTTTCTTATTACTTCCCATTAAGGTTAATTTTTGCACTGCTCTTAAAGTTTTAAAGTTTACTGAAGTTATAATAAATCCACAAATGATTGAGAATGCAACGATCCCACCAAATCCACAGTTAGATTCTTCTATAAAATTTTTTAAATTCATACCATAAAATGCAGGTAATAAAGTTGCAACAGTGAATCCTAAAGTATAAATAGTAACTTTCAATTCAAATAACATCAAAGAGTTTCTATTTGCATCTAAAATAATGTTGACTATTTCTTCAGTTGATTTAATATCGTTAATTAAAGATTCAGCTTGTTGAACGAATTCATCACATTGTTTGTAATAAGCTTCTAATAGCATTTCAACTTCACCGAAATCAGTTCTTTCAGCAGTTCTATGGTTTTTATCAGAGAGATAAATACCTTCTAAATCTTCATCGTTTTCTAATAACTCATCTAAAACGTTTCTAATTAACAATGCCTTTTGATAAAATGCTGTTAAAGTTTTCGATTTAATTAATAATTCTCTTAATTCATCTCTGTCAATTTCATCCTCTAATTGAGCCAATATAATACCACAAGATTCTAAATGTTCTTGAAATTCAGTCTCTAAAACTGTCATCACGTTGATTAAAATTGATTCTAAAGCTTTATGTTCATAAGATTGAATCCAACCACCTGGACTACCAACTGCTTGTAATTTGGATTCTAAATCGTATATGAAGATCCCTAACTTTGAAGCAGCGTCAGGATTACTTGTATCAAAGATCATAACTTTATCAGCTTCAACTAATGCTTTTATATGCAATAAATTAACTAAAAACCCATTATCTCTAATAATAACAGAAGGAATCACATCAATTGCAGAAGTATCGATCTTTCTCAAATCACGAGGATACAATCCATGATCTTTCAAAAACTCCATTTTTGGGAAACTTTTCGAAACTGCAACAATTGTACCATGATTATTTAAGATTGTGCATGAAATGGTTTCTGAAAGAGGTTTGTGAGGAGGCAAAAGAGGTGCTTTGGGCAGGGGAATTGGCTGCACTAAAGATGAGGACACACCTCCAAGCGGTCTAAAGACAATAGGCCGCGTATGGAACAGTCTTTTGAACATTTATTGATTGGTTTGTAACTGTCAAAAGAAATTTTTTGTTTTAAGGAAAAAAACTGTTGAGGCCACGCAGTGAGATGAGATGTTTAATAAAGGCCGTAAAAACACTACAATTAACTAACTGTGGACGTGTATTATCTAATCGAAGAACTTTCTGGTGGCTGATGGCCCGAATAAGGCGAGTCTGATTGCTGGAAGGGAGTCTTCAGACAATAATTTCAATCTTTCCTCTAAAGTGTTATTAATTTCAATCTTACCAGTTCCATTAATTAAGACAACACCACCAGCAGTGTCAGCATTAAGGAAATTTGATTCGTCGACATGGATTTGAACATCAATACCTGATTTGGTTGTAAATTCTTCAGCAGCTTTTTTAGTGGCTTCTTTTGCAATTGCAAGATCTTGCTTACGTACTTTAACAGTGACTTCTGGTTCTAATAAAGCTAAAACACCTTCTTCAATCAAACCTTCGAGAACTGGTAAGTATTTCTTTTTATCTGAAGAAATCTTTTTCAATTCAACTTCTGCATCTGCAAAGATATCATCTAAAACGGATTCCCTGGTAGCTAAAACTTTCAATCTAGTTTTGTTAGCAATGGTGGATTTGGTGATTTGTTGAGCCAATGCAGCTTTTTTCAAACGAGCTTCATGTAATGCGTCAATTGCAGCAGTTTCAGAACGAACGACTTGGGACTTATCAATTTCGTATTCCTCGTCTGCTTTGAGTTTAATTTCACGAGCTTTTTCATCAGCCTCCTTACGGATGAAGGCCTGCATTTTGCTCAACTCAGCAGCAACTTGTGTATCGCTCAATGGTGCTGGCATAATTCCTGGTTGCTTTTAAATTATTTATATTTAAGGATTCAAATGATTAAATCCGCGAATGTTGCAACTGCACAACCGCAAAGCGCCGTTTGGATGGTTTATGTTTTTGTTTATTAAATTACCTACATTCAACATTATCAACTTAAAGCTCTATTTATTTCATGAAGTTGGTCAGATTTGTGTCAACAGAGGCACCCAGGATCAACCAGGTCGGGATTCAGTATTTGTCCAAATATCTTGATGGCAAAGTGTTCCCTTCCAAAAAGGATAATTTATCCACAAACGGTAATCTAATTGAAATATCAAAGAAGTATCTGGATTCTCATAAACTTCTGGGTAAACCAACCAATATCCAAAAGCCATTGTCATTTGAAGTTCCTGAATTAACTGCTCCTACTTTAGATGAACATTTTAGAAAGCTTGCATTGTATGCTTCTGAACCATATAAAAAGCAGGCAATTAATTTATCAAAAATTAAATTACCCCAAATGCCAAATTTCCAAATGAAATCAGGTTGGTTGAAATATATAGATGGTAATGCAATTCCTGTACCCTATCCTGATGAAGATGCTATTGTGTTTGATGTTGAAACATTATATAAAGTTTCAAATTATCCCATAATAGCAGTTGCTTGTTCTGAAACTGCTTGGTACGGTTGGTGTTCTCCAATTTTAACAAATGAATCGACATCTTTCAATCATTTAATTCCTTTGAATACAATCAATAAAGAACAAGTTATTGTTGGTCACAATGTTGGCTATGATAGAGCAAGAGTCAGAGAAGAGTACGAGTTAACAGAATCAAAGGCCTTCTACTTGGATACAATGTCCTTGCATATTGCTGTTTCTGGAATGTGTTCTCAGCAACGAGCCAAATGGATGGAGAGAAAAAAAGCTCAAAAGAAAGAAGAGGATGATGATAACGAAGTGAAACAGTTAGAGATTGATGACCCATGGCTAAAATTTAGTAGTCCAAACTCTTTAAAAGAAGTTGCCAATTTTTATTTCAATGAAAAAGTTGATAAAGATATCAGAGATAGTTTTGCTGGTGAAGACATTGATTTAATCAGAAAAGATTTTATAAATTTAATAAATTATTGTGCGAATGATGTTTTCATAACTCATAAAATCTATTCAAAAGTCTTACCTGAATTTTTGAAGACTTGTTCACATCCTGTTTCATTTAGTGCCTTGAAATTTATGGGCTCTTGCATTTTACCAACTAATGAAAAATGGTTTGAATATTTGAATAATGCTGAATCTTTATATTTAAAAAATAGAAAAAGAATTGACGATAGATTAATTGAATTAGCTGAAAATGCAGTCAAATTAAAAGACACTCCTGAAGTTTATGAGAATGATGAATGGTTATCTCAATTAGATTGGACGATAAATCCAATTAAATTAACTAAAAAAGGTGAACCTTTTAAAAATCAAAAATTACCAGGTTATCCAAAATGGTACAAAGATTTATATTCTTCAAAGGATTCAAAGTTATTGATAACAACAAGAACAAGAGTAACTCCTTTATTATTAAAATTAAAATACGAAAATTATCCAGTTTATTGGAACGAAGTTTATGGCTGGTGTTTTAAAGCTTTAAAAGATGATTATAATAGGCTAATTGAATTGAATTATAGCCCAATACCTCAATTAACTTATGATAATTCTAAGGTTAAAAAAATGGATGAATCTAATTTACCAAATGAAATCCATTTCAAGATTTCAAATCCTGCTTCATCATCTTCATCAGAAATGAAAACAACTCAATTGTTATCAAAATCAAATATTCATACTTTTGAGTCTGGTATTTTGAAATCTGATGAACCTTTTGCTCAAGAAGCTTTAGAACTGAATTTAACTTGTTCTTACTGGATTAGTGCAAGGGATAGAATTAAGTCACAATTCGTTGTTAATAAAGATAAAGATTTAAGTTTGATTTTACCCCAAGTTATAACAATGGGTACAATTACCAGAAGAGCCGTTGAAAAAACTTGGTTGACCGCTTCAAATGCTAAAAAGAATAGAATTGGCTCTGAATTAAAGTCAAAGATTAAAGCTCCTGATACTCATTGCTTTGTTGGTGCAGATGTTGATTCTGAGGAGTTATGGATCGCATCATTAGTTGGTGATTCAATTACTTCTCAACATGGTGGCACTGCAATTGGCTGGATGACTTTAGAAGGTGCTAAGAAAGATGGTACTGATCTACACTCCAGAACTGCCAAAATCTTAGGTATTGATAGAAATCAATCAAAAATTTTCAATTATGGTAGAATTTATGGAGCTGGTGTTAAATATGCGGCATCTTTATTAAAGAATTTCAATCCAACTTTAACTGAGAAAGAATGTCAAGAAAGGGCAAAAAATTTGTATATGGAAACAAAAGGTCAAACTTTAAGTATTTCACTAGATGGTGTAAAGAGAAAAATTTGGTATGGCGGTTCAGAATCCGTTTTATTCAACGAATTGGAAAGAATTGCCAATCTAGAAGAACCTAAAACTCCTGTTTTAAAAGCAGGCATAACAAGAGCTTTAATGAAAAAGAATTTGAATGTCAATTCATTTTTACCATCAAGAATTAATTGGGCAATTCAATCATCAGGTGTTGATTATTTGCATTTATTAATTGTTTCAATGAATTATTTAATTAAAAAATATAGCATTGATGCAAGATTAAGTATCTCCGTTCATGATGAAATCAGATATTTATGTTCTAAAAAGGATAAATATAGAATTGCAATGGCTTTACAAATAAGTAATCTTTGGACAAGAGCAATGTTTACAGAAAGTTTTGGTATAATGGACTTACCACAATCATGTGCATTTTTCTCTGCAGTTGATATTGATCATATTTTTAGAAAAGAAGTGGATATGGATTGTATTACACCATCAAATTCAATTGCAGAAACTAGTGGTGAATCTTTGGATATTAATGAGTTGTTATTAAAAGGAGAAAATGTTTTATTAAAAAATGGATTGGATATAAAATTACCTGAGTTGGACAAGATTGAAGAAGTTGAAGATAATAATGAGATTAATTTTAAGTACTCATATGAAAATTTAAAATGGAAAGAAGTTAGTTTAGAAATGCAAACTTCCCAGAATAAAACTGAAGTACAAAGACTATTGAGAGATTATAAAAAGAACTATGGTAGACTAGAATTTAAAGATGTTTTAACAGGTGAATTAGTCGATGATTATAAGCCAAAAATTAAATCGAATGTTAAACTATCACGTTCTGGAAAGGTTAAGAAGGAGATCAAGAAAGAAAATAATAATAAGGAGGAAAATACACCACTGAAGATTAAGAAGGTTAAAAAGGAGAAGAAAGAGAATGTAAAAGAAACTAAAGTTCAGAACGAAACAATAATACCACCACTAGATATCCAGCATCTCTCAATTGATGAAATAGCTGGACTTATGGACACTTCTTCTTACTTTATTTCACCTTCAGAAAACGAATGGAATTTTGAAGAAGAAAATAATTTATAATTTTAATTTAATTTAACGACCTTTATGAATTTTGCTGCGCGTAACAAAAAAAAATCGCGAATTTAAATATAAAATTTTATAAATTTTTTTTGCTTGTTTATAATTTAAAATTAAATTTAAATAAATTTTAAATAAAAAAATTGATTAATTTCAGAGAAATTATTAATTAATTGATTTGAGATTAAGAATTGAAGTGGAATTTAAAAATTATTCAAGGTTAAATTGTTTATTAATTTAAAATCCAACCGGAAGTCTCGCATTCTGAAGTTTTAGGGTTTAAATTAATTTTACTGTTTTGATTTTATTTTGTTGAGTTAAATACTGGTTATTTTTTTTTTGGTTCTCAACTTCATTTCCAAAAAGTATATCAATTGACTTGGTAAACTTTTCATATTTTTTCCTAGATTTTATAATTTAAAACGTGTGAGAATGGATAAATTAGATGAATCTCTATTAAATGATATTAATAATTCTTCAATGAATTTAAATAATCAGTCTAACCTATCAACACCCCCAGAACCAATTAATCCAAATATGGCTTTATTGTCTCCACCTGGTTCAAGATATGCTTTTAATGAAAACCCTATTTCACCTTTATTGAGCACAACAGATAACCCATATAGTGGAGCATTTCAACCATCGAATAATTTTAGCAGTTTACAAAGACCTTTAAGTGCTCAAGAGTTTGATGCTTTTAGATCATTTAATTCAAACAATAATGGTTTCAATTCAATTGACAATACAATTGATGGTGGGAATACAATTATATCTAATTTTAACATTCCTGAAAGACCTTTAAGTTCAATGGAAATTGATTCAATTAGCTTTAAGAATGATGTTTCTAATTTTATCACTTGGATAAATACTTTAAATTCATCACAGCATCGTGTTATCATTGATAATTTATTGAGTAACTTAACGCAAGATGATTTAGAATACATTAAATATAATTTGAATTATAACAATGACAACAATCCAAATTATAGCAATACTACTTCATTTAATTCAAAGATTGTTTCACCTCAACCTGTTTATCAACAACAGGAGCCTATCACTTTAGATTCTGTTTTAAATAACAACCTTATTCAACCAACTGCAAGAGTCTTATCCCCTGTTGATAGGACGTTATTGCAAGATATTGGTTTCAATAGACCAAGATCTGCTGATCCTTACAGACTCAAGACCAATAATTATCAAACCCCATCAAAGAGCAGGATCTCAAGATTTGATGATGAACAATCATTTGATATTACAAATTTAGCACAACAATTGACCCAGTCAACATTAAATTACAACAACAATGAATTTCCAAGTAATAACAACAACACAAATAATTTAAAATTAAGTGCATTATCAACGATTAATTCAAGGGTTCAATTAGATTCGAATAAGAAGAGATTTGGTGAAAGAGGTAGGAATTTCCATTTTAATGAGGAAAACATTAGAAATTCTTCATCTGTTCCACCATTACAAAGGGTTCCATATTATGAAACTTTGAATTCATCCTCAAAATCACCACAAGTTTCAAGACCAAGAATCAATAATGATGAAGCTTTATCTAAATTCGCATCGATTAATTCAGCAAATAAATTCGATAATGAGTTTAAAACTCCGATTAAATCTGTCTCAAATACTCCAAAATCTCCTGCTATTAACCCAAAACAACTAACTAATTTGAAATTATTAAATGATATTTCAGCTTGGTTAAAATCTTTAAGATTACATAAATATACTAATGTTTTACAAGATATTCCATGGAAAGAATTGATTTATTTAAATGATAAGCAATTGGAAGAGAAAGGTGTGAGTGCGTTAGGTGCTAGAGGTAAATTATTAAAAGCATTCGATGTCGTTAAAGAGGCTTATGAAAACGGACAAATAAAAGAATAATATAATTACATAAAAATATAATATATAATTGTAAAAAATTGTTTATTTTCTATTCATTAAGCACATTAATTCCACCATTTTCTAAGCTTTCCCAAAATTTTTTATTTTCTAAAACAATTTCAGCAGAGAATGATAATTCTGGTAAAACTGATGAAACTTCTTTGAACAAAGAATTTGCAAAATGATTAATGAAAAAAAGCTGACCTCCTGGTAATGTTGGTATATCTATTAAAGCATCTTTGATTGTTTCCGGGAAGTAGGGATTTTTTCTTGGATCTATAATGGAATCAATTTCTAAATTATCTGTTAAATGGTTGGTTAGTTGATTAATTTCATTAAACTCTCTTGCTAAAACTATACCCCATTTAGCAGAAATTAATAAAGGCCTTGAAACGTTTGAAATATCTGCACACTTTATAATTAAAGATAAAATTATATTTGTCTGTTTTAAATTCTCTTTGATTTTAAGTTTTAATTTATCATTTGATAAAATGTTTGAAATTTCTTCAACTTTTAAAATATATTCAAAATGATTTGCCATATCTGTTGCAATTATTGAATCTACTTGTAAAATTTTTGTATTTAAAGGATTTACAGCCGCTGTGTTTGAATTATTTAAAAAGATTGGCCAATGATTCATTAGAATATCTTGAAAGATTGTAGAATGATAATTTTCTAAAACTGATTGATTTGAGTAAATCTTAGCAACTGGGGAATTGTGATTAATTAAGAATGGATTATTTAACCCTGGATGACCAACATCATGACCCACACTTGCAACTAATAAAGCTAAACTTTGAATTGGATGTAATAAAGAATCATCTAAGTTGAAGTTTGCCAAATTTAGATAAATTTCATTTAACTCAAATTGTTTTAATGGATGAACCTTTAAATTGGTAGTATACTGTGGGAATGTTGGTAAAGTTTTAATTCTCACCAAAAAGTAGAATGTGGCTTGCAAAACGTCAACGGCATGTCTGAAATTATGGAAAGCATTACCACCTCTGTAAGAATCTCTTAAACTAAATAAAAAACTCAAAATCTCATTATCATTTAAAATCAACTCATTATTCTTTTCCAAGATTGAGAAAGCGAATTTAAAGATTAATAAAGCACAATAAGTTAACTCATCACAAGTCAATTCATGGGCAATAAACCCCCAATTACCAATACAATATTTGTAAAAATTCAGGTCTTTTGGAAGAATCAATAGTTTTAAGAAATCAACTTGTTTGTTAATTAACAAGATGAATTTTCTTAGTTTGTTTGATTGATTTAAATCATTTTGCAAGATTATATTTAAACAATTTGTCATTGAATGTAAACATGGACAATTTTTTGCATTATGATTATTTAAACCAACCCAAGATTTCATTCTAACTATTCTATTTTTTAAAACCTGATGGAATTTACTTATATCGTTATTGACCTTGGAAAAGCTAAATTCTGACAACTTATAAGTGATTATATTTAAATGTTTGTAATGATGTTTTAATAATAATTCATTGTCTTCATAAGATAATGTGTTTAGTTCAGATAAGTCTGCATCATCATATAATGGATCACTTGATGTAACCACTTCTTCATTGATGATAGCGATCGTTGGATAGTTTAAATCCAGTTCAGATTTCCCTGCAACAGAAACGTATTCAATTAATTTGGAAATTCTTCTGAAGCTTTGGACTGTTGAAGCTGTCAAAGACACTTCAAACAGCTTATGATTCTCATTAAATTGCTTAGGATCAGATAAAGTGTCCAAATACAAAATTTTGGACATTTTAATCCTTAAATTTAAAAAGATCAAAAATTTTCTTTTCTCCGTTTTGCCACAAAAGAAAAAAAAGTCCATGTGGAAAATTAATTGGTGATGTTTATATTGAAAGTTACTTGATTGATTGAATGTACTTGTTGTATGAAGCAATATGATTCCAATGGTGTTATTTTCATGTTCATAACTTCAAAATTGAATGCGTAAAAACCATATTTCTATTCCCGTGGATAATCTTACTCAATAAAGTTATAAGCATATAATAATTGATTTGAATAACATATAATAATCTTCAGATTAATCAATCCGTTGTAATTTGGACCAGTTTTTATTTTTAATGATTTTCCATGTCGTATTTCCATACCACCGATTTTGCTCGTTTCTTCAATATTAATGATCAAAATAAACCGAAATAATCCAATAAAATCATCTAAATGGGCAATTTCAGTTAATTTGATCCTCTTAAAATCGATTTCTTTTTGTATTAATTAACATAACTCCAAAAAGGGAAAGTTTCGCGGGTCACCGATTTTTATTCCGTTATTAATTTTGTACTTAATTATTATATATTAATTAGTTTATTCATTTATTTATTTACTTTATTCATGTTCTCTCCTGTGGTCAGAAGACTTATAACGAGAGTACCTTCAATACGGTTCGTCAGTGGCTTATCTACAGCCCATTCAAGTATTCCCATCCCTTCTGCAAACCCTCCAAAGAGAAAATCTTCCCTTGTACACACAGCAAGATCGTTCAACCAGCCAGAACTTAAACTGAACATCACAAACAAGAAATATTCAGAACAAGGCAAATTGTTGACAATAGACATTGCTCCAAGAGCAATCGAGAAACTTACAGACTTAATGAAATCAGAATCAAACCCTGATTTGGCACTTAGAATCTCCGTTGAAAGTGGTGGATGCCATGGATTCCAATACAATTTAGACTTATCCAACACCAACACTCTAACTGAAGATGACTGTCTATTCGAAAAAGGCGGTGCTAAAATTTTGATTGATGACTCTTCTTTAAACGTTTTGAAAGAGAGTAAAGTGGACTATACAACTGAATTAATTGGTTCAATGTTCAAAATAGTAGAAAGCCCTTACATGGTTTCTAGTTGTGGTTGTGGTTCAAGTTTTGATATTGATTTCGATAAATTAGGATAAGATTGACTTCTTTTGTAGTACTAATCAGGTGACGGTTGCGAACAATTATAAAAAATCGATCTGAGTTTCTATCTCTTGCCACCAAGATGGGTTTCTACACAGATTCAGACAAAGACAAAGAATATACTCAAACATCAGCTTCCAAGCCAAATCAAAATCCTTTCTATTCAATTATAGATCAGGAATCTCTAAATGATATCACAAAATCTGCCAGTAATAAGATTCAGTCAATTTTTAACAACGATTTAGTTATTGATACTATTGATCAATTGAAAGCATTTGATTTCAGTAACAACTCATTAAGAGCCTATCCTGTTCCAAGTGTTGGCAAATACGAGAAATGTATTAATAATAATGGTATTTCAACCTGGGATGAAAATGGTTGGTGGAGATGTTTATTACCAAATTCAATCGCCAGAAAGAACGATTTGAGTAAAGAAGATATTGAGAATGATTTGGAAAATAAAAATGGCTTATACTTTAAAGATTACAATCAATTCTTGAACTGGAAAGTTCATTTAAATAAAATTATCAAAGAAAATGAATTGATTAAACAAAAGGAAAACATTCAAGCAATTTATGACGATTATGAAAAAGACTACGAAAATGACTCAAAAGATGTTGTCAGAACAAGTAAATCTGTCTATTTCAAAACTTTATCAAATGGTGACGCTCAAGAAATTACAGAAATTAAAAACGTCTATAAAGATGGTACAAAGCATAAAGAGACTATTAAAAAGATCTTCCCACAAGATGGCTCGGAGCCAATTGTCACCAAAACTGAAGATAATTCAAATGGTTGGATTTGGAGAAGGGATTGAATAATTATATATTTTTAACTACAATTTTACTACGACAATTATCTTGAACCGTTTTATACTTAATTATTTATTTAATACACGATATTATGACACAACAAGTACGGAACAAGTACGAAACTAGGTTAAAATTACCAATTTCATCTGTTATGCACGTGATTGACTGTGTAAAAATTCTTGATCTTTCAAATACTCTTTTTCATATACAAATGGGACTTTTATCGAGATTGCGTTGGGTGTGCTCCCGCATAATCTACTCATTCATCATATGGTCAGTATTAACAACCTCTATTCCTGAATTATTCCCAGAATTCCAATTGAATGAGGTCTCAAAGAATTTCCAAAATAAAAATATCCAACTATTGATTGCCCATCCTGATGATGAAGTCATGTTCTTTGCTCCAACTTTGATCGAGTTGAATAAGCCAATCCACAATAATAACATCTCAGTGATTTGCTTCAGCACTGGTAATGATAAAGGCTTAGGAAGTATAAGACATGATGAAGTAATTAGAAGTTTAGAGATTTTGAACATTAAAAACGTCCAAGTTTTAAATAACGAGTTAAAATTCAAAGACAGCATGGAATTAGAATGGAAATCCGAAGATATTTTAGAATATGTGGATGATTCTGATCTGATTTTAACTTTTGATTCAATTGGGGTTTCAGATCATCCAAATCATAAAAGTCTATTTAATGCAGTTAAAGATTTAAACAAACCTTTACTAACTTTGAAATCTTGGAACGTATTTGTTAAATACTCTTCAACAGTATTAACGAACTATGAATTGATCTTAAAATATTTGTCAAAATTCTTTGATAAAAAGATTTCAATTTATAACGAAAATGAATTCCCAATCTTTGCAGATTTACCTTCAAGCATCTTAAGCACTGCTGCAATGGCAAATGGCCATTATTCTCAGATGGTTTGGTTCAGATGGGGTTGGCTAATCGTCAGCAGATACGGAAATACTAATGTTTTAACTTATTATAAATAAAAAATATACAATCACCATAATGCATCTTCTTCATCTTCTTGATCATATTGCTCTTGTAATTGTTCAAATCTCTTATTCTCCTGAATAACTTTAATTTTAATGCTTTGTGATTTATTTAACAGATAATTTAATTGATTTAAATTTATTGTGTATGAATTCAATAAATTTAATATAAATTTATCAGAGTCTAAATCATTTTTAAATACTTTATAAATAACAACTTCAAGATAGCCAGAAATCAAAGTCTTATACCAATTATTTCCAATTTCTGAACTTTGCTTTTTATATCCAGATACCAATTCTGGCAAATCTTCAATTAATTCATTCTCATTATTGCTAGTCTTTTTCAAAATGTCTAATTTTAATTTATATAACGATGATGACAATCTAACTTCTTTATGTTTCATTAATTTCCAAATACTTATTAATGATTGAGTTTTTTCTTCATCTTTTAAATCACTTATAATCAATTGATTGATTAAAGTCTTCCAAAGAATAGGTTTCTCTGATAGATTTAAACTATAATATTTATCAAACAAATTTAAATATGCCAATGATTCTGATAATTTATCATGATATGAAAAAATTGTTATTATTCTTTGAATTAATAAATAATTTGGATAAATTGATGATGATTTATTAACTAAAAGGTCAGAATTTATCTTACTTTCTGAAATTCCCCAAATTTCATAAATATATTCTTTAACTTGATCCAACGTACCATTTTTACTGAATCCTGAAATTAGTTCAATATGTGTTTCTAAATTTGGAATGTAATTCTTCATTGAAAATTCATAAAGTAATTCATTCCATGATTTATGGAACTCTAATTTTGATTTATATGAATTATATTTAATGAATTGATTTCTTGGAAATTCCCATCTTAAAGGTGATGTTTCACCTAATGTTTTCAATTTGAAATTCTCATAATTTAAGTTTAAGTAATTGGATTTAAGTTTAATTCTTTCATTTAAATTTCTGTCAATTAATTTAATCAATTCTGATGACTTTTGAAAATGCTTATTAACCGTTAATAATTCCAACAATAAATTGATTTCATACACATTAATTTCATACCCTGGTACATGTGATACACTTTTAATCATTTGTATAATTTGTTTTAATTTTAATTCATTCAATTTCCTAGAGTGTTTATATCTTGATTTTGCAATATTTGAATCAGCAATTTCATGAACTTGTACATGTTCTGCAATCTGAGATTTAATTAATTTTGAAAACAGTATTGTAGTTTCTTCTTTTGTCAATGCTTTTGTTAATAATTCAGTGTTTTTTTCTGATGTTAATTTTGCTGATAATTCCCACAGTTTTTCCATATCGTTGTTAACGATTAGATTTCTAATAGATTTACTTTGTTCAGTTAATTTATCAGCGGATAAGGAAACCTCAGTTCTGAGATCACTGGTTTGTGAAGAGTATTTGGCAATATATGATGCATTAGATTTTGCTTTTAACTGTTTTAGAGTTACAGCTTTTGATTTGATCACATTTGATTCATTTTTCAGAAGTAGCTCCTGAGCAATACCATCTTGGTGAGCAGTAACCATAATATTTCTCTTCACAGGACCTCTAAAGGCACTGTGACGGATTAAGCAACTCATCAAAACTTGACAAAATCGATTAATTTTAATGTCAAAATTTAAACTTCGAGACTTTTTTTCACCTGAAAAAAATCATAAATTTTATTCCGAGGGGTTTACGACTTCCGACTTATAATAAACTTAATTGTGTAGTAAATTTAAATAAATGTACAAAATATATAAAATTAAAACTTCTTGCGAGGATTTTTGAATGGCTTCTTTCCTGGTTTACCAATTCTATTTTTGTTTGAGTTTTGAAATTTAGGTTTTTTCAAATCTGAAAGATCCTCATCGTCATCATCATTATCAGCATCTTTACCTTTTTTGAATTTAAATTTGTTCTTTTGACCTCTGACTGGACCAGATTTAACAGCTTCGACATACGCATTGATACCTGAAGTGATAGCCTTTAATGGATCTTCGGCATCATCAATAGCTTTTTCATTAAATATAAATTTACCATCTGCAGTTGTTTTAAAATCAGATGCATTAACTTTTCTTTTAGTTGATTTTGAATTTGGTTTTGTTGATGAGATATGAGACATTGATTTTCTATCTAGTAAATCTAATGGCTCATTAGTCGATTCCAAAATATATTGATTGGATTTTTTTTTGTTTTTAGCTTTTGGTTCATCTTCTTCAATTTCTTCATCTTCTTCATCAGAATCATTAAGAACGTCTTCATATGAGTTACCTTTGACTTTTGTGGTTTTAACTTCCGCACCTTCTTCAGCTGCTCTTCTCTTAGCTCTTGCTTTAGTTTTTCTAATATTAGTTAATAGTTTTTTATCTTCTTCTGGAAATTTTTGTTCAATAACATCAAATCCAAATCTTCTGATTAATCTTTCGATAATATGCTTAACTTTTGATTTGAAATGTCCTGTGTGTTCATGTGACCAACGTAATAAATGTTCTAATAAGTTCTTTAAATTTGGTAAAACAATTTCATCTGGTAAGCTGACTGATGCGATCTTAATGAATCCGATAGTTGATCTAACAATTTCTCTACTATTTGAAGTTAAGAATAATTCAACTGTCTGAGTAATTTCATTTAAAAATTCTGGTTCTATTTCATCTTTAAATTCATAAACTAAACAGGAAATGGCTGTGATTGTTGCACTGATCATATGTTGGGCACCACCTGCAAGACCTGCACTAATCATTGTGAAGTATTCTTTTAATGAAGCTTCTGAATCAGGCATGTCTGCATCAAACCCTGGAATTTGTGAGTTTTTGATCAAGCCACCTTTTGACATGATTCTACCCATTTCAATTAAAATTGAATATGATAATTCTCTTGTTTTTTCATTTGAATCTTTTGTACATAAAATAATTTCTGATAAAATTGTTGGTATAAAATATAATTGATCATTTGGTAAAATTGACAAAATTGTTTTAATTGCTGACAATCTTGAAGCTCTTGTTGAAATATGAACATTTTCAGTGGAATTAATTAAAACTTGTTCAATCTCAAAACAGAAAGATTTCAATGCATTATTACCTGTTGGAGTTTCAACTAATTTACTTATAATTCTATATGATCTTTTTTGTAATAATGGATCAGCTGAAGAAACAGTCTGATTGAAAATTGTAAACAATGCATTATAAGAAGATTCTGGAACGTATTTTGCCATTGAAACAACCAAATCCATCATTGTAACACTTAATTTTGATTCCTTGTTTGATGGCTTATTTGATTGTTTTGCTTCTTCATCAAATGCATTTTTCAATAAGACAGAAACTTGATTAAATGTTTTCTCTAAATCTTCAGGTTTAGATATACTTAAATATGCATCAATTGTTTCTAAAACAAAATTTCTTGAATCAGGACTTGTCTGAGAAAAGACGTTGAATAAAACAGCTAAAATATTTGAAGCCTTAGATGATAAATATTCGACATTTGATTCAGCAATTTTAATATCAAATTGTTGGGATAATAACTTATCTTCTGATAATGCACCACTAGCATAAGCTACATTACTTTCAACTAATAATCTTAAAGCATGACAAATGGTAACTCTTAATTCAGGATTTGAGTATAATAATTGAGATAATTGTTGAGCAAATGAATCAGTAAAAGAATCTTGTAAATCTGACGGCAAGTCAGCAAAATGGGATAATAATGACCAACATTGATCAACTATAGTTTGAAAAATTTTATAATGAACTGAATTTTTATCTAATGAATCAATTTTTTTGGAAAACTGATCAATTAATGGTAAGAATTCTTCAATAAAGAAACCTAATCTTGCAAATCTAATATTATCTCTCAACAATGGTAATAACCAAGCTCTACCAACTTTATTAGAATCCAATAAATTTAATGGTAATGTACTTAAAACAACTTCTGGACCTAATTCAGTAATGGCACTTGCAATTACATTTTCAGCCTCAACTTTAAATTCAAAGTCTTCGTTTGTTCTCCATTGACCAATAATCTCTAATAATTTTAAGAAATCTGGATTCGATCTGATTCTAAATTTATTAAAAGCAACTTGTATGACTTCTAAAATTTCTTTTGTTGCTTGTCTATATTTAACTGTTAATAAATCAGCTAAAATATCAGAAATTTGAGTAATGACATCATCAACTTCTTCATAGATTTCACCAGTGATACCATTATCCTTGGTTGGCAATAATAAAAAGTCATCAAGAATTGATTCAGTAAAAATGGAAATAATACATTGAGAAGCACTGATGAAAATATCAGAAGACTCTGAAGCAAAAAAAGGTTGTAAAATTTTCAAAATTTCAGGAACTTTATTTAAAGATTTTAATGGTTCAACTTTTGAATAAGAGGAGATACCTTTTGCCACAACTGCGACCCAAGCACCAGCCAAATTTGAATCATTGATAGAAGGTTTCAAGTCAAAAATAATATTCAAAACTTTGACAAATTTATCACCATCAATTTCATCAGTCATTGAATTGAATAAGCCTTCAAATCCATTAAATGCGGCAGAAACTAAATATTGATCATTCGTTTTTGAAATTTCTAATAAAATATCACACAATTGCTCAATTTTTGAACCTGGCCAAGTATTAGCCGATGTAACTGCAGAAATTAATTGTAAGACATGAATCAATTTAGCAGAATGTTCTTTATTAGTTTTTTGATTTGGTTTGGAGTTCAATAATTCGACAATAGATTTAATTGCAAAATCTGCAGCAGATGGACTAATAACATGCTCAGCTGCTGGACCTGGAGGAGGATTAGCTAGAATTTGATGAACAGCTTCTTGAGCTCTCTTTCTAACTTTTGGTCTTGGATCTAAAGAAAATTCTAACAAACCACCGAAACCTCTTCTTGGATTAATTGCCATTGAAGTATTATTCCAAGAATTTAAATCTTGAGCAATTAGTAGAGTTTCTAAAGAACCAATAGCAGATTTAACAATTGGAGCCTCAGCATTTGGGTTGGTTATAATTTGTGCTAATTTAGCTAAAATTTCAGGAAATTTTTGTTTTAATAATGGTTTAACAACGAATGGTAAAATCAAATCTAAGAAGTAAGCAGATGTAGTAGCTAAATTTGAATCTAAAATTTCATCACTATTAGAATCAATAGATTGATCTAATAAAGCTAAAAATGAAACTAAATAAGAAACCGGAGATTTACCACCATTTTGATCAGTTAAATTTTCTTCAACTGCAGATAAAACTAAAGCTAAATGCTTTTGATTTTCTAACTTTGAACTGATTTGGTTTCTGACCTTTTGTAACTTGAAGTCAAAGTCCAATAAATCGACTTCTCTGTCGTATTCTGTCATCAAATCCAAATGTGAATAAATTTATTGATTAAACCAAAAGACAAAATAAATTTTTTTTCAAGCTCATCGACTTACATAATCATAATTCAATTCCGGTTTGTGCAACATTTTTCAGTTTTGTATTTTTTTTCCAACGAAAAGTGAAAAATTGTTTGTTTAGTTCAAATTAACAATTCACAATGAAAGGAATCGTGAGAATCAGACTTGCCAGATTTGGTAGAAAACACCAACCGGTTTATAATATTGTTGTCACCAAAGCACGTTTAGGAAGAGATCAAAAACCAATAGAAGTGCTGGGGACTTATAATCCAATTGCACCACCATTAAAACCATGGGAAAAAGATCAAAAACCGGCAAAACATGTTGAGTTAGATTTTGACAGAGCTAAATACTGGCTATCTGTTGGTGCTCAGCCAACTGAAACAGTAACAAAGCTTTTAAAGAAAGCTGAAATATGGTTTTAGTTTTATAAACCAAGCAACAGATATATCATGATAATGTACATAGTTAAGTTAAAGCAAAAATTGTAATAGTGAAAATACGTTTATGCTAAAAATGTTTTTAGACTGAAAATCTTCTTTGAATACAAGTAAATTTTTATACTCCAAATTTTATACAGAACAAAGTAATAATTTATTATTATAATGATCCATTTTGCTTGGAACTAATACTCGAGAGTCCTATAATTACTTTCTAATTTTTCAAAATCAATAAAGTAAAATTAATTATTATGAACAATTGTATTTTTCTAGCTGATAATTTCATGGGTAATACCAATTTCTTTAACCATAATTCTAGGCTTCTTGTTTGAACGTTCGTAAACTTCTAATTTCAATGTAAGGAAATCTTTCCATTCAACATTTTGATTTTATTTAGAATCTAATCCAAGTGTATATTCTGGTGTTGTTTCAAAACTCTTGTATATATTTTCATTCTCTTCACCAGATTCAGTCATTTTATTGTTTATCGTGTGACATTTAGAAAGAAGGAAAAAATATAATTAATACATCAATTAAGACTCTAGAATTACAAGTAGAGAAAATAAATACACTGATTGCTTTAAACATTCTCTAACAGAATAGGTTCAGCTAATGATAATAATTCAAGTTATGGTCGGTTATGCAGCGTTGGTCCCCTTGTGGCCTAGAATAAATTATTCCGGGTTTGTTTCCAATCAAAGGTCATTTAAACATCCACGAGGAATAAACTAAATAACCCTAAATATTAGTTAAATCACTAAAGTTCCACTTTTAGTTTGCTATTAGAGTTTTTAATATAATTGTTCTGTTACTTGATTTGCTTTTTAAAATCTGCAGTGCCTAATTGCCTTTTCTCCCTTTTTGATATATAAAACAGTGGACTTCAATTATGGCTTCACGTACAAGAAAGATCTCAGTTGTTGGTGCTCGTGGTGTTGGTAAGTCAACACTTGTTGTGCAATACGTTGACAATTATTTCCTAGAGAGCTATTACCCAACCATTCAAAACCAATTTAACAAACAGATCAAATTTAGAAATCAAACTTATGAAGTTGAAATCCTTGATACAGCAGGTCAGGATGAATTCACCATCTTGAATGACTCTACCATTGTTCACGGTTATATTTTAGTGTATGCTATAAATAGCAGATCGTCATTCGATTTATTACCAGTTATAAGAGACAAAATTTTAGAATCAATTGGTTCAGATAATGTCCCAATGGTTCTTGTTGGTAATAAACTTGATTTAGAAAGAAAAGTTACCAAAGAAGAAGGTGCCAAATTGGCAAAAGAACTTAATATCCCATTCATTGAAGTCAGTGCTAAATTAAGTAGTGGTGACAACAGTGATATCTCTAAAATCTTTTTAGCTTTGCTTCAACAGATTGAAGGTGAGAAGATTGACACAACAGAAGAGAAGTGTACCATCATGTAATCGTTCTCTATAAATACACATTTAAAGGTACCGGCGCAGGCTTAGTAGGGATTATGAGCGATGGTACTTTTTCTGCACTATGTCTAGTTTCAAGATGAAATTGATTCCTAATAACTAAGCATAATTACAATGTCGTATCCAGGCCAAGGACGTAACAGCTATAACCAACAAGGAAATTACAATTACAACCAGCAGCAACAGCAGCAGTATGCCCCTCCTTCATATCCTCCTCGCCAGGGAAGTTACACACAACAAGGCAACTACACCCAACAAGGTAACTACTCTCAACAAGGCAATTACTCTCAACAAGGTAACTACTCTCAACAAGGCAATTACTCTCAACAAGGCAATTACAACCAACAAGGTCAGTACACAAGACCTGCTGCCACTCCTGAAATGGAACAACAGGCACAAACTCAATCAGTTTATTATCAACAACAACAAAATAATGTGAATTTTCAGTCACCTTCAAACATCTCAAAACCTTCAACAAACCCTCAATCTTTTGGTGTTCAAGGTTACAACTACCAATATTCCAACTGTACTGGTCGTCGTAAAGCTTTATTGATTGGTATCAACTATATTGGTACTTCTAATGCTTTACGTGGTTGTATCAATGATGTCAACACTGTAAAACAATTTTTAATGAGAAATGGTTATAATGAAGGTGATATCGTTGTTTTAACAGATGATCAACATGAAATGGTGAAAGTCCCATTAAGGGCAAACATTATCAGAGCTATTGGCTGGTTAGTGAATGGAGCTCAACCAAATGATTCATTATTCTTCCATTATTCTGGTCATGGATCCCAAGCCCAAGATACAAATGGTGATGAAGATGATGGTTACGATGAAACTATTGTTCCAGTAGATTTTGAAACTGCTGGTCAAATCATCGATGATGAACTGTTTATTAGATTGGTTAAACCTTTAGCTGCTGGTGTTAGATTAACAGCATTATTTGATTCATGTCATTCTGGTTCAGTTTTAGATTTACCTTATACCTACTCAACTAAAGGTGTTTTAAAGGAGCCAAATTTAGCTGCTGAAGCGGGTCAAGGTTTATTAGAAACTGCAATGTCCTATGCAAGAGGTGACAATTCTGGTGTATTCAAAGGCCTACAATCATTAGCAAGTTTAGCAATGAACGGTGGTCCAAACACCCAGGCAAGAGAGAAAACTAAACAATCGAATACTGCTCCTTCTGATGTCATTATGATTTCTGGTTCAAAAGATAACCAAACATCAGCGGATGCAACCGAAAACGGTCAAGCAACTGGTGCAATGTCTTATGCGTTCATGCAAGTTATGAATAATGCTCCACAACAATCATATTTGTCTTTATTACAAAATATGAGAAGCGTTTTATCTGGTAAATATTCACAAAAACCACAACTTTCTGCATCACACCCTATTGACGTTAATTTACAGTTTATCTTCTAGTATATAATGCCTTTTATTTTGATAAATAGTTGTAGTTTTAATCACTAAAGTCTAAACTATCACGACTTCTATTTTTGGAGTTTTGATTTTCTGAGATGTTTAAAGTTCTATCATTTTCTTCTTCATCGTTGATTTCAAAATCACCTAACTCTAACTCTGGTTCTGTGTTATTAACTAATCCATAATTTAAATTGTTTCTTTCTCTCCACATTCTTTTAATTGCTTCTTTTAAAGCTCTTCTTTTGATTTTACCAATTAGTAACCAACCAACTATGATAACCATAATTAACATGAATAACGAACCCCATAATCTATGTTCTTCTAAAACATCATCCCAATCATTATCATCATTATCATCATCATCATCATCATCATTATCGATTCCATGATGGCTTTTACCATTATCATAATGTAGCTTGTTACCGGACCCTGTAACATAATCAGGACGTCTTGGGATACCAGGTTTTTCACCACCATAGACAAAGACTTTGGAAGACGGTGGATAATAACCAATGTTCGGAGGCTTATCTTCGTTCAAACTTGTAGCTACTTCATAGTAAGTATATAAAACAGCTCTACCCAATGTCCAAGAATAATCCTCTAATATACCAAAACTGTCATCTGTTGGCAGTTTAGTTGATTCATTAATCTCATCAATACCATATCTTGGGAAGTTGACACCTTGATGTAAAACATTGATAATCCAAGAAGATTTGAAACAGAATTCTGTTGCCTTTGAAACATCTTTACTAAACTCTTTATTTTCTAATAATTCTGTATATGAAGTTTCACAAGTCTTCTTGGTTTCCTCATAAAACTCTCTATAATTAACGTAATGCTTTAAATTGGAATAAAATTCATTGACACCAATGAATTTATTTAAACTGAAATCCATTTTGGGTATTTCATCATCTAATAAACAGGAATCTGCCGAATTTGGATCACTTATATCACAAGACTTATCTTTATTAACTTCCAATAATAAATCGTAAGATGTGTTTAAACATTCTTCAAATTTACCACTTCCCTTGAATTTAACAGTTTTACCAACTTTATTCTTAATTTCTTTAACAAAATCAAGAGGTAAACATGGATCAATATTTGTGTCCTTGGAAAGTAATTTTTCTTCATATTGCAAATGGGCTTGGTGGACCCCACTTAATAAAGATTTAGAAAAGATTTTAAACTTCAAATTATCTCCTTTATTTAAATAATTTAGGTTTAGATCAAATAAGACCTTTTCTTGACTTGGGTTGTTTGGTTCGAATGCAATTTGTGATGAAACTCCACCCATATCTAACATACCTAAAGTTGAGTCTTTTATGTCAATGTCTAAAAGCCCATATTTGTAGTTCAAACCGATCCAAGAGAACAAACCTTCAACTTCACCAGATATTGAATTGATGTGAGAAGAACAATCTGGTAAAAATAAATCATAATTTTCTTTAATGTAAGAACAAATTGAATTATGAATTGAATTCTGTTCCTCAGGTCTTAATAACCTCATACCACCAGTTGCATGTAAAAATACAGGCGTTCTGTTGATTTGATCAGTAGGAACTTCTTTTAAAACTGAATCTAAGATTTTACCAATATAACCTTTGCCCAATTTTTTTGGATGCTTAACGAATGATGCAATGCCTGGTTTAACTTTCTTATGTTTAATCATTTCAATTTTAATTTTTGAAGAATCTGTATGTTGAAGATCTTCCTTCCAATTACGAGTAATAATTTCAATCTCATTGTCTGTATTATTATCGCCTACAACATCTTCTTTTGATTCATCAGCTACCACAGCATCATTTTTGTCAGGTGTGGACTTGTTCTCAGCATCTGATTTATCAATTACTACTTCATCTTCAGTTTCAACTGTTGGTTTCTCTTCCGGTTTTATTTTGTTAATAACAACATCATCTTCAGCTTCTGCAGGTTCCAGTGGTGTAGAGTCATCATTTTCAACAGTTGGAAAATTCTCAATGTTATCTTGAACTTCAGAATCTTGCTCAAATTGCTTTTCAGCTTCTGTCTGTTCTTCAGTTTCAACTGTTGGGAAGTTCTCTAAATTATCGTGAACTTGAGAGTCTTGTTCGAATTGTTTCTCAGCTTCAGTTTGATCCTCAGATTCAACTGTTGGAAAATTCTCCAAGCTATCCTGAAATTGGGAATCCTGCTCTAACTGTTTAGCATCATCTGTAGTTACATCTGATTCAGTAGTGACTTGATTGCCGTTAAAAGTTGCCAAACTCGTTCTATAAAGA
The DNA here is from genome assembly GCA_030568845.1 of Millerago galiae. Taxonomy (NCBI): domain Eukaryota; kingdom Fungi; phylum Ascomycota; class Saccharomycetes; order Phaffomycetales; family Phaffomycetaceae; genus Millerago; species Millerago galiae. The sequence goes on along the minus strand of JAJMIZ010000007.1, from coordinate 334,309 downwards.
TAAGCTCTTGAGCCATTTGAGCCTGCATCAATGACAATAATAAAGTTATATGGTTTCCCTTGAGGATCCAAGGACTTGGGAACTTCGTCTTTACCCATTTAATATCAATAAATCACTAAAATATAAAATTCAATGGGTAATTTATTACGATCGCGTTTTTTTTTTACACAAAAATCCTGACAGGCAATTCACATTAAATAAGAGTTTATTGATTGTAAAGTTGATCTACTTGGATTGACTTTCTTTATGATTAGAATTTTTGCCAGATGTTTTTTTATGGTAGTTTTTGTAACTAGATTGCCGTTATTTTCATTCCAGTTCAAATCATAATGCAGTGATAATAAAATTAAAGTTATACCGATTGATAAATCCATTCCTGTGTCACATAAGATTAAACAATTAATAGAATTCCATCTATCATTAACCTTTTTAACTAGTTCAGGTAAGTATTTTCGGAGTTCATTGGCACTTTTTTTATCTGGTGCCAATGGGTAATGCAGTAGCAATTTTGATGATTCTTCAACATCGAATTTGTAAGTTTTGGATAAGAGTATAACAAAATTAAAACCCTCAGTGTTTGGTAATGTAATATTACCAATTACTTTGCCAACAGATACTTTATCAGTCATTTGAACTTGGTCAATTATACTAGATTCTGTGTTTGCTTTCTTCTTTTCCAGTCCATTGATAAGTTTGATGATTTCTTCATCAGTTTTGCTCCCTGTTAAAGGATTAATATTCTCCCAAAACACATCCGCTGTTAGACCATGAGACCACAATTCATGATCATCAGCTGCACCTTGTACGTAATCGAACCCATTTAATTTCATTGTACCATCTTGAGCCTTCATTGAAGCTACACAATTAACAACTGGATAGAAATCTGTAGAATCAATTGGTTCAATTGGCAAGCACATACCAGGGTATATCCATAATGGTCGTAGGTATTTGCCTTGAAATTTTAAACTCAATTCATCTTTAGTGATAATACCTAAATCATTCAAATTTCTAGCAAACTGTGGTATTAAAACTTTCATTGAATCATATTCACTTTCTGAAATGCATTGCTTTGGGACAAACAACCAATTATTATCAGATTCACCAAACATGAAATAGTTTATAGTTGCACACCAAATTGGAATGGTTTTTGACAATGCATCTGGCATCGATTTACCTCTTCTAGTTGAATCAACGATGATTATACCATTATTCTTAATTATAATATCAAATAGGTGGAAGTTGAGTCTTCTGCTCGAGAAAGACCATTGTGTGATATGCCCATCTGTGGATTTGAAGTAACATGAGTCTTTAACCAATTCTGGATAGCAGTACCACAACCCACATCTCTCATTAGGTATCAACGGTAAATAATAGGCTTCGCAAACATCCTGCACCCACGCAGAATCATGCTTAATTGAGTTTAGTCTATTACAGATACTGCGGGATTCTTGCCTTATTATCTGCACAACGTGTTTATATTCATCCATTCAAAATTATCTTCCACCTGGTGGTCCAATCAAACTGCGTTCTTTACAAACGCAGTCGGAACATGTCAGCCTTGATCACGTGACTCACATACAAACGTAACGGTGATAAACTTTTGGCCTGCGATGAGCCCATAAATATTCAATACCCTCAATTTGTGTATATAAAGTGCTTATATTCGTTATGTTTTAGTAGTACAAGATAAATGCCTCTTTCTCAAGCACAAAAATCTATAATCAAAGCATCAATTCCTTTCTTAGAAGAAAATGGAGTGCAATTAACTGCTAAATTTTATCAGTATATGCTTGATACTTATCCAGAAGTCAGACCTTTCTTTAACAAAGCTCATCAAATTACTAAAAGACAGCCAAAAATCTTAGCTTTTGCTTTAGTTGGTTATGCTAAAAACATCGATGATCTGACTCCATTAACTCCATTTGTTAGACAGATCGTTGAAAAACATGTTGGTTTACAAGTCGTTCCAGATCAATACAATATCGTTGGGGTTTCTCTTTTGAAAACTTTAAAAGAAATCTTAGGTGACGCAGCTACTCCAGAATTTATGAAAGCCTGGGAAGTTGCTTATTTTGATTTAGCTAATGTTTTAATTGGCCTTGAAAAAGAAAGATATGATCAAGAATTAAGGATCGATAACGCTTGGATTGGATTTAAAGATGCAGAAATTTGTAAGATCGAATCTGAAAATAATGATATTAAATCAATTTATATTAAGTCAAGCGATAACAAATATGCAAATTTCTACCCTGGTCAATATATCACCATTAGAATCTCAACTGACAATAATGAAACAGTGCAATCAAGAGAATATTCATTAAGTAACTCAATTAATGACTTAGATAACTTGAATCATTATAGAATTTCAGTTAAGAGAATTGATGGTGGTTTGGTGTCTAATTACATCCATGATAATTTAAAAGTTGGTGATAAAATTAGAATTTCTGCCCCATACGGTAAATTGTTAGAGCCATTCTTGAAAGGTTTAGAATCAAAATCTTCAATTATTAGCAAACCTGCAACTTTCTTCATCGGCGGTATTGGTATTACCCCAGCTGTTTCGTCAATTGAATATTTCTTAAAAAGAGGTAATCCAGTCAAGTTATTACTATCCAACTCAAGTATCAAAGAAAGAGCCTTTGGTAATTGGTTACAGAATCTATTAAACAAATATGACGAGTCTTTTACAGTCCAAGAGTATATCAGTCAATTAAATTCAACTGATTCATTACCAGAAAACAGTAACTATCAAGCATTCAACAGAAGATTAAACGAAAGTGATTTAAGCTTTATTAGTAACGATGCTAATAATTATTTAGTTGGTCCAAGTGGATATAGAAAATTAGTTTCAAATGAATTCACTAAAAAAGGCATCGAATTAAACTCTGAAGAGTATGGACCAGTTGAAGTGTAATTGTACATATGTATACTACAAATGTTAATATAGGAAAATATTTAATTCCAAGGTCTAAATTTCTTTCTTGATGCATCTGAGTTGCTTGATTCATCATCAGAATCTAGACTCTCATATCTTCTTTCTATTTTTTTCTTCATTATTTCGTTATTATCTTCATTATCATCATGATTAAAATATGTTGTTCCATTGGATAGATTCCTTTCGACCCCTAATAATTGTGGACTTGATGAAGATGAAGACGATGATGTTGTATCAATGTTCTCATTTAAATTTTTCATTACTATATCTTCACTTGAAACACTTTTAATAGATTCACTATCTTCAACAACGACACCTTCAAGCTTGATATCTTCTTTCTCTTCTGGTTTTTCTTCATCTTCTAGGGCTGTTTGTATTAATTCTGGTGATTCAATCTTTCCTAAGGAGTCATGGTATGTTTCAGATTCTTCAGATTTTTGAGCTAATTGTGGTAATACGAAATCTTCATCCGACTTAATACTTGGTGTTGATCCTGATAACCCTTTAATATAATCTTGACTGAATGCTTGTTGAGTTTCTTGAGTTTCTTGAGTTTCTTGAGTTTCTTGAGTTTCTTGAGTCTCATGCATTTCTGGAAATTCTTGAGCAATTTGGGCCTTTTGAGTTTCTTTTTCTTCTTGAGTTTGCTTAACCTGAATTTTAGATTCTTCATCATCTGAGCTATTTTTAGAGTTTTCTTCAGTTGTGTATGTGTCTTTTTTTCTACCATGGAACTCATCAGCATCAATATACATAACTTCATCATCGTCCTCATCAATGTAAGTTTGACCTGCTAGAAAGCTTTCATCTTCATTATCACTAAAATCACCTCTTTCAATTTGTTCTCTTTGCAATTCTAAAAGTAATGTTCTTAGTTTTTCCCTCATTTTAGCTCTTTCTGTTTTGGAAAATAATTTATTTGATATATTTCTTAATTCTATTGATTGCTGTGACCTTTTACCGTGTTTAACCAGTTGTGTGCCATTACATTTATCAAGTGAAATTCTTTGATCTAGTTCACTTGATCTTTCCCAATAATTTAAAATACTTTTTTCGTTGGTGACATATTTCATTACATTATAAATAACATGAACACCACAATCATTGAAATTTGGTTGCTTTGGAACTTTGCCAAGTTTAAATTTGATTTGCTCGTCTTTAATATCTATATTATGAATATCTTTACCATAACCTTGAATAAAAGACCTAATTGGGATTAATAAATCTTCATGGTTTTGACCTAAAGAATCAAATGCATAAATTGTACAAGATGGTAAATCTTCTTTAATTTCAATACTAGCATCACTTTCATTTTCTTCTTCAGGCTTTGGTAATAAAGTATCTAAATCATGAATAATGATACAATACCAATGCAAAGCTTCATTAATTGGTAAAATTAGATTCTTTTTTTCAAATAAGGGAATTTTTGAAATCCATTTCTTAATGTTATCATAATAGTCATCTGAAGATTTCAATTTTAAGAAAAAAAAAGTTGATAAAACTAAAAAATCAGAGTCTGTATAAGTTGGTGGACTTGAATCCTCTTTTGGAAACAATGGATTAGTTAATGGTTTCTCTGAAAAATATTTAATAAAAAAGTCAATTAAAATATCATTAATCCAAATACTTCCGTATAAGCAAGCAAAATCACTATTTCTAATTCTCATTACTGAATTGTCTTTGAATTTATACTTCAAAGAAGGTTTAAATATTATTCTTGGTGTTTTTTTCCTTTTGACAACTGTGTCTTCAATTGTTATAGGTGGCGAATTTGGTTTTGGAGAATGTGATTTTGTATGTGATCTTGTAACTCTTGATGGTGTATAAAAATTACCTGGGGTAGCAGCTGAGCCTGAAGATTTTGCATTTTCAAGAGAAGATATTATTTCGACATCTTGTTTCAATGGCGTGACTGGCTTTGAAATTGTATTCCCACGTAATGACGATGATTTTCTTGACAGTGAGCTCAGATTAGTCTTTGATTCAAATTTTTTTAATGAACTAATTTTGGAATTTGTACCTAAACCACTAATATTGGAGCTACCGTTATTAGAAGTTAACTCATTTTCTATTGACTTTGATGATGTGTTGATTATTGCGTGATTTTGAGAACAACCAGGTATTTTTGACCATAAAGATTTGAATTTTCTGATATTTCCTGAACTGCAATAAATTGTAAGTCTTTCAATATATTTACCAGCTCTACTCAATTTGACGGAAGAATTAAATATAAACAACACTGACTCCTCGGATGCCCATATATCTTTTAGATCAGTGAAACCAACTTCTAATAAGACTTCAGTTTGAATAACATCTTTTATCTGAATTTTGAAACCTAGGTCACCTAATGAAATTATTAAAGATAAACCATTACCAGTATTTCTGATGACTTCAAAGTTCTTACCAAAAGATAGCTTTTCACAAGGTATAGTAATGAATTTATACGACAAAATTTCAGTGGAATAATCATAATCTGCTATATCTAAATTTTTTTTCACAGCTTTAAAATCTGAAGATTTTGTAACTTCCAAATTATTATAACCCTCATCACTGAATTCAGAATCATCAGATTCTTCATTGTAAGTAAACTTTATTACTGGACTTGGTTCTTCATTTTTTATAAATTTTGTTTTAGCATATTTTTTCTCTTGAACTTGTGTTTTGAAGTTTAGATATGCACTGGAATGAGAGGATTCTAATCTTTCTGGTCTTTTGCTCAATAATAAGTTTTCATCTGAAGCAATCAGACCAGTGATTGGTAATTTTGAGTAGATTGACTGTCTTGCTATAGGTGAAGAACTCTGTGGTGATGATCTATTTGAACTTATAAATTAGTAATTGAGCTTGTAATAACTTCAATTTCCAACAGAGGAAGCTGGAAGCTGCAATGTACATACCCTAAAGTGTTTGTCGGTATTCCACCACCTTTCCTTACATGGGAATACCGCGACTTGGTCTTTGGTTTCTTTGTTGTATTCATAAATGAATTGAAAACTACAAATTTTTCAAAAAAAAAATAATAAACAAAATATCAAATTTCTATATGACCCAAACAAAAACATAACTGAGCAAGGAACCAGCAAGTAAACCAAGTGAGAGAAATACATTGCAAAAGGCACCTGCAGCTTCTCTTTCTTGATCCAAAACGTAACGTGAAACGTTCATAAATGAAAGACTTAAGCAATGCCCATTTGTTAAACCAAAAATTAATTGCAATAAAATGTAAAAAATATCAGAATCTATATAAGTTTTAGGATGATTTGGAAGATTGCAGAAAAAGAACAAGGGAATCAAGAGACATCTCAATATTGAATAAATAAATAATTCAGAATCTGAATTGATTTGGAATTTTGATGATGAACAAATAATTCTTCCAATTAAATCACCAAGATTCCAAATAAAGAAGATGAAAGGAATGAATATTTCATTTGAAAAAAACTTTCCTTTGTCTTCATTATTTGATAAAACTCTTCCTGCGAATACTGGGAATATTAAAGTAAATAAAAATGTAGTAAAAATTGATAATGCAATAAATCTTAATTTCTCAAATAAAGTCATGAATTTAACATGATGCTTGGATTTTGGTACAATAGTAACGTTGAAATCAATCAATTCAGTGTCAAGATTTTCTAAAATTAAGAATAAAACACCTGCAACCAATGTGACGATACTCGTTAAAATCAAATACATAACAGTTGACTTATTAATGGTTTCAATACTTGCACCGTAATAGATCCAATTAGATACCATTAAAGCTAAAGATGGAAGTACACCTGCAATAGCTTGACCAACCATCACACCTTGAGCCATTGATGGTCCTAAACATTGAACCATACTCATTGTACCATTTTGTGTTAAACAAGTACCAGCAGAGCTAACGAATACCAGAAACATTAGCATAATGAAGTAACCAACTCCATAACTTTTAGCTGGGACTATGAAATCCAACACTGCTAAGACTATGAATGTCACTATGTTTATAACACTACCTATAATTATTCTTCTTGATAAATTTGCGTCTTGTTGTGTTGTTAAATAACTATTTATGATTAGACTTGATAATGTAGAAATAGTCATCAAAGTTGATGTAAACATGCTACTCAAAGTGGGATTATCACCAATGCTGAAGTCGTTTGTGTAGTGTGCAGATAATGAAAGCAGACAATTCCATGGCCATAATAAAGAGACTCCCAAAACCATAAAAGTCAAGTATCTAAAGTTCTCCAAATTTGAATCCTGTTTCACACGCGTTGGAGCATCATCGCCAGCAGACGGAAGCACTACCTCAGTTATGGGCTCAGGAGGGATGTTGCGTAGTGATTCGTATTCTTGATTCATTCAAGGTTGTAAAGAAAGTTCTTTATCTAAAAAAATGATTTCGGATTATAAACATAGTAAGAAAGAAATGTCTTGTGCTTCAATTAGAATTTCAATACAGTGGTTGCCAGATGGACCCATTGAAGAACTCACTGAGACTTTAGTATTGACTTCCGCTGGTGGCCATTTTGTGGATCTTCGTAGATTGAAAGACGGGACAATGGATTGGATGATGAGTGGTAAAGAGAAAGAGTTACAATCAAATCCATTAAGATTAGAGTTCCAACACGATATTAACTCACACATTTTACCAAACTACACTGGTTTCAATGATGATAATCCAAAATTCGACACTGGTGATTTCGAAGATCTTGAAGATGGTGATAGATTGGAAACTGGTTGTATGTTTAATCTCGACAGTGGAATGAAGCAGGAATATAGAGAAGTCTGGAGAACTGTCGATGCATTGAAATCTGGAATCAATGGCTATGTTAGAAAAGAAGATGACACTCAACCACCTGCATTTGTACTCAAAACATCCACCGAAGGATATATTGGAACTGTTGTTAAACTAGGTAATCTGTTACAAGGAATTTTGCTAGAGAAAAAAAGCAACAAAATAAGTTGCTGCAGATGGTTCAACAACACTAAAATATTCTCAATTGGAGATGAAATCCCAACTTCAACAGAGAATTTAACCATTAATGGAATTAGATGGGACAAAATTGAATAGAAGAAAATTTCCTTATCAATGACATCATATGAGTAAAAAGTATAAAAGAAACGATAAATTTCCATTCAAAACGAGATCTCTCTGTAAAAATGACTGAAGACACAGTCGAGTCGATCGTTCCAACATTCAGATTAGATGGCCGTACTTGTGTAATTACAGGAGGTGCTGGTGGTTTAGCGTTGACAGTTTCAAGAGCTTTATTAGCACAAGGTGCCAATATTGCTCTGGTTGATTTAAATTTAGAAGTTGTCGAGAAAGCTGCTGTAGATTTAAAGAAATGGGCAGTTGGAGCTAATATTACCAACATTCCAAAGATTGGTGGGTTCCAATGCAACGTTGCGGATTACAAAAGGGTTCAAGCTGTCATTGTTGAAATCAATGAATATTTCGATGATATCCCAGATTTGTTATTACATACAGCAGGTTATTGTCAAAACTATGAAGCTTTAGAATACCCAGATGATAAAGTTGCTGATTTGTTAAACGTTAATTTATTGGGAAGTTATTACATTTCTAAATACTTTGCCAAATCTTTAGTTGAAAATAATAAGACTGGGTCATTAATCTTGGTTGGTTCAATGTCTGGTGTTATTATTAATAACCCTCAACCGCAGACCCCTTACAATATGTCCAAAGCAGGAGTTATCCATTTAACTAAATCTTTAGCTTGTGAATGGGCTAAATATAACATTAGAGTCAATTGTTTATCACCAGGTTATATTTTAACACCTTTAACAAAACACGTTATTGGTAGCAACACTGAATTGAAACATGAATGGGAGAGTAAAATCCCATTAGGAAGAATGGCAGAAACTAAGGAATTCGTTGGTAGTATCTTATACTTGGCTACCAATGCAAGTACTTATACAACTGGTGAAAATTTAGTCGTTGATGGTGGTTATCAATGTTGGTAGATTTATACATATATTATAATTATATTTCATTTTCGTAATAGTCATCTCGTTGGTTATATGGTAATTTGCTCTCTATTGATTCATCAACTGTTGGCCCTGAAACTAAATAATCACTATTCAAAGTACCATCCATTAATAACGTGTTCTTGAACTTACCTTCAACTGTACCTAATTTAGAGCTTTTCTTCATTAAATATTTTAACCAATCCTCTTCAATATTCACTTCTTGTTCTGGTTCATGTACTATTTCATTCTCAACATTGTTCAATGCATTAATATATTCAGGTATAACTGGTTGATTCTTAATTTGGCCGTTTAAATTATGAACCCCGTTTATCATATCAATAGTAGGTTTACTAACAGTTCTGGCCCTATCTGGAACATTACCAACCACCCATAACAGGAATTGTTTAGCACCTTTGATACCTCCAATATTTGGTATTCTTTGGTTTTTAGAATCGTTCAAATTACACTCATAATTCTCGTGCTGCTCATAAACATCAAGTAAATCACTTGGTTTCAGCATCCCTAGGTTAATCAATGCTTGTGTGATATCTTGGATTTCAATTTCGTCAGATCCTCTTGCGTTTGATAACAACAAGGTTTCTGATGTCAATAGTTGCAAATGACGGATATACAAATCAGTTAAAACATCGATTGCTTGTGGAGGGGCCTTGTCAAATCCAATGGATCGCAGAATCTGCAGAATCGATACTCTCAAGAGAGAGTTGAATGGCATTTCAGTCATGATTAAAGAATAAAATTGTTCAAAAACAAAAGTTCATCCAAACATCTCAGTTTTGTCCCTTTTTCGAGAATCCCAAAAATACCAAAATTCCAATCAACAACAGCAAAATGTCGAATCTTTCACTTTACACGGTCACTTCGTTGATCATCCTCGACAATGAGGGAAACAGACTTTACGCACGTTACCATAAACAACCTCATGTTGTTCCAGGCGAAACAGCAGAAGAAGACGACGAGTTCAGCACACATAAACAACAGCGTGTCTTTGAAAAAGAACTATTTGATAAAACTTATAAAGAAAGTGCAGACATCTTATTGTTCAAGTCACATTTGGTTGTCTATAAACAATTGGCAGACGTGATTATCTACATTGTTTCAAACACTCAAGAAAATGAAGTCATCCTATTCGATACCTTAGAAGGTTTTAAAGATGCTTTAGAAAAAATATTAGAATATCAAGTTGATAAAAAATCTGTGCTGGAGCATTATGATCTAGTTGCAATTGCTGCTGACGAAACTATTGATGATGGTATCATTCTAGAAACTGAAGGTGCTATAATTGCTGCAAGAACTTCAAAAGCTCCAACGGGTAATGACGTTTCAAGCTTAAACGGTATTGAATTAAGTGAAAAAGGTCTATTTAGTGCATTCCAATTCGCAAGGGGTAAGTTGGCCGAAAGATTACAACAAGGTTTGTAAAGTTAATGTGTACAGTGTTTTTTTTTTAAAAAAAAAATGTAATGTAATTACTTATTCTTTTTAGATGGTGTCTTTTTAGTTGATGCTGATTGCTTTCCTGGTAATAAAACTTTAACTTTACCAACGTATAAACTTCCTAATAATTCACTATCTTTCAACCCCTTCAAAATTTCATGTTCTCTGTCCCAGTCATAAATTCTATCATGTTCACTAGGATCAGTTGGTCTCGTGGTCAGATACTGCATGATCTCTTGTAATGCTTTACCTTTCTTAGTATTTCCAGGTTGGATCTTGACTCTGTATCTTAATTTTTGTAATGCTGACCATGGTGCAAACATTGGAATTGCATGGTATATTTTGTCTTCGTGTGTAATTGTTGGTGACAATTCATTCAATAATTCTTCCATATCAATTTTTTCCTTTTTAACGACTGTGTTGAGATTAGATTTATTATTCTTTTCATGTTTGAGTCTTTGTTGCAATTCACGTTCTTTCTTTCTTTCAAGATATAGTCTTTGTTGTTCATCACGTTTCTGTTGCTCCAATAACTCTTTTTTAGCTTCCTCTTCTTTACGTTCTTGACCTTTTAGTGTACCTAACGCTTTCATTCTTAATAATTTCTCTTCCTCGTCTTGTTGGCTATACTTTTCAGCCATCTTTCTCAACTTACCTTTCTTACCACGGACAGGTTTCTTGACTTTAAATTGAATTTCTGAATCAATTGGAGTTTCTAGTTCTGGAGTAAGTTCAACTTCTGAAATTTCCAACTCTTGAATCTCGTCCTGTAATTCATCGACTGGTTCTTCATTGGCAGCTGCAACAGCTTCGAGCTCTTCGGCAGGTTCTTCGCTAGTATCTTCTATGAGTTCTTGGATAATTTCATGTGATTCTTCTTCAGTTTCCCCTTCTCCATCTTCCTCTTCAGCTTCCTCTTCAGTTTTTTTATCTTCTTTGATCTTCCATAAAAATCCAAAACCCATAACTAACTGACTTGGTGGTAGATATTTCTTTTCACCTAAAATTCTGAAACCATCTTTAATCTTTTCTCCAGTTTGATCAACATCACTAATTTCATTAACATAACTCCACCAACTTGCTTCACCCTTAATATTACCTTCCCAAGCTTTCGATGTACTCAATGCCATAATCCCTGCTTGTTGTAAAGTTGAAGGAGAGACTTCACCACCATTTGGATTTAAAATAAATACATGTGATGAACCAGGTTGATTAGCGTGGATATAGATATCATTTGGAGTAATGAACTTCTGGTAAATTTGAGCAGTTTGTGTTAAATCTTTACCTGAAATGATTAAGTAACCTTCATTTGATAAAAACCAATTGAACTTCTCAAAAGCGTATAATGACCTTAATTTCTTAATGGAAGTTGGTTCCTGTTTCAAAGATTTTGATAAGGATTTTGCAATATTATTTGAAATATTCTTTAATGCCTTATTTGTAGATTTCTCAACTTTCTCCTGTTTTGTAGATGTTTCTTTCTTTGTAGTAAAATATTGTGATGCATTAGCGTATGCACTTAATCCTAAATCAATAGTGACGTTAATCGTTGAATGCTCTTTACTTTTTGTTTTCTTGTCCGTTTCAGAATCTGAATCAGAGTCTGAGTCTGAGCTATCACTTTCACTTTCATCATCTTCATAAGGATCTTCAGTTGATAATTTTAAACTAATCTTATTCTGTTTCAGATTTAATGGTAAATTAATAACTTGGGCAACTTGATTTCCTTTTCTCTTTTCTAATGAAATCAATTTTTCCATTGTTTTCCAATCCATTTGCTGGTCAAGTAGTGCCTGAACTGCAGCCTTTGCTTCCTCAACTAGATTTGCATTGAATATGATCGTTTCACCTTTCAATTGATTAGTTTGTTGAGCATCTATTAGCCTCTGAACTTGTTTTAATTTATCACTTTTAGCAGCTTCTAATTTCTTATTTGCTTGTACTTCTTGAGATTGAATACGCAATGCATATTTTGAGGACTCAATGGTTGTAAAGAATTTATCCAAAGTTTGGTTATAACCTTTGATTTCAATTAATGAATCATCATCAGCATCTGGTTTGAATGGATGGAATTGATCATATAATTTTGCTAAAGAATCATCTTTTTCCTTCGATGAATCATATAATGGGTTTGGTCTTGTAAGAATATAACCAGTTGTAATTTTACTTTTAGTAATTGATTTGATTTCTAATTTAATAGATTCTAAAACAGAAAGAATTAAGTCAATTGATTCAACATATTCTAATGCAGATGAGCTTGGATTAATTGACTTTAAACTCAAATGTTTTGAAATTAAGTCTGGTGTGAAATATGGTAATTTTCGGTATAATGCTTTTTGAATTGACAATACTTTACCGTCAAGTTTAGTTGACAGCCATTCTTTAATAGTATGCGCATCTAAACTGAATTCATCTTCTTGGACAAGTTCAATTTCTTCATCGAATAAAGAAGCATCAAATAATTGATAAGTTTCACCTACTGCATATCTTGAAACGTCTTCTTTTGCACTAACCAATCTCAATAAAGACATAATTCGCAATTGATCGTCCAATAACAAAATATTACCAGCACTGAAGAATTCAACAACTAAATAAAACAGACCATCAGTAAAGCTAAATACCAAAACTCTATCTTTGCCAACTTGTTTAAGTCCACTTAATCTTCTGGTTTTCAAATGTTTACGAAGTTTGACAACAAAACTTGAAGGTGTTGGAGGAATAGGACGTGAAAACTCAGTTTCATAAACGGTGAAACCAGAATCTAATACAATATTATGTTTTGAATCTGGAATATTGAACTTCAATAAGAATTGATGATGAGCAGTGGAAGTTGTTGTGATATCTTGGATATTTTGCAGTCTATGTCCAGTGATCAAAGGCTGAAGCTCATTCACAATGACTTGAAGATCCAAAGACGTAATTCTTTGCTTCATTCCTTTTTTTGTTTTAAATATTGAAAAGATTAATAAATTTTTCACTTTTTTTCTTTGAAGGCAAAAATCTTAATCATTTAGATAAACTTCGAAAGGATTCCCTTTAACTTTTAGCGATGCTCAGATCAGCCTTAAAGCTTCCCTCTATGGCATTGGGCGTATCAAGAGTATATAGAGCACCTTTTTTTCTCAATCAGATCTCCTCTAGGAGATTTATTTCTGAAGAGATCAAACAAGTGGATAAGGAAGCTGGTGAAGTTAATGACGCTGAACAAACAGGTGTTATCAATAAAACTTCTAGGGAAACCATGCTTTATTTTGATCACGTTTTACCGTTCAGAACTTCAATATGGGACGTTCGTCAATGGTTAGCTTATTTCCTTGTTCCAAATAAAGGTTTAGAACAAGTTACTGACTACATTACTAAGTTAGCTAACCCAAAAGATGAGAATGGTATTGAATCAATCCCTGGTTTACAAGTAGCAGAAGTTGTTCCAATGGCCAGAGATGGTGGTGCTTTCGTTAAATTTAGAATGCCACCTGGTTGGGTTGCAGCTGATTTAAATTTAAAGATCCAACAAAATACAATCAGAGAAAGCAGTAAAGGTTTCATCAATAATCTAACTCAATCAACTGCATTCTCTGTTAAAGGTCAACCATGGATTGAAGATTTAAGACGATTCCCAAACAGAACTGTTGTTGTTAAGTTCAGTGGTGGCACATTAAGTGAAGAAGAATTATATTCTTTATTTAGAAGATATGGAACTATCTTTGATATTGTTCCGGGCCCGGACACAGCAACCATTTATTACAGAAGTTATAGAGGTGCAATCTGTTCGAAGAATTGTTTGAATGGTTTAAAAGTTGATAAAGCCACTTTACATATCCAATATGAGAAATACGATAAAAGAAATTTTGTTAAGGATATGTTTGTTAACCATACAAGAATTGCGGTTCCATTAGCTATTGCTCTATTGACTGCCTTGGCTGTTATCATTTTTGATCCTATCAGAGAGTTTGCAATTGCTTCAAAAATCACTAATAAATTCTCTTTAGATTTATCAAAGGGCCCGTTTAAATGGGTTTCAGATTTAACAAACAGTACAATTTCGTCAATTCATCGTTTAATTGGTCAACATGATCGTTATGATACTTTTAGAAGACCATTATGGTCAGAACGTATGGATAAGGTCAAAGAACTGAAATTATGGATTGAAGAAAATATAAACACATTCATCATTGTTAAAGGTCCAAGGGGTACTGGTAAACATGAACTAGTTATGCAACATGCTTTAGAGGACAGAAAAGATGTTTTATATTTAGATTGCGATAAATTAGTTAAGTCAAGAAACGATTCAATTTTCATTTCAAATATGGCTACTCAACTAGGCTATTTCCCAGTTTTTCCATGGCTAAATTCGGTTTCAAATTTGATTGATTTAGGTGTTCAAAGTTTAACTGGTCAAAAAACTGGGTTTTCAGAATCAAAGGATGCGCAATGTAGAAATATGCTTTCTTCAGCTTTAGTAGCAATTAGATCAGTTTCATTAAGAGGTTATAAACAAACCATTGGTACTGGTGAGAATGCAATCAGTGTTAAGGAAGAGGATTATTTACAACAACATCCTGAGAAAAAACCTGTTATCGTCATTGATCGTTATACAACGGTTAATCGTTCAGAAGGCAATCAATTTGTTTATAAAGAAATTGCAGACTGGGCAGGTTTATTAGTTTCAATGAACTTAGCACATGTTATATTTTTAACTGAAGATGTTGGCACATTACAATCCTTGACAGAATCATTACCGGACCAAGTCTTCAAAACTCTAAGCTTGAGTGATGCATCAAAAGAAAGTGCAAAATCATATGTTTTAAATCAATTATATGAAGACAATATAACAGACGCTGATACCACTGAAGAAAAGGATTTAAAAGAATTACAATTATCTAAACTTTCAAAAGAATTTCCAGATATTGCTGCAGAGTTAGACCAGTCTTTAGAACCAATCGGTGGTAGAATGCTAGATCTTCAAGCATTTGTTCGTCGTGTTAAATCTGGTGAATCTCCAAAAGAAGCCTTAGAAAGAATGGTTTCACAAACTTCAGAACAAATTACACAAATGTTTTTAACAAGAGATCAAGGAGTTAAAAATGCTCAAGCTTGGGAACTAATTAAATTGCTAACAGATAAAGAATCTATAAAATACAGTGAAGTTCAAAATAGAGTTTTGTTCAAATCAAACCCAGAATCTTTGTTATTAGATCTAGAAAGACAGGGTTTAATTTCTATGTCAAGAGATAGAGGTATTTTAGATGACATAGTTCCAGCAAAGCCAATCTTTAGAGCTTCATTCAATAACATTGTTCATGATGAAAATCTATCAAGAGTCTTAGAAACTGCATATCTATATAAATTGATTGCATTTGAAAATGAAAAGATCAAGAAATTAGAAAACGAATTGGAAGTGTATGGATATTTCACTGGACAGAAAGAAGTCAGAAATAGATTATCTTGGATTGCTGGTAAGATTGATGTTGCTAATAACAATGTTTTAAATGCAGAACAAGAAATTAAGAGATTAGCCGCAACGTTTAAAAAGAAATGAGATATTATGTTATATTTATGGTTTTAATGCAAATATTATTAATTAATTATGTAGGTTATTTATCTTCAATATCTAAAGATTTCAAATTTTTGATTACTTCCTCTTCTTTTTTTAACTCATCCTCAATTTCATTTTGTAATTCATTTTCAATTTCTTTTGAAACTAATTTAGATCTTTCATAAGCATTGATTTCAGTTTCTTTATCAGCAGTGTGTTTCAATTCATTTTTCTTGACTAATTCATTGAATTCTTTAGTCCAGCCTAGTTCATCAACTAAATTCTCTGAAAATTCATCACTCGATTCAACGAAGATGTAATCGTTTTTTCTTTTAGAATTCTTGAAATCACCAACTAATTCTTTATTAACCAAAACCCTGACGTGTCTTTTCGGCACTTCAGAAGGCAATGAAGCAAATGGATAAACAGTTAATGAAGTACCTGCAGTGATTGCTATGAATTCTTTATCTTTTATATCATTTGAATTGAAGTCGTCAAGATCTTTCTCCCAAGAATCAAAGAATTCAGTTGGTAACCCTTCTCCAAAGAAAACAATGTCAGGTTTAATTAGCCCTTTACAAGATTCACATTTAATGAATTCAGCCTCATCATCAAATGTTTTAATTTTTGAATGAAACAAATCATAAGGATATTCTTTATGACAATCAATACAATGATTTTTAGCAAAAGAACCGTGTGCCTCGATAATTTTTTCTTCATTAATATTGGCAATTCTTTCTAATGTATCAATATTTTGTGTATAAATTCTTTGTAATTTACCTTTAATTTCAAATAATTTCATTAACAGATGAAACTTGGTTGGTTTAAACTGGCCAGGATATAACTCCTTCGATAATAAATAGAATGGCTTTGGATTATTTTTGAAAAAGTCGATGTCAAACACTGCTTCAGCATAAGGTAGTGATAATTTTTGTAGATTGTGGTATAAACCTGTTTTTGGAGATCTAAAATCTGGGATCCCTGCACTAGTAGAGATCCCAGCACCAACCATAAAGATAATTTTTGATTTAGGAGATGCTTTGATTGATTCAGCTAACTGTTGAATCGAATTTTGTGACATTTTTAGTGATGTAAAAATGGAGATTTTAAAAGAAATTTTTGTCTCGTGAGTTAAAAATATTTTTTCTTGCTCTACATAAAAATCATTAAAATTATTAAATTTATAAATTGCTTTTCTTTGGAGACAAAGAAAGAATCTTTAATGCTATTTCTTTTCTGAATTGAGTTGGGTAATTATTTGGATAATCTAATTTTTTACCTTCAGCCATTTTTTTAGCATTTAATAGAGTGAAAACTCCACAATCAAATCCATTCCTTTGTTGAGGACAATTAACATCATGTATCAACTCATAATCTTTACCTATTTGTGGGAATCCTTGCTTTTCAGATTCGCCTTGAATATACTCTTTTAGATGTTCTAAAGCTCTTTTACTAAAACTATTTTTTGAATTTGCTAAAGAGTCCATATAAATGATTTTTCTTTCTTTGATATTAATAACGCCAAGAACCCAATGAGTTCCGTGGACATTAATCGGGCATATGATTAGATCCAATTTAGAAATATCCCTTTTGGCTCTTTTCAACCATTTCTTGACACCTGTATAACCTCTTTCTTCCAATGTAGTATAAAAATAAGAATTGAATGCATAAACTTTTTCATTATCTAAAGTCTTTAAAAAAACTTCAATTATAACATCATTTAACCAACGACCATCAGCTAAAGTTTTGAAATCATTCACTTTAACGTCAATGTTAAATGCAGTAATTAATTTTTGTTGATCTTTACCACGACTTTTCCAAATATCTTTTAATCTTTCTTCGTCTTTACTTGAAATTGTGGATTCTTGAGCTTTTAATTTAGCTTTATGGGCTTCTTCTTGAATTTTCTTTCTTTGCTTAAGTAAATCTTGATAGAAACTTGTTTCTTTCTCGAATGTTAAATCAGTGTAATCAAATTTCAATGAATGTCTTAATGGAGTTGAACCCAGAAATATTAAATCATCATCTTTCTTAATAACTGGCAATGGGGTCTTTTCAGTTAACTCATTTTTAATTGCAACAATCAATTTGCTTATGCTAGTAAATTTATTCTCAGATGTGGAACTTGATGGAGTCGGAGGTGATGAATCTTTTGGTTCTGGGGATTTATAAGTTCCTTTATAAACCGATTTCAAATATTGAGATTCAGTATTAGGCCCTTTGTATTTATGTCTTCTTATGAACTTGGTTCCATAATCATTATTTTTGCTTGTATTATCATTAACTATTTTTTCTAATTCCCATTCAATTGGTGATTTATTAAATTTGATATCGTTTTCTTTAGGTTCCGACACTGGTAAAAATGATGAATTCTGTAATTCTGACTTCAATGGCGATTCTTTATGGCTTACAACTGTCTTTCTTTTCTTTATTTCTCCTTTTTTCTGTTCCAATTCAGGGTGTATGCTTTCATCTTCATGTTTACTAAATTTGTCAACTACTATATTAACAACTTTTTTGAATAAATTAGAAGCCCATCCAGTAGTATTTCTGTATATAACATGTGCTTCTTCACTTGCAGCATCAGTATGCTTCTGCTTAGTCCAATCATTTTTCTCTTTGAACTTCAATGCCGATTTCTTTGAGGTCTCTGAGTTTAAAGATTTGATTGATCTTGACCTGCTCAAATGCGGACTCGTGCTAATAACAACCGGGTTCAGCAACAAGTTTCCACTGAACTGATAATTTGAGTCTCCTTTTCTTTTCCTCGAAAGAACAGGAGTTTCTCTAATGTTTCTGGACATTTGCTTAATTAAATCTGTTTACTTTTTTACAAAACAGAAAATTTTGGGGGATTCAAAAAAGAATTTACTCACGTGACTAACACGTGAACAGCACGTGATAAAACGCGAAAAATTAAAAAATTCCCGAATTTGGAAAAAAGATTTAAAAAGTTTGACCAAAATTAGATATAAATCGATTCAAATTGAGTTTCTGTTAATCCAATTGAAGTTGATTTCTGTAAATTATTGAATTTTTTGCTGCATCCTGCTGGTCATTTTTGCTGCTACGTGTTTGTTTTGCTGATTGCTTTAGGTGAAACGTGTTGAATATGGAAAGTAACATTAATTATGGTTTAGGTCTCTCGAGAGAAGATTCAGCTCCATTAGCAACTCCACAAAGTTCAATGTATGATTCAAACACTATCTATACAGCAATGTATTCAGGTATCAAAGTGATTGAAATGACAATTAAAAGTGTTGCAGTTATGAGGAGAAGGAACGATTCGTCATTTAATGCTACTCAAATATTAAAAGTTGCAGGTTTAGATAAAGCTAAAAGAACTAAAATTCTGGAAAAAGAAATTCATACTGGTGTACATGAAAAAGTCCAAGGTGGTTATGGTAAATTTCAAGGTACTTGGATCCCATATGATAGAGCCGTTGCTTTAGCTCAACAATATGAAGTATACGAAGATTTGAAACCTTTATTTTTATATAACGTTTCTGGAACAGAAGCCAATGAAACCCCAACAAAAGAGCAAGCTGTTGCTGCTCAAAGAAAAAAATTAGATTCAAAACCTGGTAACAGTTTTTATAAATCAATGAGTAGGCAACCATCAACTTTGGGGAGAGCTTATTCAACATTAACTGATGCTGATGAGAATGACATAATTGACTCAAATTTAGAATCACCTACCAAGAAACAAAAATTAAATCAAATTAATGAAAACGGTCACTCAAATGAAGTTGAGATTTTTAATCATGATTTGAATATTGATAATCCAAATACTCCATTCACATTAGAACCATTAAATGGGTTCGTTCCTGAATCTGAGCACTCCAAAGAAGTCATCACACAGATTTTCCTGAATAAAGATATCGATAATTCAATCAATAGTGAAAATTCCTTAAATGATGTTGAACTGGATGTTACAATTGATGAATTGGGTCACACTGCCCTACATTGGGCCTCTTCTTTAGCAAGAATTCCATTAGTCAAAGAATTAATACGTCGTGGTGCTGTGAGAATCAGAGGTAATAACAACGGTGAAAGTCCTTTAGTTAGATCTGTCTTAGTGACAAATAATTACGATCAAAATTCTTTTGATGAACTATTAAACTTATTATATCCTTGTATTCCTTTATTAGATCATCAAAGAAGATCAATTCTGCATCATATTGCTTTAACAGCAGGTATTAAGAAAAGAAGTTCTGCTTCTCGTTATTATTTAGAGACTTTATTAGAATGGATTGTTAAAAAATCGTCAAACATTTCAAAAGGTCTCATTACTCTAGGTAAATTCATGAATGATATTGTTAATGCGCAAGATAAAAATGGTGATACTCCTTTAAACATTGCTGCTAGAATTGGTAATAAATCAATCATGCAACAACTCTTAGACGTCGGTGCTGATCCTTCAATTCCAAATAAGGCAGGCTTAAGACCAATTGATTTCGGGATTAATATTAATGGTCTAGCAACAAAGCAAAATCAAGCACAAAACCAATTAGAAAATTCAGAATATAATAATAGTAATAATACTCAAAATAATCAAAATTCATATAATAATAAGAATGGACAAAGTTCATCGAAAATTTTAGAAAGCATGCATCAAGTTTTAACAAGATTAGATTCAGACTTTCAATCAGAAATTTCAATTAAACAAGACAAAATTAATGAATTACACTTGAAATTAAGAAAATCAACAGTTGAACTATCTCAAAATAGAAAAATCTTAGATAACTTAAAAGAAATGGAAATTAAATTAAACGAATTAAAACAGAAAAAAATTAATATTGAAAGATCAATTCGTGAAGAAGAAGAGAAATTCCTTGATCAAACAACTGAATTGGGCTCAATTGGTAATTACGATGTTGATTTTGATGCAGATGAACCTTTTAGAATTCTACCAATCTATGATTTCTTTATTGATCAATTACAAGAAAAAACAAATATTGATAATGAAAATAAAATTAACGAGACTAATAATGAAAATAATGAAGATGATGAAAAAACTTTGGTTTTTGATGAAAATGATATCGAAAGTTTAGATATTGAATACAACAATCAACAAATAAATATTTCTGAATTACCACATCCTGCTGTTTTAAAGGCAAGAATTAAAGCATATGAAGAGAATCAGTTTTTATTAAAATCTTTCCTTGATGGTTTGAAAAATAATTCAGATTCTTTGGAATCGAAATTTAGAAGAGTTGTTAGTTTATGTACAGGAGTTCCTGAAGACAAAATTGATGATATTTTAGATGGCTTAGTCCAAGCTGTTGAAAGTGATCCTGATGAAGTCGACATAGGCAGGGTTGTTGGTTTTTTAAGAAAAGTTGATGATTTTCAAGAAGATTGAATTTCACCGTAATTTTTGTTTTATACAATTTGCGAATTTATCATATATATAATAATGTACATTTTGTTTCTATTAAATTAATATTATACAGATTAATATCCTTCTGCCCCCACTAATCTGAAAATTTGTTCATTAACAGCTTTAATAACTGGATGTAAATCGTCCAACTCATTGGCATTAAGTCTACTAGCAGCGTCTTTAAATCCAACAATGAAATTAATAACAATGGCACCTAAAACACCGAGTGAGACTAATAATGGGCCCAATGGGGCATCTAAATGTTTACCATCTCTTAATTTAATCAAGGTTAAACGTTTGTTATAAATGAAGTAACCCCAGATACAACAAAAGATTGTTAAACCAAAATAAAGGTATGCTAAATTTGTTGCTAGATGAGGATTTTCAGATCTTTTAACACTTGAATAAATACTGAAAGTTAAAGCTGAAAATAATGAGGTAACAGTTAACCATCTGTTGAAGGTACGTTCATTTGCTAACCAAACTTTTGCTTCAATTTTAACAGGACCGGCTTGTTTTAATAAAGATTTTGGTTTTAAAACACCAGCTGGTAATTCGACTTCATCATCCTCAGAATCAACGTTATCTAATTTAGAACCACCAATAAAGAATGGGATAATTTCATCCCTTGATTTTGGTAAGAATCTTGAACGTTTTGATTGTTTTGGTTTATTTATGTCTTCATCAGAAGACTCATCTTCATCGATATCGTTTTCAAGTTGTTGTATTTGAGGTTGTTGTTGTTTAGATGATTTTCTTGGACTTTGACTTTCAAATCTTTCAATTCTTGATTTAATATCTTCTTTTTTGATTTCTTTTAATTTTGCTTCTTGTAAAGCATCATTTGGATTTTTTCTAATATCATCTTCTAATTCAGGCAACCAGAATGGTAAAATATCCAATCTATCATCTTCCAAAAATAAAGAAGCAATACCTTGAATGAATTTGGAAAAGTTTGGAACTTCTTTAACTAAATGAGAAGTAGTTAATTCTTCAATCCATTTACCATGTTTTCTTGAAAATGGAATACTAATACCATTTAATTCAGAACCTTTTCTACCGGTAGTATTCTTAATTTTAATTTCCATAACTGAGTAAGGAAATTTAGAAAATTCACTTTTTCTTAAGAATTTATAAGGATTATCAGTGTTTGAATCAATATCAGTTCTATGCCAGCTTGAAGGATCTCTGATTGGACGATCCTTGTCAAAGTCATCTTCTCTGATGAATAAAATGTCAGAATCAATTGTAATTCTAACTCTATCATCACCAGGGATTTCAAAAGCAGTTCTTGTATAAACAGTTCTTAAAGTTGGTTCAACATTGTATTTATGAATGAAATCAGAAACATCGTCAATGTCAGTTTCTAAATTGTTTAAATAATCACTTGAAGAACCCATTTCTCTAAACTTGTTTAATGTACTGTTTTTAAAGCCATCAATGTTATGATCAACAATCAATTCTTGTAAATATTTTTCTTTAACTCTTAATTTAACATCTCTTGCTGTCTCATCAGCGCTTTTGTCAACAATTTTCTTTTCTAAAACGATATCAGGAGTATCAATTAATTTACCAGACCATCTTAATCTCAAGGAAGGGAAAGAATTGGATTTTAATAATTTTTGATTATAGACTTCAAAGGAGGAATTGTCAAAATATAAAGAAGTAATAGTTGGATCTGGAGAATCATAACTTGAATTAGAGTCATCAACAGCATTGTTATAAACCAAAACAGGTAAATGTCTTAAGATTCTGGTTTTTACTTCCATTAAGTTATCAGGATGAACCCAAAATTTGAAAGATTGATATTCCAAATCAATCGGGTTAATTGAAGTGACTGAACTATCTGGATTTGGATTTTGTAAAGAGTTTGAACCAGATAAATAAGAAGCTGATTGGATGTTATCTCTTAAAATTTGGAACATTGAAGATAATTTATTCAATAAAGGAGAATAATCTTCTGAATGGAATGGTAATTCTTTTAATCTAATTGATAATAAAGCTTTAACTGAATTATAATTTGGATGCAATCTATCATGTTTCTTAATAATTTTTTGGAAACCAGTAAAATTTAATCTTGCGAAATGATCTAATTCTTTTGATTCTGATAGTAAGTTATCTAAATCAATTTTAAATTTATTCCAATTGAATTCTCCTGGCTTCTGAGAATCTAAAGATTGTTCTAATGCATCAATCTTACCTTGCAATTCAGTATATTTAGAAGTTTGAAAACCATAAACTTTTTCTAATTCTTGATCTAAAGCAGAAACGAATTGTTGCTCATCGTAATCAGTAAAAGTAACTTTTTGACCAATAGTAGATTCCTTCAAAAGCTTTTTCAAGCGATCATAACTGATATAATGGTCCTTCCATGCTGGATAGATCTCATTATTCAAACGAACTCCAAAAAGCATCTTAATAAATACAATTCAATATAAAAAAACGTAATGAGAAACGAAATTACTTAAATAACATTTTGGCTGCTTGAAATTTGCACGTGGGCCGCTTATGTAAGTGAATTGATTTGTATTATGTAATCATTATAAAGTGAAATTATTTAAGGTCAAATCTTCTTTATAAGAATAACTAATTGTGTCAGCCATATCGAGTGTTACTTCAGCATATTCCTGTTTCAGTGCTTTCATCATGTCTAACATTTTAGCAGCGTATTCACCGAAATCACCTTTGTAATTCTTTAATCTCAGTCTTGTTAAATCTTCTGGTCCTTGAAGTTCTTTTAATATTCTTAGATGTTCATTCGATAATAAACCTCTTCTCATTCTCTTTTTATAGTTTTGAAATCTAAATTTCTTAATGTAATTGAAAATTCTATCAACATCAATATCTTGTCTCAATACTGGAGCAGGTTGTGGTTGAGAACTTGATTCTTTATATTCAGGAGTCTCATGGCTTGAACTTATTTCAGAAGTCATGACTTCTTCTGTTTTAGGCATTCTTAGTTTGCTTTTCACAGGACTTATCTTTTTTTCAACATCTTCGTCATCATTATCTCTTAAAAAATTAACTCTTTGTTCAAATAATGTTTTACCAAAACTTAATTCTTCTTCAGTATCTTTATCATATCTATTTTCCTCGACTGGATTTAATGGAATTATTGTTGGACCAAATGGATTTTTAAAAATTTCCTCATCTGTTAAATTTGTTTCTAAATAATTGTATAATAGCCACAAAAACAATTTTGATCTGTCATATGGATTTAGTCTAGGATTCAGAAAGATATCATAAAATTTGTATTCAGTATTCTCAAAAAATCTAACATTAACTGATTCTTCTGCATTGCATAAAATAAATATCAAATTAATAATGTTTGTTTTTGGAAATTTATCTTGGATAGTTTCTAAACTTGGTAAACCATTTGGTTCTTCTTCTTCATCACAACATGCTTTCAATATGGATTTCAATCTTGGTGTATCCTGTAACTGTTTATCGTTTTTATTGTCATTATTATCTGAATAATTAACTTGTAATGATGGAATTGAATGATAAGTTCTTAATTGAGATTTCATGTCAGGAACAAAATTAATTGTTGTATTCATTCTTCCAACATTAACTAATAAACAAATCATGCAAGTTGGTATGCTCATTTTCATTTCATTTAATAATCTATCTTTCAAAATTTTGGAACACTTTGGTGAGTGTGCAATTGTTTTGATATATAACTCAGCAAAACTTAATCTATGATGGATCAAATCCTTAGCTCTATCATTCATATTAATATCATCAATTGACCCAACGTATGGATCAGTAAAAGCTTTTGTATCGTCAGCAAATAAAGCTTTCAATAATTCATATTGAATATCTTTTCTCCAGAATGGTTCACCATCATTCTTCTTTAAATGTCTCGATCTTGCAGAGCTCAAGATACTTTGTGACTTACCAACTGGGCCAGCAACCAATTTCTGTTTTTTCTTGGAAGGAGTTAATTTATTGTTTTCACCTAACTTATGTTTTAATATAACCGGTTTATTAACTTCAGGAGCTGGTGTAGAATCAGTTTCTGGCTCAGTTTCATCCTGTCTCGAATCTGTTTCAGTGGTGCTTTCAACCATGAGATCATGAACTGGATCGTACATAATTGATAGATTTTGTTGTTCGAAAAGTGTTGATGATTTTTTTTCTTACATAACACACAACCAATGAAATTGTCACTCCGTCAATTGTCATTTATTATTCTATATAATTATCAATTCTCTCTAGAAACTTCCCTAATCCAATTTCAATCCCATAATTCTCTATAAATAAATCTAGTATCTCATCTATCTCATTCATATTTGTGGAATATATTATATCTAATTCCCCATCATTGAAAACAAAATCACAGTAGATTGTTAACCTTTTAAAACTGACAGAGTTATTTAGTAAAGTTTTATTTTCATTAAATTTACTGAATAATTCTAGCCTCTTCTTGAATAGGTCATATAAATTATTCAAAGTTAATAAGAATTCATTTATATTTTTATTTGCATTATAATATTCTGAAATATTAATCAAAATTGAATTTAATTTATTATTTGATTCTTTGATCAAGTCTAAGTCATAAACTTGGTATGTTTCCTTGAATTTATTCAATCTTAACTCAATCTTAAATTTGATTAGATTCCCAATATTCAAATCAAATGAAAGATTCTTGATCATAGATTTAACATCATCAATATATTCAAGACTGATAGTTGATATTATATTGCCAATTTTAGTGGCTGGGTAGAACTTCTGTAGATATTCAAACCGTATATCCCATTGCTTTAATGGTTGAGCTGAATACTGATCCAACTCATCTTCTTCTTCATTTTCTTCTTCTACTTCCCTAGTCGGTTTTTCTTCTGATTCTGCATCCAATAACAATTTCATAACCAGATCCTCTTCTTGTTTCCTCAGACTCTCACTCTCTTCCTTCTCTTTATTAACCAATTGATTCATCTCCAGTTCCAACTCATCAATCTCAGCAGCTAATGCAGCTTTAGTCCCCAATAATTCTTGTTTCAAAAGAGCATACTCCTGCTCCTTCGTCACTGGACTACTTGTAGCATCCAATCTCACCCCTCTAGAATTGTCAGAGAACAAATCTAATGGATCCATCACTGATTATTGAAGAACAGGTAGAATGTAAACACATTCATGTGACCTCTGAATTCCGGGTGATTTCCGGTTTCTCGTGGCCGTATCAACTCATCGCATCAATTTTTTTTTTTTGAAATGAAAATTTTATAACTACAATTAAGAGTGTTAAACAGTTAATTATGGGAAAAGCATCAAAAGCCACCAAGAAGTTCAAGGCTAAACACCTTAAACACACTTTAGAGCACCGTAAAGAGGTCAAGAAACACAACCAAATGTTGATTAAACATAATGGTACCAAGAAATCAGGTTCTAAACCAGTTGTTGAAAACCCAAAGAAAGATGAAATATTCAAAGACATGAATGTTGAAGAATTTTTCGAAGGTGGATTCGAAGTTCCAAAGGGTAAAAAGAAACAAGCTAGCGAAATTGAAAGTGAAAGTGATGAAAGTGATGAAGAAATCTTAGATCACCAACAAGATTTAGAAAAATTAGCTGAAAAAGATCCAGAATTCTATAAATATTTAAAAGAAAATGATCAAGATTTATTAGACTTCAACCCAACTAATCCATTAGATGCAATGAGTGATGATGATGAAGAAGAAGAAGACGAGGAAATTGAAGAAGAAGAAAAACCTTCAAAACAAGTTCAAAATGAAACTAAAAAAGTTGATGTAACAAGAAAATTGGTTAGGGAATGGAGTAAAAAATTAGATGATCCAAGTATAACTTCAATCAAAACTGTATTCATTGCTTTCAAAGCTGCTATCAACATCAACCAAGATCAAGTTGATTATAAATACACTATCACAGATTCAGATGCATTCCAAGATTTAATTTTATTAGTTTTGAAGAAAATTCCAATTGCAATCTCAAAAATTTTGCCATACAAAGTTGTTAAAGGCTCAAGAACTGTCCCAAATGACAATTCAAAATTAAAACAATTGACCCCATTATTAAAATCGCATATTGGTAACTTGTTAACTTTATTAAATGATATAACTAATACTGATACTGCTGTTTTAGTTTTATCTTCTGTTAATGATTTATTACCATTCTTTTTAAGTTATAGGAGATTATTAAAGCAGTTGATTATTTCAATTGTTAATATTTGGTCAACAACAAATGATGTTGAAACTCAAATTGCTGCTTTTGCATTCTTAAACAATTCTTCAAAGGAATTTCAAAAATCAATTTTAGAAAATGTCTTAAAACAAACTTATACCTGTTTTATTAAAAAATCTCGTGAGACAAACATTCATACAATGCCAATGATTAATTTCCAAAAAAATTCAGCTGCTGAATTATTCAATACTGACCCAAACCTATCTTATCAAATTGGTTTTGATTACATCCGTCAATTAGCAATTCATTTAAGAAACAGTATCAATAACACTAAAGATGGTTATAAGACTATTTACAATTGGCAGTATGCTCACTCTCTAGATTTTTGGTCAAGAGTTTTATCAGTTCAATGTAATTCAACAAAAAATGAAAATCAATTAAAACAATTAATTTATCCTTTGGTTCAAGTTACTTTAGGTGCTATTAGATTGGTTCCAACTGCTCAATTTTTCCCTTACAGATTCTATTTAATTAAATCTTTAATCAGAATTTCTCAAAATACTGGTGTTTTCATTCCATTATTCCCATTATTACAAGAAATTTTAAATTCAACGACTTTAACTAAGAATCCAAAAAATACAAACCTACAAGCTTTTGATTTTGATAACAATATCAAAGCAAGCGCAAATTACTTAAATACAAGAACGTATCAACAAGGGGTTTGTGAACAATTCATTTATTTAGCTGGTGAATATTTCGTTTTATATTCAAAATCAATTTCCTTCCCTGAATTAGTTACACCAGTCACCATTTCATTACGTCGTTATATTAAACAAAACAAGAACGTTAAATTTAACAAACAATTATCAAACCTAGTTGAAAAATTAAACCAAAATTCTGAATTTATCCAACAAAAAAGAGCAAACGTTGAATTCAGTCCAGTTAATAGAGCTGAGGTTAACAAATTCTTAATTGATTTAGAGTGGGAAAAAACTCCATTTGGTGCTTACATCGTTGTTCAAAGGGAAGTCAAAGAAGAACAAGACAAAATCTTAAGAGAATCTTTATTAGAAGATGAAAAAAATAGCAAAAATGCTGATAAAGATGGTGATATTAAATTAGGTGAAAGTGATGACAGCGAAGAAAGTGAAGAAGCCGATAGTGAAGAAGAAGGAAGTGAAGATGAAGAATAAATGTATAAATAAAAGTAAAGTAATTGACACAATTTTTTTAAAAATGTATTATGTAAGCGATGAGATGGTTTGGCCACCTCAATAGGTTTTTTTTTTTTTCGTTTTGGAAAGTCACCAGAAACTTCATTGAATCAATAAAACCTGTCAAAATGTTGAAATGTTTGGAGAGAAGATCAGTTTCTTCTTCTAGAGGAATATGGAAAATACCCAAATTTTATAGATTACAATCAACAGATAATAAAAAACTACTACGAAATCAAATAACTTCAAGTTTTAAAGACACTCAAAATATTTCAATGACTGGTAAATTTGACCCAAATGTTCAATATTCTTTGAAAAAGTGTAAATCATGCGGTATTTCATTACAAGATTCTAATTCAAAAGAAGTTGGATATTATGTTAAACCAAAACCAAAGCAAATCAAAGCATATGAATCGAAAAGACTTCAATATTTTGCAGCTTTTTCAAAACTTGATGATGAAGGTAGAAAGTTATTAGGTAAAGAAGATAACACCTCAGCTTTTGAAAACAACCCCTCCCAAGAAGAAGAAGATCTGATTTGTTTAAGATGTCATGATGCGATCCATCACTCAGTTTTTAAAGTTGAAGAACATAAACCATTAAATTTTAAAGAAGTTATGGATTCAGTTCCCTATAAATCAAATATTTTACATTTATTCTCAGCCTATGACTTTCCATTATCGCTGGTTAATATTGAAAAAAGGCGAAATGTTACGTTAATTATGAACAAGTCTGATTTATTATTTGGGCACGGTTCTGGTATCAATAAATACAATCAGTATTTCAAAGCATTAACATATAGATTAACAGGACGTGATACCAAAACAAAGATGTTTTTAATTAGCTCTTATACTAAATGGGGTACTTCTGATTTATTTAAGAAGTTAGCTCCAATCAACTATTTAGTTGGTTATGTTAATACAGGTAAAACAAGCTTATCCAATATTTTAGTTAATTTTGCTAAACAAGCTAGATATCCTGGATCAAAATTCAAAAAAAGTTTAGGTGCATCTCATTTTCCTGCATTAACAAGAGAGAATATTGAACATGATGTGTTGAATAAAACTGTTGTAGATGTTCCTGGGTTCTTAGATGAAGCTGGAGTTTATAAACATATCCAACCTGAAAAGTTGAAACAAGTTTTACAAGGTAAAAAGGCTTTTGTATCAAATTTAAGAAATTTCCCATATAAGACTGTTAAAGGTGGTAACTGTTTTACAGTTGGTGGTTCATTTTTTCTAATCCCACCAAAAGATTCAATTTTACAAGTTAAACCAGTTGTAGAAGGTGAGCCATGGGTTTTCAGTAATTTATCAAAAGCAAGAGAAATCGTTTCAAATCCACCAGATGCAATGCAAAAAATGATTTATGTTAGACCTGAATCAATGGATGAATTGGTTAGATATGTTATACCACCATTCTTTGGTTCAATTGATTTATTGATTAAAGATCTAGGTTATATTCAAATAACTCCAACTGGTGCCAAAAAAAATGACGAATTATTTGAAGTTTGGGCTCCAAAGGGTGTTGTATTAGGAGTCAGAGAAACAATTGAGCATTTCTTATCAAGGTATTTAAAAGAAATCCAAGTAAAAAAGAGAAGAATTGAACACAAAGGTGAACTATTAAGAGTTGAAAAAACTGAGAAGTTGAAAATGAAAGTGAAGCCAATTCCAAATTATAAAATCTTCAGTAGATTATATGAAATTCCAGCTGATTGTTCAGATCCCTTTGATGAAATGGTTTCACAATACAACAAGCATTTAAGAGAAAATGGTGAAAGTTTCCATCCATTTGATAAGGATTCTACGAGAGATGAAACAAAAAACAGATATTGGATAGAAAAAGTGTAAATAAATGGATAAATCCAAATGCAAATAGAACTAACAGCTTAATATATATCAGTATCAGAAGTAATTTAAAAACAATCATCCGTTTTAGTGCTGAGGACTGGCTCACCAACACCTAAAATGATTTTAATGAAAGGAGTTTTATGCTCTCTATTATCATAAATTCAAAAGTCTGTTAAGCTTTATTTTAAGATTAATTGGACTAATCTCTTTCTCAATAAGTTAAATAAATTGATCTTTGATATCATTGATTTCGAGATCAATTATCAGCGTTTCTTTCTTCTGGCTATTTGTTATTTAAAGAGAAATTGGCAAATCTGTTGTTATTTATGTGTCAAAGCTATACAGATCAGAAAACGGGGCTTCTAGTATAAGTAGATCTTTGTATATCATTAAAAGTATTACTACCTTGTTATTATAAAACATTTTCAGAAGACATAAGAACATTAGTCCCGTATCAATCTCCTATAAATCTTTATCTACAATTTCTCAAAAACCTTCAGTTTTTATTCTAGTTCAGATTTTGTTAAATGATATAATATACAGCTTCTTTCATAGTAGTTAATGAAAAATTATAGCTTTCCCTCAAATTTCACATCAATAATAATACTATATCAATGTAAGAATATTGTTCTTTTATGCCTTACATTTCTTACTCAGAAGAGTAATATTCTTTGTGCTGAACTTGATTACCCGGTATAAAAATTACCAATCAACTTGATCTTGTAACAATACAAACACACCAATGCATTTCTGTCAGAAGTGTAAGCTGCCGTTGGAGATAGACAAGTCTCTGTTGAACTTGAGTAGAGCTCAAACGCATTTGCTGACTTCTGGGAAAATTGGATACGGTAAGCCTGCTGAAGTGGATGCAGAAACAAGTGAAGTCGTTATCCCACAGGAACGTTTAGCGTTATTGAATCAAGTCACCATTGATAATAAAGGCAAAGAGCCATTACTTAACTGGAATGATCCAGGCTCTGATTCATATGTCATTTTACCACAATTCAAAGATTCAGATACAGAGATTGATGACTTTGATGATAATGAATTAGTTAATAAAGCTTTATCAAACAGAATGAAATCATTATCAACGATCTTCAATATTCTTTCCTCTAAAAGTGATATCGATTATCCAGTTTGTAAAGATTGTGCACAATTATTATTAACAGGAATGAAAGCACAATATGAAAAAGCATCACATGAACGAGAAATTTATCTACAGTTTTTACAAAAATTAGAGAGTAGACAAACTCCGTTGGTTTCGAAAACTGAAGAGTCTTTACAGGAAATTGATAAACTAAAAGAGCAAGAAATAATTTTATTAGAGGAATTACAAAAATTAGAGAATGAAAAAGATGATTTAGATAATGAAATATTAGAAGTTGAAAATGAACTAAAAGAAATTGAGAAAGAAGAGTTCGAATTGTTGAGACTGGAAAACAAAAGAGTATTGGAGGAAAGAGATTTCATAAAGGAGAGAGATACAATTAAAGCTGAATATGAGTTCAATTTAAGACAATTAGAAAAACTGAGAAAGACCAATGTTTATAATGATACATTTAACATATCGCATGAAGGCCCATTTGGTACAATTAATGGACTACGACTTGGCTCAGTTGATTCGACAAGAGTTCCATGGCAAGAAATTAATGCAGCATTAGGTCAGGTTATTCTATTAATTGCAACAGTAAGTACAAGATTACATATTAAATTAGAAGGCTATAAATTAAAGCCAATGGGGTCAACATCAAAAATAGATAAAATAGAGAGAAATTTATCAAATCCAGATAAACCAATAATAACAACATTTGAAGTTTATTCATCTGGTGAATACCAAATCGAAAGATTTTTTAATCATGCAAAGTTAGACAATGCGTTAATTTCAATATTAGAAATAATAACACAGGTTGAACTGAAACTTAAAGAGTTTGATGCAAGCATTGATTTACCATATAAAATGATTAATGATAAGATTGGTGGTGCAAGTATAAAATTATCTTCCAAATTAGCTGATGATGAGTGGACAAGTGCTTGTAAATTCCTTTTAACAAACTTGAAATGGATTTTAGCATACTCTAGTGCTCATGCACCAAAAACTAATAGCAGATTGATTTAGTTGGTCTGCAGACAAAACTTGTGTAGTAAAACTTATTAATTTACCTAATTCGGACGTTTTGCCGTTTTGGGTGAGATGAGGTACTGTAGTGTTTTTTGAAAAATAAAAACAAAATTGATTATAACACAAATAAGTTGTTTATTTGAAACAAAATTTCCTTCTTTTTTGACATCTTTAAGCCTCTAAGTAGCTCGATTAGCTTTCAACTTTTATTGCTTCAAAAGTATCTCACAGTTGTGTTTTTGGATTTCCTTGGTTTAAAATTAATTGTCATCATGACTGAAACACAGATAATACGACCTGATGAAGTCAAAGAAGGATTTAAAGCTGATAGACTACGGAAAAGTATAGAGATTCTTTTAGAGGGCCTGTCAAAGGATCATATAGATGTTGATAGTATAGTAGACAAAATATCAATTAGCTTGCCACAGGAATTGAATATTCCTCAACTAATTGACTTGGTTTCTGAAACTTTAGCTTCATTGACAACTATACATCCAGACCACTCAATTCTTGCAGCGAGATTCCTTGTCATGTTTATTTGGAAAAATGTTCCATTAAAGTTTTCAGATGCTATTGAAAAGTTATACAGTCATGTTAATGAGAAGAATGGTAAGCACTCACCTTTAATTTCTGAGAAGTTATTAAAAACTGTCAGAATCAATAAAGATGTTTTGGATTCGGCCA
Source organism: Millerago galiae (assembly GCA_030568845.1). Lineage (NCBI taxonomy): Eukaryota > Fungi > Ascomycota > Saccharomycetes > Phaffomycetales > Phaffomycetaceae > Millerago > Millerago galiae. The sequence goes on along the minus strand of JAJMIZ010000007.1, from coordinate 301,019 downwards.
TTCAGCCTAAAAGAGATTTTCAATTTACGTTTTTTGGGCTAAAAACTTTACAAAAATCTTATCTTTTAAAGCTTGATAATTCTGTTGTTGAAACTCCTCAATTCTTATTCATGAGAGTAAGTTTGGGTATTCATGAAAATGATATTGATTCTGTTATTGAAACCTATAACTTAATGTCTGAAAGATATTTTATTCATGCTTCACCAACTTTATTCAATTCAGGTACAAACTTGCCATATTTGTCTTCATGCTTTTTACTTTCAATGAAAGACGATTCAATTGATGGAATATATAAAACTTTACACGACTGTGCCTTAATATCTAAAGCATCTGGTGGTATCGGTTTACATGTTTCTAATATTAGATCTGCTGGTTCATACATTGCTGGAAGTAATGGATATTCCAGTGGAATCATTCCAATGCTAAGAGTTTTCAATAATACAGCAAGATATGTTGATCAAGGTGGGAACAAAAGGCCTGGGGCATTCGCAATTTATTTGGAACCATGGCACTCAGATGTTTTTGAATTTTTAGATCTAAGAAAAAACCATGGGAAGGAAGAAGTTAGAGCAAGAGATTTATTTCTTGCATTATGGGTTCCAGATTTATTCATGGAAAAAGTCAAAGCAAATGAAGATTGGAGCTTGTTCTCTCCTGATGAAGCAAAAGGCTTAAATGAAGTTTATGGCGATGAATTTGTTAAATTATATAGCAAATATGTTGAAGAAGGTAAATCAATGAAGATCATCAAGGCTCAAAAACTGTGGCATGCAATTTTAGAAGCTCAAACAGAAACTGGTGGTCCTTTTATACTTTATAAAGATGCTTGTAATAAAAAATCAAATCAAAAGAATTTAGGTGTTATTAAATCATCAAATTTGTGCTGTGAAGTTGTTCAATATTCTTCGCCAGAAGAAACTGCTGTTTGTAATTTGGCATCAGTTGCATTACCCTCTTTTGTCAGATATAACAATGATGAAATCTGGTTCGATTATAAAAAGTTACATGATGTTGTTAAAATTGTAACAAGAAATTTGAACAAGGTTATTGATGTTGGGTTATATCCACTCCCTGAGTCAGAAGCTAGTAATTTAAAACATAGACCAATTGCTATTGGTGTTCAAGGTCTGGCTGATTTATTTATGGAATTGAGAGTCCCATTTGAGTCTGAAGAAGCAAAATCATTAAACATCAACATCTTTGAAACAATTTACCATGCTGCATTAGAAGCATCAAATGAGTTATCAACAATTCATGGTGTTTATGAAAGCTATGAGGGATCTCCTTCATCGAATGGATTGTTGCAATTTGATTTATGGAATCATAAACCAACAGATCTCTATAACTGGGACTTATTAAAATCAAAAATCAGTAAAACTGGGCTAAGAAATTCCCTATTAGTTGCACCAATGCCAACTGCCTCAACATCACAGATTTTAGGATTCACTGAGTCATTTGAACCCATTACATCGAACATCTATACAAGAAGAGTGTTATCAGGCGAATTCCAAATTATTAATAAATATTTAGTTAATGATTTAATTGAACTAGGATTATGGAATGAATCAATTAAAAATTTAATAGTTGACAACAATGGTTCAATTCAAAATATTAAAAGCATACCCGAAGATATCAAAGAATTATATAAAACAATTTGGGAACTACCACAAAAGAAATTGATTGATTTAGCAGTTGATAGGGCACCATTCATTGATCAATCACAAAGTATGAATGTTTATTTAAAGGAACCAACAATGGGTAAGTTGACCAGTATGCATTTCTACGGTTGGAAAAAGGGTTTAAAAACTGGCATGTATTATTTGAGAACCCAAGCTGCTTCAGCAGCTATTAAATTTACAATCGATAGATCGAAAATAACAATTGATGAAGAAAAAAATTTGGTTAAAGTTAAGAAGAGAATTTACTCACCTTTAGGAATTAATAATAAAAAGAGCAGATTACTTGAAATGCCATCAAGCCCAATAATATCTGAATCCTTAACATCGGAAGATTTTGATATTCATTCTTCAAGGCCATTATCGTGTAATATTGATGATCCTACTAATTGTGACAGTTGTTCAGGGTGATATTTATGAAAGTTATGAAACATGTAGATAAAGATAAACTTGTATATAGTTTAATATAAGTAATTTTAATGAGTTTACCATCTCTGGTCACGTGGTCTTCTGATTTTTTGTCCAAAAACGATCAAATTAATTAAACTAAAATAAATTTAACTTGAATAAGTTAATAATGTCATTTGAAAAAATCTCCCTTGAATATTCAGAAGCACAAGAGTCCCTTCAAGTGAATCTTGCGGGTCGTCAACAACTAGAAACACAATTACAAGAGAACAAGATTGTTTTAGAAGAATTTGAAAAATTGAATGATGATTCAAAAATTTTCAAACAAACAGGACCAGTTCTATTACCACAAGATCTTGATGAGTCAAAAGCCAATGTTGAAAAAAGAATTGAGTATATTACCAAAGAGATGTAAGTTATTTGAAAAAATCAAAAAGATTTTTATACTAACAATTTTTTTCAGTGAACGTGTAGAGGGAAAAATTACAGAATCACAAACTAAAATGGAATCATTAAGACAAAAGCTGATCCAACTTCGTAGTCAACAGCAGCCAGTTCAGCAATAAGATGGATAATTAGAAGGGAATTCTACAAAAGTTAATAAACGTATATATCATGTACTTCATATTGTAGTTTTAACCTCTGGATGCTTGACTTTTAAACAAATTAACACCTGAATTCAAGGTATAGAATAAAAATTCTTCAGCATTCGTATAAATTTGGCCAAACCCATCTAAGTTATCGATTTTTGAATCAGCTAAAGACATTGTATTTTTGAAACTCTCAGATTTATCAGTACTCATGAATAATTCTAAAGCAATATAACTCGTGCTTAAAGATAATCTCTTTGAGTACCAAGCAAAATCATTACTCTTATCACCAGATAAAAATCTTAAATCATCAGATAGTTTATGTAACTCATTTGAGCTTTCTAAAACATTTGGAGGTAAAATTAAATATCCTTGTAGCTGATTTAAATGTTCAACATAAGGAATATTACCACTTAGTCTTTTTTTTAAAAGATACTTTAGTTTATCATTTTCATTTGTTAATTTTGAAAATTCTTCAGTTTTAGAGACTTCATATAGTTTTGAACGTTCATTAACTAAATGGAATTTAATCAAATCATAAGTACCACTAGTGAATAAAGATTGGATTGAGTCACCATATCCGTAAGTACGAGCACTTTCCAAAATAGCTTTATGTTGAAAACCAAATTTTGGAACAAAGTCGGTTAAAGCCCTGTCTAGAATTTTATATTGTGGACTACCAGCTTCTAAATAAGGTTCATCAATATGTTGTTCAGAATGATAAAATGCTCTAGCACGCAATAAACTCAATGGCTTTGCTCTGGTAATTGTTCTCAACATAATCGAGTAAATATTGAATGGATGATTTATTCGAGGTGTAAATTAATATATCAGGCCATAAGAACATCGGACCGTAACCCTGATTATGTACACAAAAACTAATTTAAACTGTGATCATTCATACGAGTGAGAACTACAAAAGGTTTGGCGATTTCAATAATCGATCATGGTAAAGAGTTAATCAGAATAATGAAAAATATGAATCATGTCAAGACTCCAAACCCAAAATACAAAAGTTGAATTCTTCATTATGATGGGATATGTTTCGCTGATTTTACTAATTATTTGAAGGATATCGGAATGATCTTGGAAAATAGAGCCTTTTTAATTAATAAAATATGTAAGTTAACGTACACAATACTGTATTAATAATTCTATAACTCCTAAAGTACAGTATTTATAATTGAGTTTATTCTAGTTATGGATTACATAAGTTATTATCTAATACCAGTAGCCAATCGGAGCTTGCCAACACCAAAGACCCTTCCATGGAAGAAAGAAATTGACACAAATTGGTGAGTTTGGTTATGATATTGCCTCTTTGGGGAAGTCTATCCAATCAAGATGAGAATCAACTTTCGGGAACATTTTCCTTTATTAAGATAAAGACTTCAAAGACTCCGAAAAAGTATTTAAACTTCATTTCATCTCCAATATTTCATTTTAAGTAATTTATTAATCATGTCTACAGAAGGTCAAGTCATCACTTGTTTAGCTGCCGTTGCTTGGGAAGCTGGTAAACCATTATCAATTGAAGAAATTGAAGTTCTTCCACCAAGAGCCCACGAAGTCCGTATCAGAATTGATTACACTGGTGTTTGTCACACTGATGCTTATACTTTATCTGGAGTTGATCCAGAAGGTGCATTCCCTTCCATTTTAGGTCACGAAGGTGCTGGTGTTGTTGAATCAGTTGGTGAAGGTGTCACTTCAGTTAAACCAGGTGATTCAGTCATTGCCTTATACACTGCTGAGTGTCGTGAATGTAAATTCTGTAAATCAGGTAAAACTAACTTATGTGGTTCAGTTAGAGCTACTCAAGGTAAAGGTGTTATGCCAGATGGTACTCCACGTTTCAGACACAAAGCTACCGGTAAGGAAATCTTACATTTCATGGGTTGTTCAACTTTCTCACAATATACCGTTGTTGCTGATGTTTCAGTGGTTGCTGTTAATGAAAAAGCTCCAAAAGATGTCACTTGTTTATTAGGTTGTGGTGTTACCACAGGTTATGGTGCTGCTATTAATACCGCTGATGTCCAAAAAGGTGATACTGTTGCTGTTTTCGGTGCTGGTATTGTTGGTTTAAGTGTCGTTCAAGGTGCTGTTTCAAGAGAAGCTTCAAAAATCATTGTTGTTGATATTAACGATAATAAAAAAGAGTGGGCTGATAAAGTTGGTGCCACTGACTTCGTTAACCCAACTAAATTACCAGAAGGTGTTACAATTGTTGATAAATTAATCGAAATGACTGATGGTGGTTTAGACCATACTTTTGATTGTACTGGTAATGTCATTGTTATGAGACAAGCTTTAGAAGCATGCCACAAAGGATGGGGTCAATCAATTATTATTGGTGTTGCTGCTGCTGGTAAAGAAATTTCTACCAGACCATTCCAATTAGTCACTGGTAGAGTCTGGAAAGGTTCTGCTTTCGGTGGTGTTAAAGGTAGAACTCAATTACCAGGTTTTGTTGAAGATTCATTAAACGGTAAATTAAAAGTTGAAGAATTCATTACTCATCGTCAAAAATTAACTGATATTAACAAAGCTTTTGATGACATGCATAAAGGTGAATGTATTAGAGCCGTTGTTGACTTACACAATTTGTAAAAACTAAAGTCAAATTTATAAATTGTTGAACAATTTTTAAAAAAACAAAACAAGTACGTACAGAAATCTGATTAGTAAATAACAATTATTTAATAAAATCTAGCCGTAGTAAATTACAAGTTTTAAAATATATTCTATATAATATGCAAACCTTAAATCAAATCATAAAGCATAAACATGGTTAAATAAAAAATAATATATTAATTACCTCCATTAATTACAATTCCTCCAATTTTAGTTGATAAATCATGAACACCCAATTCACCATCAACATTATTCATCAATTTATTAACACTGCCGTTTGATCCACTATTCAAGTCATTATAAAATTGATTCGAATGAAATTGTTGATGTTGTTGTGGTTGTTGAGTTAAATTATTTGATGAATTAACTCTTGGGGTACCACATCTTAGACAACAAATATTTTTAGCGAAATTGTGATATGAACAACCCTCGTTACCACATTTCCAATCACCTGCTCTAAATGGAACTGATGACGAACGTCCAGTGTTTCCATTATTATTATGATTATTACCGGTACTATTATTTGAATGATGATGCTGATTCAAGTGTGGTTGTGATTGTTGATGTGAAAGCGGTTGTTGTGACATTTGCTGCTGTTGCATTTGTTGTTGTTGAAGCTGTTGATGTGGAAGCTGTTGTTGATTTTGATAATGTCCATTATTGTTATGAATATTACCATTATTTGGATTATTCATATTATTATTATTGTTATTATTGCTAACATTATTGTTGTTGCTTGTTGAACTTTCATTTGGTGAGTACATAGATTCTTGGATTGTTGCAGCTGAAGCAGCAGGGAACGAACAACGAAAACATGCAGTACGACGTTGAAAATTTGAAAAACCACAACTTGGACATGTCCAATCACCAGGTCTTGGTCTATTTTTACTTGGTGGAAATGGTGTTAAAATTTCTTGGGCTCTATCCAAAACTCTTGCACTTGATGGTTGAACTTCAATACATTTGTCATTTAATGATCTACCATTCATAGCTAAAGATTCAGCTGCCTCTTCGTGCGAGCTGAAAACTGCAAACCCTAATGAAGTCGATTTATGTTGATCTGGGGTTTTTAGAGTCCAAAATGCAATCGGTCTTCCACCATATTGGGTAAACCAACTTTCTAATTCACTTTGGGTTGTATCATTTGGTAAATTTGATAAATGCAAAACTTTTGATCTTTCGACTAAAAATGCACAAACATCTGCTCTTGCATCGAAAGGTCTTGTTAAAACATCAGGATGATCTTCAATTGGTTTTGATTTTTTGATTAAAGCAGCTAATATTTTTGATAAAATTTCAACTTCATCGCTTGCTCTTCTTGGAGTTTGTTGAATGTTATTTAATTGAAATGGAATCTTAATATCATTAAGTTCAACTTCTAAAGCAGTAATTATATTTGCTAAATTGGATGAACTGTAACTTAAGGTTTCCGGATGATGTGCTTGCCACTTAGAGTATTCTTGTTTTAAATCAAATAATTTGGCATGTTGTAAATATGGTGGTAAAACAACAGATTTATCTCTTGCTTCTCTTGGTAATTGAACTCTTAAATCCCATGAATTTAATGTAACAAAAGTGAATTCCAAATTCTTTGAAGTGATATATTCATGAACAAATTGATCTATTTTATTGATTGCATCTTTAAAAGTACCAGCATTTCTGACGTGTTCCCAAGTTAATGTGGTCAAACTTGTGCATAAAGCAGTTATTGGAGTATTAACTGGACGAATTAAAACTGAATCATGAGCTATTTCCTGTAATGTAGCACCATCCAACAATGACCAAGCAATTTCAATAACTTCAGCAGTATCTTTGGTAACATAAACACCTTGTTCATCACAAGTTGTTGCAATATGAATCAAAAGAAATATATCACTCATATTTGAAAGGCCAGTATAATGACTGCAGATTTTTGAAATGAAAAATAGATAGTCTAATCAAACGCAGGAAAATAAACCGGGAAAGTCAGCTGGAATCGTTTCAAAATAATATAAAAATTCAATAAAATTTCAAAGATTTTGTTTTTATATAAAAACTTTGTTGATTTTTCGAAATTTTTCATTTCGCGGGAACAAAAAATTTCCCGATTCGGAGAACTCCCTAATTTGGACTTTTTCGTGATTTTTTGTATTTTCTTTTTTTTTGTTTTGTTTTTGATTTTGATTTCAGTTCTATTAATTTTTGAAGGAATTCAGCGTTTTCCTTCTTCGTGTTTTGGTTCGTTTGTTTGTTTTTAATTGAATTATTTGAGTTTAGTTGTTCTGGTTTAGTTTTTTTTGGTTCAATATGAGTACTTTACCTCCAGATATGGACCCTACTAAACAACCTTTAAGGGTCTTTAAAGCACAGTTAACAGTTTGTGTGACACTTGGGATTTTCACTTTCATTACATTCTGTATACTGCGATACAGATGGCCTCATATTTATGCAGTTAGGGTGCTGAGAAAGAAAGATTTAAAAGCATTACCAAACAATTTATTTGGTTGGTGTCTAGCTTTGTATCGAATAACAGATGATGAAGTTTTAGAAAACTCAGGCTTGGATGCTTATGTATTCCTAGCATTTTTTAGAATGGCTATCAAATATTTTGCCTTCTGCGCATCAATTTCAATTCTGTTTATTGGACCAATTAGATATTACTATACAGGTTATTTTGATAGTGATGGTATTGCATGGGATGATAAAGGTGATGGCCAGACAGCATTTATAACGAACTTCATATACTTTATGATTAAAAAAGGTGATGGTAATGAGGATCCAATTGATCCAAATCAAGCAAAAGCAACATGGGTTTATCCTGTTTTCACCTATGTTTTTACATTATTAGCATTTTATTTCCTTTGGAAACAAACAGAAATCGTTGTCGCCATCAGACAGAAATATTTGAGTCGTCAAAATTCAATCACAGATAGAACAATTTTATTAGAAGGTTTGCCAAAGGAATTTAATCCAAGTGATTACACGACAAATTCATCAAATGAATCATTAATACCTGTTGATGAAAATCCAACCGTTTCACCTCTGGCTAAATTTGATGAAGCTAGATTAAAGAATTATATTGAAGAATTAGGTATTGGTAAAGTTCAGAATGTTTATATTGCTTCAGATTGGACGCCATTAAAAGAATTATTTTTACAAAGAGATTATATCTTGAGAGAATTAGAGGTTGCATATTCAAAATACTATCCAGCACAGATTAAAGTTTATAATACAGCAGGTAGTTTGGAACCACCAAGCGTAATTCCTATTAGAAATGCAGCCTCCACAGAGAATGATGCCTTGCTCAATGATGACTTGAAAAGACCGGTAACAAAATTAGGATTCCTAGGATTATTTGGTGAAGAAGTTGATACAATTGATTATTACTCAAATAAATTAGCATCGATTGATCATCAAATCACAGAATTGCGTAACAAAAATGATTTCAAGAGAGCTAGGTCTGCGTTTGTTACAATGGATTCGGTTGCATCAGCACAAATGGCATCACAAACAGTTTTAGATCCTCATGTTAATAGATTAATTGCAAAATTGGCACCAGCGCCACATGATGTCTGTTGGGAGAATTTATCATTATCAAAATCTAATAGATTTCTCAGATCTAACATAATTACGATTATTATTGGGATTTCAACGGTTACGTTGATTTTCCCAGTTATTTATTTATCAACGTTTATTAATATTAAAACAATCCAAAAGTTTTGGCCTGCTTTAGCAGAATGGATTAAGCAATCACAAACAGCCACATTATTATTTGAATTGATTCCCCCATATTTATACACATTATTAAATGTTTCAATTCCTTATTTTTATTCATATTTATCGGAATTTCAAGGTTATATTTCAAATAGTGAAGTTGAATTATCAACGTTATCAAAGAATTTTTTTTATATCTTTTTTAATTTATTTCTAATCTTTACATTAGCTGGTACAGCGTCTAATGTTTGGGCATTATTGGGTGACACGACAAAGATTGCTTATGAATTGGCAAACTCTTTAAAGACACTATCATTGTTTTATGTTGACTTAATATTATTACAAGGGCTAGGATTATTTCCTTTTAGATTATTACAAGTGGGTGATGTCTTCTTGGAAATAATTGCAAAAATATTTTATTGTCGTACAGCAAGAGATTATAGGCTATTATATTATACACCACCAGTTTTTAACTTTGGTTTAATTTTACCACAACATATACTAATATTAATAATAGCTATGATTTATTCTATTACATCAACGAAAATTGTTACAGCAGGACTAATTTATTTCATATTAGGATATTATACCTATAAATATCAACTATTATATACGATGGTTCATCCACAGCATTCAACAGGACAATCATGGCCAATGATATTTAGAAGAGTTTGTTTAGGGTTAATATTATTTCAAATTACAATGGCTGGTACACTAGCACTTGAGCATGCATATATTTTAGCAATCTTAGTTATACCATTAATATTTGCAACCTTTATCGTTATTTATACCTTTGAAAAAGATTATTTGCCATTATCGTTCTATATTGCCTTAAAAACAATTAGAAATTCAAATCATTCTAATTATTTAAATGTTAATAATAATGACAATGCTCAATTACCAAGAAGAATACATAAAAGAAAAAGTAACATTGATGAGTTAAGAGAAGTTAACATTACTTATACTTATCCATATTTAACAAAATCATTAGACGGTCCAATGATTGGGTTTGAAGGGGATTATATTCAATTGGTTCAATACGAACAGAATTCACTGAATGAAAGAATTGTTAGAAGATATTATGGAGTGTCTGAATGGGAATAAATTGTTTAATTGTGAATTCTATGGCAAAAAAATTAGTAAAAAAAGTAGTTTTTCTTTTGGTTGATAGTGCCAAATTGACATAATTATATGTTGTGGTAGTATGTAACATATCTTAAAGCCTGACTTTGAATTTCATTGTTATATGCACAATGATGTTGCTTAATATTCATTTGTTGGATTTGAACTAAGAAATTGCTTTCTAGTTTAATAAATACACAAATAGCTACTTAACAAATTATGGTATTTTTTACCCGGTTAAATTTTAAAATATATTGAGATGTTTTAACTTCTCCACTATTTATCAAGTATCAAATCAAAGGTTTTGAATAAAGATACCTGGATAATTTAAAATGGTTGAAGAGCGTCAAAAGACTGCGTTAGTTACAGGGGGCTCCTCTGGGATTGGGTATGCTGTTTGTAAAGAACTAGCATTAAATGGATATAAAGTTTATGCGGCAGCCAGAAGATTGGAACCAATGGAATCATTAAAAGAGTTTGGGGTTATTCCAATTAAATTAGACGTTTCATCATTAAGAGACGTTTTAGAAGTTAAAGAGTTTCTATTAAAAGAATTGAAAGAAGAAAAGCTAGATATTCTCTATAATAATGCCGGACAATCATGTACGTTACCAGCAATTGATGTGACAGATGAACAATTGGATCAAGCTTTCCAGGTCAATGTTTATGGGCCAATTAGATTAACTAGAGAATTAAGCAGGTTGGTTATTAATGCAAAAGGTACCATTTTATTCACTGGTTCATTAACAGGGTATGTACCATTTCCCTTTTCAAGTATCTACTGTTCGACAAAAGCTGCAATTCACCAATTCTCCAAAGCATTACATTTGGAAATGAAAGGGTTTGGAGTTCGAGTTATTAATGTAGTTACGGGTGGTGTTCATACAAATATCGCAGATACAAGATCAATACCAAAAGGTTCATTATTTGATATACCAGAAGCCATTGAAGCATTTGAAAACCGTAAACATATGTCTTCCAAGCATATTCCAATGTCACCTGAGACCTATGCAAAAAAAATCATGAAAGATATATTAAGTTCAAGAGATCCAATTGAAGTTTATAGAGGTACTTGGGCAACAATATTGGCAACCGCAGCCCAATATGCTCCATTCTGGGTTATTGAACTCTTCTTGACTATCAAATTCAAATTAGGACCAATCTTTAAGGCTATTTCCAAGGAAGAAGAAGTTAATCTGCATTTGGAATAATTTTCTTAGTATCCTCATTACGTAATAACGTTTAAGATTTTAAATATTTTGCAGGAAGAACAAGTAGAACTTCGCCCTTTGACAGATCCAGCAAATCGAGAGCTTAAATCGGTACACTATTACCACCCAACAGATCGCTGATCCAGCACCAACCCCTGCTTTACCAAGTTTTACCAGCCATTTCTTTGTACTAATAATCACCGAAATCATTCGGGCTCATAATTTTTGCTGTGGATGCGGCAAATTTATGCACGTATTCTACAGTAACCAAACTTATTTGTGCATAGCAGATAAAATTCGAAATCATTTATAAGATTAAGAATTCATCATTTTTTTTTCTTCTGATTTTTCATTATAGAAACTAATTATTGATTAATTAACTTTCCAATCAGTTCTAAAAGTATCAAATATCCAACTTCTTACACTCCTTTATTATTGAGAACTCAGATACTTTTTTAGTTTTAACTACGATTAATATTTTTTTTATTTTGAATACCCAATATTAGAATAGAAAAAAAACAGCGAATTTTTAGTATGTATATTTTTACTAACAGGTTTAATCATGTAAATTCAAATCTTTACCTTCTTATTAGGAAAGTTAATGTTTGAGTTTCATTGATTTCAATCAGTTCCAGGGATCTTCATCATTCATTTCATCATAGGATCTCATCATTTTTCCATTTTGCTTCATCATCCCCCTTTCGTTTCAAGTTCGTTTCAAGTGACTTTTTTAATCAACCAGCCGATTTCAACCCTGGCTACAGTTTTAGTGACTTTACCTAAAACGTTACTGGTAGTTTCCAGTTTCGGATTTTGGTCTACAGTCTTTTGCAGATTTTGCTGCACAGTGTTCAAAAGGGGAAGACCGCGAAATTTAGTGTTCCAAATTAGTGCTGGCGGTTTCTGAATTAGGATTGGGGGGTGGTTTTTTTGGTCGCGTTTTGCATTATTTGAAGGAACGATGAGGTAGCACGAGCTGAGTTGCGTGTTTTCGATCCAAAGAGTATGTTATTAAAACGCGACCTGAAGCTTATGGGAAGAGTGTGTTAACAATGATGAAATGATGCAACAATTGAGCTTAACTAGTGTTTGAATTATGGAATTGTCCAAGATTTTGACTTAAGGTTGACGCTTCTATTTTTATTTTTAAAATTTGACCGTGTTTTTCTAAATCAAAGGTCCATGCAAAAAAAAAAATATTGATTCAATATGATTAAACCTTTATTCTTTTTTATTAATCTATACTAACAATTCATTTAGTTAAACCATGAAATTTTCATCATCTTTAATTGTTGCCTATGCAGCTTATATGATGAGCTCAGTTATGGCTGATTCCAGTTCAGATGATTGTCAAACCACAAGACATGTCCATCATCAACATAAAAGAGCTGTTGCAGTTGAATACGTTTACTCAACTGTCACTGTCAATGGTAAAGGTGAAATAATTTACCCATCTACTACAGCACAAGAATCTACTACTACATCTTCATCAACTGTCTACACCGTTTTACAAAGTACATCAAGTCCAACTTCTTATTACCTCACTACTACAAGTTCAAGCTCGACTACTTCCACTTCTACAACTAGTTCTACTACTTCTGCTACTACTTCTACTACTTCCACTACCAGTGATGCTGCCACTACCACTTCCTCATCTACTGCAGCTGCAACTACAACTGCTTCAAGCAGTTCAGGTTCTTCAAATGGTTATTATGGTGATTTATCAGATTACGAAGGTCCATATGAAGAATTCACAGATGGTACAATTGATTGTACAGACTTTGATTCATTAGTTGGTCAAGGTGTTATTTCTTTATCACATTTAGGTTTTGGTGGTTTTTCAGGTATTTATCATTCTGATACCTCAACTGGTGGTACTTGTACTGAAGGTTCTTACTGCTCCTATGCTTGTCAACCAGGTATGTCAAAAACACAATGGCCATCCTCCCAACCAGCCAATGGTGTCTCAGTTGGTGGTTTGATTTGTACTGATGGTAAATTATACAGAACAAGAACCTCAACCAGCTACTTATGTGAATGGGGTATTGACTCAGCAGTTGTTGTTTCTGAATTAAGTGAAAACGTTGCTGTCTGTAGAACTGATTACCCAGGTACCGAAAACATGGTTATCCCAACTTATGTCCAAGCCGGTGGTACTGAACCATTAACAGTTGTTGATCAAGATACTTATTACACATGGCAAGGATTAAAAACCTCAGCTCAATACTACGTCAATAAAGCTGGTTACACTGTTGAAGAGGCATGTGTTTGGGGTACTTCTGGAGATGATTTTGGTAACTGGGCTCCAATGAACTTTGGTGCAGGTTACACTGACGGTATTTCATATGTTTCATTAATTCCAAATCCAAACAATTATGATTATTTGGGATACAATATTAAAATTGTTGCTTATGATTCAAGCTCAGTCGTTACTGGTTCATGTGTCTATGAAAATGGTTATTATAACGGTGATGGTTCTGATGGTTGTACAGTTGCAGTCACAAGTGGTAGAGCTGCTTTTGTATTATACTCAAGTTAAAAGAAAAAAAAAGTAAAACATTTTTTAATTTTTTTTTTATTTATTATGGATTTATGTTGTGTTCTAGAAAGTTTTTTTATTGGTTTTATTCAGTTTTATTTTACGTTAATTTTAAAGTTTAAAAATTTATGTAGTTTAACTTTGTCACATAAAATTTCGTTTATTTCCAAAAAGGGAGAAATTATTAAAAAATCGAATTATTTTTTTTTGAGCAAAAAGTTTAAAAAATCTTTAAATCTTCTTAAAGAAAACGAAAAAAAAAAGAATTCATTAATTTTTGGATTAAAGTCATTCCTTTTGCTTCTACAATTTAACTGTGGTTAGCATTTTTCTCCCTTTTTTATCTTCTAAAACCTTTTTTTTTCAGTTTATTTCTATTACTGCTTCAATTCTCTAATCAAGGGTGTCCTTGATTTACTTAATAATTTTATCAAAGGAAGAGAATAATATAGAATATAGAATAGCCAAACTTCTGGTAATTCATTGATTATTTCAGCTTTTTAGTATTGGTTTGTTATTCCAGTTAAATTTTATTATTCTAGGAACTATTTTTGTGCCTTGTTTTACAAGACTATTAAGGAGCAAAGAATTTAATTCCTTTTTTTTTTCAATTCATAATTCGTTTTTTATTTTTATTAGTGGGTGGTTTTAGATCAAGAAGGTTTCTGGCGTTTTACAGTTCTTTAAAACTTTAGAATAAGTTTTTTTTTACTTTTATTAAAACATGACTTCTTCACAGGCATCACCAACTGCAGATCTTGTGACCCCGAGTGAAAATTTACCAAAACAGAGTATTGATATCAATGAGTCTCAACGTGCTTATACTACCAGATCTCATAAACGTCACAAATCTTTAGATTTGTCAACGATAACTCATCCTGAACCTGAAATTATAAGATCTGAAAGCTCAGACACGAAAGTTGATGAACACATTTCACAACCACCAATTATTAAATCCAACGAAAATATAAATCAGACGGAGTCTTTAGATGATTTGTTAGGTATTCAAGTAAATTCATGGCCATATTCTGAAAAAATTTTAGCATCAACAATTAGTTTAAAGACTGAAATGGAACGTACAAGAAGGGAAGAATATAAATTAACAAGCATTAATCAATCAATCGAGCTGCTAAAATTGGCTATCCAAGCCAATGTGCCTCCTCATCTAATTCCTTTTGTTTTCAATTCAAATAATTTGAAAGATGAAGATAAGGATGAGCTGAAGCAAATTACAAAAACTCCTGGTAAACATTCAACTTCAACTTCAGTTTTCAAAGTTAATATGCCACAACAGCAACAGTTCCAATTCCATCATTGGCAAAAGCCTGATGGTTCAATTCAAAGATCTGATATTTCTTCAACTGGTTCAACCATTGGTTCGTCTTCAAATCAAATTCCATCAACTCCAAATCGTGCTAATGATGAGAGAAAACGTAAATTCAGTACTGATGAAGAAACAGAAAAGCCAATAACCCCTCACCAGGTTAAGCCAATTATTCCAAATCATAGAAGAAATCAATCAGAGGCAAGTGTTTCTCAATTAAGATCAATCTACGAAAATCAGATTTCTCAAAGTCAACAGCCAAGTCATCAACGTAATCCTTCTTATAGTTTGAGATCTCCGTATGTTTATCCTCCTCAAGAGAAGCAAATGATGCAGCAACAACAGCAACATCCACCACCACCGCCATATCGTTCTAATTTTTATCAGTATCCTCCACAGCAGCCTCGTCCTATGGTTACACCAGGTACTCCAGGGACTCCGTTAAGAGGTGCTCCTTCAATTCATTTACCACAGCATCCACAAAGGATTCCACAACACTTTATACCTGGTCCTCCGCAAACTTTCCAATTTCCACAAAAACCACCACATCCTCCACCTCTACAGCCTTTACAAACAAGAGGTTTCACCAGTGTTGAGTCCAGTCCTGTTTCAACAAAACCAAAAGGTAAAGGTGATGTTAGTTTTCTTATTTCCACTCCAAATAATCCACCAAAATAATAAGACTTTTTTTTGGTATAAGTCATTCGTTTAATCACTTAATAGAGTCATTCATTACATTCATTCGTTAAATTTGCTTTTCTGTTTTAGGTTTTTGGGTATTTTTTATATATTGAAAAATGAAATCAGTAAATTTCATTTGGTTATCTAGTTTAAAATTTTGCATTTATTCTTACAAGCACTGTAAACAAATGATATAATGTATTTCTATTATACAAATAATCAATTCTTTTCTCTTTATTGCCTTTTTTTTAAGAAAAAAAAAACAGAATGAAGTGAATATATAAATAACTAAGATTGCAAAAAGTGAAAAGTTTCTATATCAAAAAAGCAAATACAACAAAACCAAAAAACTAACTATTACTCTATTGAGAAGCACATTGAACTCCTGGTTGACCTTCTTCTTCTGAATCGTCGTCGTCATAGTTTCCTCTTCTTTGTTGTTGTTGTTGATGGGATGCAGTAAAATCAACCATACTAACTTCATCAACTTCAGCACCAGCTGGAGGAGCATTACCAGGTGTTCTTGGTGGTAAAATTTCTTCTAATTTCTTTAAAGTATCTTCATCTTTGAAGTGCTTTGGTGGAAATTTAACTGTGAATTTAATAATCAAATTACCATAACCACCTAATTTGTAAATTGGCATACCTTTATGTTCAACAACTTTAATGTCACCTGGAGCAATAACTTCACCTGGTAAAACATCAATTTTCAAATATTCACCACTAATGTGTTTAATGTATAATTCACCACCAGCTAAAGCAGTTAATAAATCGACTTCAGCTTCATAGATCAAATCGTCACCTTGTCTCTTAAATGTAGCATGCGGTTTTTCTTCAACAAAGAAAATAACATCACCTGTTTCAATACCTGGTTCTTGATCAGCTTCCCCTTTAAAGACGATTTTTTGATGATCTTTCATACCAGGTTCAATAACAACTTGTAAGATTTTTCTTTCATTTTCAACTTTTTTACCATGACATTTTGAACATAAATCTTTTGGATCAATGATTTCACCTTCACCTCTACAAACTTCACACTGTTGTTGCATTCTTTGGATCATTGGACCCATTTGTCTTGTAACGAATTTAATACCTTGACCATTACAAGAAGTACATTTTTTAGCGGAACCAGCTTTACCACCTCTACCTTCACAAGGTTTACAAAGAACAGTTTTGTTTAAAGCTAATTTAGCAGTTCTACCTTTGTATAATTCTTCTAAAGTGGCACCAACAGAATGTTGAATATCTTTACCTCTTCTTGGTCTTCTTTGGCCAGCGCCACCAAAAGCACCACCACCGAAGAATTGTGAAAAGATATCATCACCAAAACCACCCATACCACCTGGACCACCAGCACCACTTAATCCTTCTTCACCATATTGATCATAGATAGATCTTTTTTGAGAATCTGATAAAACTTCGTAGGCAGTTGAAATTTCTTTAAATTTTTCAGCTGCTTCTTCACTTGGATTTTTATCTGGGTGGTATTTTAAAGCAGCTTTTCTGTAACCTTTTTTAATTTCAACTTCAGTTGCAGTTACTGAAACACTTAATAAATCGTAAAATTTAGTATCTTTAACCATTATGTGTTCTAGAATTAATAATCAATCTTTTTAAAAATAAATATATCTGCGATATTTTTTTACTTTATAAATTTATAATCTAAACTTGAAATTGGATTAAATATTATTTTAATTAATTGAAATTATAATTAAATTGATTTAAATATCAAAGAAACTTGTAGAAACCTGAGGAATTTAATTTTTTTTTTCTCTTTGACGAAAAAAAAAAAATAAAAAAAAAATCTTTCAGTCACGTGAACATTTCGGAGTTTTTGTCTTCAGTTCGATTCCAGAAGGAAGTCAAATAATAAAGTGTAAAAATATCCTAACTTTAATTAATTATCGGAATTTACCGTGGTTCTATTAAATTCAGTCTTTTAGATCTATTGGTCCTAAAAAGTAAAAAGATCAAAGTTTAATATTTACTTTCCGATTTAAGCTTATGCATCATTAAGGCACACACTAAACTAATAATAGCATGCTAATCAATTGGTTAGAACTAAACTAAAATTAACTCCGGTTACGCAACTTTCTATATACATATAACGTATACGTACAATAACATAATCGGTGAACTATTTTTAAGTACAAAAAATTTAATTTTGAATTTACTGTGTTTTTCCGATCAATTAACCGAAACAGCAATCGAATTAGGTCTTAAAAAAATGTCTATTAACCAGAACTCAATTCCCTCCATGGTGAGAAGCTTAATGCTTAATTCGATGCTTTAATATCCTCCTTGGCGATCTTGTGTATAAAAGAATTGCACATGATGCATTGTACTTGAATATTCTTTAAGCTAAACACGTTGATCTGAAAGCTGCATGCATGCAAAATTATTCTATTTGTGCTCGCTTTAACCTGTTTTACGGAAAACAAATGTACTCCTGACTCCTCAACAATACGTATCCGCTTTATAGGATGGGTATAGTTTCCATCTACATATGCACGTAGTAAAGGACCTTATTGCTGGGAATTTTTAAATTAGTTCTGGACGGGCCTAAATTGCGAATTTCCTGTCAACTCACTTAGGTCCTAACAATCTGAAATCATATTTAAAGTACACAATCCCCTAATCCTTTTTATTTGACAAATTATTTATTCAAATATGTTAGCATTCAATCCTTTATCTTTATTTATTATAACAACATCACTTGTAACGTCCGCTCAAGGTGGTCTAATACTGGATCACAAAACAATGGAATTGGAAAAATTGGAAAAACCAGAGAGCTATTTCTCAATAATTAAACAAGCTTTAGGATTTGGTTCAGAAATTAATGATATTCTTGATAAGGGAGCAAACGATGACATTACTGATGTTGCTTTTGATGAAAATAAATATCATGAAGAATATGACGATGATGATGGCTTTGCAAAACAAAATAAATATAGAGACTCGAATTCAAATTCGAATTCAGGTAGAGCCTCAGCTTCTGGACTTCTTTAATATTATAAATGATACTTAACATGGGGATTACAAAGTGCATGGCTTTTCCACGTGGATGAAAAAAACTTTGTGTCATATTCGGTGTTGAAAAATGCACACAGTTTTAATGGACTTAATGAATATAACTGATTGAAACTTGTAGTCAAAGTAATCCAGGGATAAGCATGCGAATATTGAATTGCGTAAGTTAATCAATCACTAAAAAAACGTTACCCAGCTTCATACTTCAGTCTTTATCTTGAAATTTTTTTTATGACACATAAATTATAGTTAATGCTTAAATTGCTAGCTTTTGAGCGAACAAGTTATAACTCAGTACTAACAAGGTAATCTCAACACTAATAAAATTACGGAGTCTGGACAGTGGAAAACTTGTGATTCTTTTCCTATATGGTTCCACAAGTATTGTGAAGTCAAATGCCACACTAACAATGTCCGCAGCAGAACATTGACCTAGAACCTCAATCCATAAGTACCAAAACAATGAAAGATGTCATTTCTTAAACAACAAAACTATAGAACTTTTGAATGATCTCATTATCGTTCATAGCAAAACGTGAGTAAATTAATTATATTAAATTAAATGAAAGAAATTAATTAATCTTCCGCAGCTCTACCTCATTTGGAACTGGAGATACATTTTGGGTTACATCCAAAAAATAAGAGTAATTATATACGATGTTAACTATAGATCAGATAGGTAATCTTCATCCAATTAATTATCTTACATTCCCTACAAAGATATATACCATTCTTCGCTGATCGACTTCCGATTTATCAAGAGTCAATCAGATAAAGGCAGAGTCAAAAATCAGACCTTATCTTTACTTAAATATTCACAGACGACTATATGTTTGAAATGAATAAAATAAACGATGGCTTGAAATCTTGCAATTGGTTCTGAAAGTGTAGTTAAGCGAGAAATACATAGTTGTAAACCGACAGCACCTAAGCTCAAACGAAACCATGAAATTAAAGAACAAGCTTCAAGAAATCGAACGACTCAATAGACATATGCAAGGGAATATTCGAAATTCTACAAATATAATTAAATAATAATAATAATCATCAAGATTAAGTTAACACAAATAAAACAAAACGAACTAGAAATAATCTAATGGATTAAATAATAAAATCAATGATTCTACCAATTCTTGTTGGAGAAGGTTGGAAAGTGATTTTATCTTCAGCTTCAGCTTTTTCTGCTTCATCTAAACCACTGAAGACATCAATTTCTTCAATTGGATAAGCCCATTTCCAGTTCTTAGTCCAAATTTTATGACCAATATATAAGGCAAAGAAAATTGGTAAAGTAATGTAAGCAGCAATGAAATCAGAGGCGTTAAAGTCAAAGAAGACAGCATAACCATTAGTTAAACATAAGATGGTTAAGAAACCAATTGAGTAGTAAGCACCGTATGGTTGGAATGGAGTGACAAATGGTCTTCTATCCATTAAATCATTGAAAATCATAGCTTTTCTCCAACGTAAGTAAACAATACCAATAATAATCCAACCAATGAAACCTGAGATGGTACATAAGTTAGTGAACCAGTCGAAAACTTTGGCAGAAGAATCAGAAACATTTAAGAATGATAATAAGGAAATTAAAGCAGTTAAACCAACAGCATAGAATGGAACACCTTGTTTGGTAGTTTTCTTGAATAATTTTGGAGCATCACCATCTTCAGCCATGTTGTAAAGGAAACGGGAGGCAGCAAAGAAGAATGAGTTACCAGCAGATAAAGCAGAAGTCAAAACACATGCGTTAATAAGACTTCCTAAACCGTTAATACCAACTAATTGAATACCAATAACGAATGGAGAAGCAGAAGCATTTGAAGAACCGTTTAATAAGTTTGGATTGTTGTATGGAACAATGATACCAATAACTAAAGAACCAATGACGTAGAAGAACATTAATCTCCAGATAAATCTTCTTGAAGCTTTTGATAAGTTTCTTCTTGGGTTTTGAGCTTCACCAGCAGTGACAGCAACTAATTCAGGACCAACAATGAAAGCGAAACCAGATTTGATGATACCAGTCCAGACATCTAAAAATCTACCAGTGTTACCATGAGATAAGTGAATTGCAAATGCACCTGGATCTTTCCAGTAATGGAAACCTAAAACACCGTGTTGGTCTGGACCACCACCGAAAAAAATAACAATACCAAGGATGATTAAACCAAGGATACATAAGATTTTGATAGAAGCAAACCAAAATTCAGCTTCACCATAGTATTTAACAGCAGAGAAATTTAACGCAACTAAGAGGACAATGAAGATCACAATCCACGCAGCAACAGGAACAGCATAAGTCCAATATTCAACAATAATAGCAGTGGCAGTAATTTCTGAACAGACTAAGATAGCAAAAGTATAAAAATAAATCCAACCAGTAGCAAATGATAAACTTTCGTCAACGTAAAATTTGACTAAATCACAAACTGCACCACCTTTTTGAGGAACGTAAGTAACCATTTCACCAATTTGGTTCATAATGTTATAAATAACAGTTGCTAAAATTAAATAACCTAAGAATAAAGGACATGGACCGACTTTGGCTAAAGTTGAACCAGAACCAATAAATAAACCAGTACCAATAGTACCACCAATAGCAATTAATTGAATGTGTCTAGCTTTTAAACCTTGTTGTAAATGTTTTTCACCTTTAGTTTCAGCTGGGTTTAATTCAACATCATCAACGTAACCAGTTGAAGATTCTGGGTTGATTTCATTTGATGATGAAACTGTGTATTCTCTCTTTTCGTCAGCTTCTATGCTTGACTCGTTTTTCTTTAAACCAAAAGCCATCTTGATTTAATGATAATAATTTTTTCAAACTAAAAAATGGAACTTCTCGAGTTTATATAGTGCAATGAAGTGCTTAATCCAGAAAAGATAAAGATTTAATCAATATGCATGTTACAAGATCATCAAATTGCGATGGTAATTAAAAAAAAAAAAAAAAAAAAAAATTGACTGATAAAAATGTATCGCTATCTAGACAAAAAGGGAATTTGTGCGGTCTTAAGCTTAAGGTACGTACGACCTTAGGGCCATCGTAATCAGGGTAATTACTGTAAGCATTTAGACTATAATCCAACTAGAATTAAATTATATTCAACTGTCTATGTCTACTCCAGACTAGATAGAGTCACTCGATAGGCTCTCCGTACAGGTAAAGGTGTGATTAAGTCGCAAAGCTGTAACTTTGTAAGCCCTGGAGGGCCAAATGAATTAACTCTGTAAGTGCCGTTCGACGTGCACGAACCACCGCTGTAAAAAAGTACACAAACAGAAGCAATAAACGATTCAACATAAAACTGATAGATTTACATTTACAACTTATCAGGTGCTATCAAGGCTTTAACGATGTGCAATCTGTAATGGTCTGATCTAATACTTATCGTTTTCTGTCAACCGTTTAATCTCCTTTTGATGTCAAACCCTTGATAATAGTGCGCCTCAACCGAATTGAGCGCGCGCGAACAATTCTAAATTTGCAATGGATTCAAAATTGGACACGATAAAGAGCCCTGCACTGAGAGTTATTTCGTAGAACCCCGTTATTGTTTTAAGTGACAGTTTTCTGTCAGTAAATTTGGAGTTAAACAGTTTACATGTTCGCTTATTTTACCAATGTTAACTTATGCTAAGGCTGAAATCTTTACCATAATCTTTGCACCACCAGAAATTCGGTTATCGGCTTCCTCAAATCTAATCATCAACAATCAATAATCAACAACATGTAGATTACATAAAGGATAAACATGTTGTTTGAGTGCTTCACAAGTTCACCGCGCGCTTTTCAATTCTACAGCTCAATAAGGAAATTCTTTACGAGCGGATATGTCATGTGACCAATTTGTCATATATTATGTAATTTTATGATTATGTAATCTTTTGTCACGTTTGTACGGTTCCGTTTTTTTGAAGGAAAAAAAAATAAAAACAATGAAATTTGTGGGAAAATTAAATCAAATTTCAAATTTTAATCAATTAAGTCGTCCTTTATAGCATTTTGAACGCGTCTTTGAGGTGTTTCTTTAATCAGATTTTCAATTCTTAGTTTTTATTCAAATTATTTTTTAGCATTGTTAACTAGATCATTACCTTTTTATAGGTATGGCTCGTATAACATCACAATTATCAACGCCGACTGAATCAAGTCGACGCTCATTATCAAAAGAGCAATTGATTGAGAAGAAGAAGATTGCCATTCTGAAAAAATTATCAATTCCTGATAATAAGTATTATGATGGCATTCATAATAAAGCATCCACTGAATTTGAAAATCATGATTTAACAAAATCTTTAAGAAAAAGAGAAAATCTTATTGATTATTCTGACAATGAAAGAAGACCAAGAAAAAGAAGTAATAGTTTCAATTTCATTGAAAAAAGATCAAGAAGTCAAAGTATTGAAAAAAAAAAGCAGGCTATTTTAAAATCTTTAGAGATCCCAGATAATAAAGATTATGACGGAATTCTTCAACAAGCTTCAAACGAATTTGAAAGCCATGATTTAATTAAATCTCTGAGAAAAAGAAATTCAATTAATTACTCTGACAGTGAAAGAAGACCAAGAAGAAGTCAAAGTGTTGATTTAATTAATTCAAAAAGGTTCAATTCTGATGATGATAGGTCAAGAAGTAGTTCTTTAGAAAAAAAGCAGCAAGCTCTTTTAAAATCTTTGCAGATCCCGGATAATAAAGACTATGACGGTATTCATGAACAAGCTTTTAAAGAATATGAGAATCATGATCTAACGAAATCTCTGAGAAAAAGAAATTCAATCAATTATTCCGATAGTGAAAGAAGGCCAAGAAGAGGAGATAGTGCTGATTCAATTCATTCAAAATTAAGTGATGAGATTTCAAAAGAAGTGACAAATCCCGTTCACATTTTAAAAAGTACTGACATTTCAAACCCTTCTGAAGAAATTTCACATCCTTCAGATATTGATAGATCCAGAAGTCACAGTCTTGAGAAAAAACAACAAAGTATTTTAAAATCTTTACAAATACCTGACAATAAAGATTATGATGGTATTCATCAGCAAGCTTTTGAAGAATTTGAAAATCATGATTTAACAAAATCTCTGAGAAAAAGAAGTTCAGTTAATTACTCTGATAAAAATGAAAGAAAATCAAGAGTTGAGTTAAATACCAAACCAAAAATATCTTCACCATGGGTTAATTTAAATCCAAATGTTTCAATTATGAAAAACCCCTATAACTTTTTATTGAAGATTAAATATCCAAGATCAAAGTTTTTCCAATTTAGAGATCCTTCTCCTTTACGTAAAAATGAAGAAATTGATATCAGTGATAATATACACGATGATTTTAATGTTAATGATGAAATAGATGGCGTTAATGAATCTTCAATTGGATTTTTAAATGATTTTAATGAAATTAATGAATTGCCATATAGAGGTGCCCTATCAAAATCTGACTCACAAAATAATAAATCAACTCCAAGTAAAAAAGATAGAATTTTATTTAAAAAATTATTGAAAAAAAGTGAACCTGAAAGACTAAGGAATAATACTTTAATTATAAATGATAAAGAAAATAACCATCAAATATCACCAGCGTCGGCTGTTGCTACTGCAGAATTTGTATCGTCATCATCATCATTATCACCACCACCACCACCACCACCAACATCAGCAGCAGCATCATCATCATCAACAAGAATGAAATTCATTCAAATTAGGGATTATGAGATTCAAACCTGGTATACTGCTCCATATCCTGAAGAATATAATAAAAATAGAGTTCTATACATTTGTGAAAATTGCTTAAAATATATGAGCTCAAAATATATTTTATATCGCCACAAGCTAAAATGTGATCTATATCATCCACCAGGCAATGAAATTTATAGAGAAGGTAAGAATTCAATATTTGAAATAGATGGTGGTAAAAATATTATTTATTGTCAAAATCTCTGTTTATTAGCAAAATTATTTTTAAATTCAAAAACATTATATTATGATGTTGAACCTTTTATGTTTTATGTTTTGACAGAAGTTGATCCTGTCACAAAAACTCACCATTTTGTTGGTTATTTTTCAAAAGAAAAATTAAATTCAACTAATTATAATTTAAGTTGTATTTTGACATTACCAATTTATCAAAGAAAAGGTTATGGAAATTTATTGATGGACTTTTCATATTTATTATCAAAAAGAGAATTTAAGCAAGGTACTCCAGAAAAACCATTATCAGATTTAGGATTATTAAGTTATAGAAACTTTTGGAAAGTTAAAATTTCATATATTTTAAAGCAAATTTACAATGAATCAAAGGGCAATAATTTAAGAATTTCAATTCAACAGCTTTCAAATCTAACAGGTATGATTACCTCAGATGTTATTATAGGTTTAGAACAAATTGAATCATTAATCAGAGATCCAGCGTCAAAAAGTTATGCAATTCAAATAAATTTACCAAAAATTGATGAAATTATCAAGAATTGGGAGTTAAAAAATTATGTTAAATTGAACCCAAATGCACTGCTTTGGAAACCATTAATTTTAGGGCCATCGTGTGGGGTTAATCAAATTTCATTTAACCCAATTGTCGAGACAACAAGTCTAAAAATTAATGAAGAGATTAGCCCAACTGCAATTGACCCATTGACACTAGAAACAATTAATAAAGTTGATCCAATGAAAAATAGTATTGAAATTTTAAGCAAATTCTTACAGGACGATTTGAAAGATCCAAGAGATATTGAAATAACAACTACGGATGAAATTAAAGAAAATGAGAATTTTTATGATGATGTTGATGAAGAATTAAATTTTGAAAATTATGAAGTCTGCTATCCTGGTATGAATATTAATAAGATTGTAATTAGACCAAAGAAGAAGCCAATAATTGCAGATGATGATGAAGAAGAAGATCAGTTAATTCCAGTTGAGAAGGAATCAAAGATTATTAATGGGGACATTGATACAAGTGTTATTCTAACAGAATCGAGAAGAAATGGATCACGGATAAATCGTAATTTAAGAGTTGATACATACACAGAAGATGAAGATGAGGATATGCAGGTTGATTTAGAAGATGATGATGAATTTCAAGATTTTGGTCATGAAGAAGAAGATCTTGATGGAGAGTTTGAAAGAGATGAAGATCAAGAAAATGCAATTAATTTAAAAAGATCTAATTTTAAGGCAAGTCAAAGAATCCAATCAAAGAATTTATCACAGATTAGAAATAGAAGACGATTGAGACACAATTATGTATAATGAATTAAATGATGTATTACTAAAATATAATCAATTTCCGGATTAGGACTCTCTTAATTTCAATTTGGTACGATAAGTGTTCCTTAATAATTTTCACGCGTCAGATTTTCGCGTTTGATGCACTTTTGTATTTCCTAATCGGGTTAATTAATAACAGTGTTGTACCAAATTGGACAAGGAAAAAAATTTATCGATTAATTCTTTGCTCTTTAACTTTAATAAATTTACAACCATGTCTGAATTCGAAGGTGACTCAACGCTGCTTGCTCATTCAACAATTAATAGATTAGATACCCGTAATAACCATGCTGTTAATCAGACTTCATTGAATGTTCTAAATGTTAAAAAGGGTCATAAAACTCATATTCAAAAGCAGTTCCAGGAATTTGGAAAGCAACAAATACACCAAAATCAAATTTATCTTCACCAACAGCAGCAACAACAGCAGCAACAAGTTTCAAATGGAGTCTACGGTAATATGACCGGCTCTAAATCTACCGTTTCATTTCAATCACAATCTTCATCAGTGCAACAGCAACACATGTATGATAATTTTCAACCACACTATCGTAACTCAAACTTTAATAACTCACAAGCTTCATTCCATTCTAATAATAATCAATGGTATAATGGTAATGATTTATCTACTGATGCGGAAAATTATGATGGCTTTTCAAATTATACTACCACCCCAGAAATTCACCAACAAAACCAATGGAATAGCAATGACATTATAGCTGATTTAGAAGAAGAGAACCAATTGCTAATTCTAGAAATCAATAAATTTAAAAAGTTTAGAGAGCTAAATGAAGTTTTAATTGAGGAAAATGAAATTTTAAGAGAGAAATTAGAAATTTTAAAAGAAAATAATGAAACTAAATCAATTTCACAAAATGATGAATCATTAAAATTGAAACAAGAATTAATAAATTTGAAACATATTAATGATAATCAGATGTTGAAAATTGAAACATTTAAAAGAGAAAAACAAAGGTTTGAATTAGAATTAGAATCAATGAATCAAGAAATAACAAAATTGAAATTGATTAATATTGAAAATAAAAAGGCAAAAGATAAACAAATTGAAAGTTTAAAACTTGAAAATGATGATTTAGCAAAAGAATTAGACATACTTTATCAAAAGAATGAAAGTGCATCAACTTCTTTACAATCGACTCCAAAATCTTCAACAATTACCCCATCGTCTTCTACAACTACTAATTCTGATTTCTCAACTTCTTTCAAGCTACCACCATCACAATCAGTACCACAACCACAAAGAACTCCACCACAAAACCAATCAAAGACTTTCCCTACAATGAATTCACAATATTCAAACGAAGAACTAATAAATGACCTGTTAATGACGATAAGACAATTAAAATCTGATAATGAAGTTTTAATAACAGAAAAAGAAAATATTGCAATCAATTTGGCAAGACAGAAGAAATTTGTTAAGAGATTTGTGGATTCAAGACCTCATGGTAAGGTAAAATTAAGAAATGGATTAAACATTGTCGAAACAGTCGATGTTCTCATATGAGATTTAGAAATAACAATTTATGTAGATAATTTATAATTTTAATGAATTTTATCCATCTGTAAAAATTTTGATTCTTCTGTGGAGAGAAAAGAAAAAAAAATCTTTGATAAACAAAAAAATTTATAGAGAAAATAAATAATGGCAAGTAGACCGAAGCCATGGGAAGCTGCTTCTGGCACCTCTGCAGCAGTTGCATCTGGGCAGACACCTGAGATCTCATCAGCCACCTCGATAAATGAACCAAGTGTTTTATCACCAGAACCCTCAGTTCCTGAACGTCCAACTTCACTTTCAAATGGATTATCTTCATCAAGCCCTTACTCCTATGATGGCTACTCCTCTGGTATGGGTAGCATGTATGGTAGTGGTATGGGAATGGGTAGTATGTATGGTGGATACGGTAGAGGAATGGGAATGGGAAGTATGTATGGTATGGGAGGTATGGGATACGGTGGTATGGGAGGTATGTATGGTGGAATGGGGGGTATGTACGGTGGTATGGGTGGAATGGGAGGTATGTATGGTGCAAATGGACAAGATGGAGGGTTTGCAGAAAGTACACAAGCAACATTTCAATTAATTGAAAGTATAATTGGAGCATTTGGAGGATTTGCACAAATGTTAGAAGCTACTTATATGGCTACATATTCAAGTTTTTTCACCATGATTTCAGTTGCTGAACAGTTTGGTAATTTAAAGAACACATTAGGATCATTTTTTGGTATATTCACATTAATTAAATATTTTAAAAAAATAATGAATAAATTAACTGGTGGGTTAATTAATGATAAAAATTTAAAAATCGATGCAAATGAGTTTTCCAAATTTGAATCAAGAAAAATTAAGGAAGAAACAAGTAAGAAAGTTAAAAAAATATCATTAAAGCCATTATTTATCTTTTTGGCAATGGTAATAGGTACTCCATATCTACTAAAAAAATTAGTTTTATACTTATCAAAACAAAGAAACATACCAATTAATAACCAATTAGTTCAAGGTGGTCCATTACCTGAATTAGATATTTCTAAAATTCAATTTGGTAAAGCTTTATATAATTTTATACCAGAGAATAAGCAAATCGAATTAGAATTAAAACAAGGAGATTTGGTTGCCATATTGTCTAAACAAGATCCAATGGGTAAAGAAAGCAAATGGTGGAGAGTGCGGTCAAGAGATGGTAAAACTGGTTATATTCCAGGTAATTATATTGAAATTATTGAAAGAAAAGAAAAAACTCAAGAGAGTATACAAAGTGCTTAAAAACGTTCATTAATCTAAAACAACTGGATCATTTTGTGTTCCATTTGGTAAAAATATTTGGAAATCATCATCATTATTATCATCATCATAATCATCATCATCTAAAATTTGAATTGAATCTGTATAGTTTAATTCATCGTCAGAATCTGAGATTTTTATTCTTTTTCTTTTTTTCTTGTTTTCATCGTCAATTAAAGAAATAACTTCTTTATTTTCATGCTCATTTTCAATAACCGGTATTACATTCCAATTATCATCGATTTCAACTTGATTCACATCTTTTAAAATTGGATGATTTAAAATAACGTGCATAAAGTCATCAAACAGTAATTCATTTGGTAAAAAAATCACGTTACAAATTGGACAATTCAAAGTAGTCGAAATTGATGTCTTTCTTGTAAATTTCCTATTATGCGTATTAAACTTTTTATTCTTTCTATGGATTATTTTAAAACTTTTAATTTTTTTAGTAGTTGGATCTATTTCATCTTCAGAATCAAATCTTATTTCGTTTGTGTTTTTATGTACTCTATCAAATATTTTAGTTAATGCGGGATATATAGTTATGAATGGATAAAAGTCAAAGCACGAAATATGTGAACATTTACTTGATTTCGCACAATATTTTATTCTCTCTCTTGAAACTTGATCAATTAATGAAATCCTTGAACTTAAAACCTCTAATTCTTCTTCTTCTTCATGTTTCCTTTTGTATGTAGTAGGTCGATTCTGCAACTGAACTCCTGATATCATCGCACCAGAAGGTAAAACAACCGTTTGGCTCTGCATCTTTTAATTAATTACAAACTTTTCAAAAATTCGCTTTTGATTATGTGATAAAAATGATCAAAATAAGGAATTCATTAATTTATTGGTGGATAGTAGTATAATTGATATTTTATTATATATATGTGATTCCTTAATTCTTTAGATTCTAAATATATGAATTAAACATTCTGTAAATTTCTAGTTGATGAGATAGTTATAATTATTATTGTTCAATACTATTTTGATTTTCAAAAACAGAAATTTAGTTAATGTCTCATGGTATATACGACGGTGATGCCGACTTATTCAGTTAATTTTCTTTTTAAATCAAACAAACGGGACATATATCAAATTACTACATTTATACATTGGAATAGAGTCCTAAAACATCAATTTTATCAGCTTTAATGGACAAAAATCCACTTTAAATAAATTAACCTCAGAAATTTGCTTAGTCAGCGATTTTTTCTTCGAATTTGTAAAAAAAACAAAATTTGTCCAAACAACGAAAAAGTTAAACAAAATTTAAACATCAAAATTGCCAATTTAAAAGATTAAAAGAGATTTTAATTAGTGATACGATTGTGATTTGTATTTGAATTTGTTTTTATTGTTTTAAAGAAGTGCCAATTGTTTGTGGTGGTTTTTAAATCTAATATTTAAAGTAACTCCCTTATAGTTATTATGGATCTTGATTCTGATGTTCAAATGGAGGATGCCCTCGAATTAGGAGCTGCCCTTGAAGAGGACGATACACCTAAATTATCACCATTTAATGAGTTTGCAGGTTCACAGTTTTTGAAAACTGGGCCATTACCTGAATTATCATCACAAAATGTTAATCAATTAGATGAGTGGATTGCACATTTAGAAAAATGTCAACCATTATCTGAAGAAAATGTTAAAAGTTTATGTAAGATGGCTGTTGATGTTCTGCAATATGAAGAGAACGTTCAACCTGTCAATGTTCCTGTTACAATTTGTGGAGATGTTCATGGTCAATTTCATGATTTAATGGAATTATTTAAAATTGGTGGTCCATGTCCTGATACTAATTACTTATTCATGGGTGATTACGTTGATCGTGGTTATTATTCAGTTGAAACCGTCAGTTACTTAGTTTGTATGAAAGTTAGATATCCAAATAGAATTACAATTCTAAGAGGTAATCATGAATCTAGACAAATCACACAAGTCTATGGGTTTTATGATGAATGTTTAAGAAAATATGGTTCTGCCAACGTCTGGAAAATCTTCACAGATTTATTTGATTTTTTCCCAATTACTGCATTAGTTGATAATAAAATTTTTTGTTTACATGGTGGTTTATCTCCAATGATCGAAACCATAGATCAAGTTAGAGAATTGAATAGAATTAGAGAGGTCCCACATGAAGGTGCCATGTGTGACTTATTATGGTCAGATCCTGATGATAGAGGTGGTTGGGGTATAAGTCCAAGAGGTGCAGGTTTTACATTTGGTCAAGATATTTCAGAACAATTTAATCACACCAATGGCTTATCATTAATTGCAAGAGCTCATCAGTTGGTTATGGAAGGTTTTTCCTGGTCTCATCAACAAAGTGTTGTTACAATCTTTTCAGCTCCAAATTATTGTTATAGATGTGGTAATCAAGCTGCCATTATGGAAGTTGATGAACAACACACAAGACAATTCTTACAATATGACCCTAGTGTAAGGCCAGGTGAGCCAACAGTTAGCAGAAAAACTCCAGATTATTTCTTATAATTGTTTTTTAATGACCTTTTAGTTTTATTACCTTTTTTTTATCATTGTTGACATGAGCTTTACCTCTTTTTATATTTGTTTTCACCTTATCATACATTTCATGGAATATATTATATATTCAAATAAAAATAAAAAAAAAAAATTGAGTTCATTTGGTGTAAATTTATAATAAAGATTTTAATTTTTGAACTCTACTAAGTGCGATGTCACACATTGCATTTAAAGCTTCTTCAACTTCTAAATTATAATCGTTTCTTTTAAATCTTCTTTCAAAATCTTGAAAAATCTCTTCTCTTGATCTACCATTCACAAATAAAACGTATCTTAAACCTGGGAATTTCTCTTCGTATTCATCATTTAATTTAATAAATTGATTAATCACTTTATCAGCATCTGTATTATTATAGATTGATTTCTGTTCAGAATTTGAATGTGAACTTAATTTAGCTGGAACTCCTAATCTTGGATGTGCTGCAATTATTCCTTGTGTTACTGAATTATTAGGATTCAAAGCTAAGAATATCTTTCTTGAAGTTTCAATAAACTCATTATAACTTTCATAGTTTCTGTTGAATAATTTTGGAATTAGCAAGTCATGAATCTCTGAATGCTTTTCAAATAAATTATTTAAAAGTTCAACTTTAGATTCTTTGTCTAAGCTGCTCAAACTGGATGGGTCTGGAAGTGAATAAACCATTGAAGGTAAAAATCGACAAAACTTTTATTTATCTCTTCAATTCGCATTAAACCGATAATTAAAGTAAATCCGAAAATCCGAAATCAACAAGAAAAACGCGAAAATCAAAATTTGTTTTGAAACGTTTTGAAGCACCAACAACAAAATGAGCAAAGAAGACGATTTGATTCCAGAAGACGATAATTACAAACCAACAGCTAAAAAGACAGTTGACGAATATGCTAAGTTGGATCAAGAGGATGAGTCTTTGCAGAAATGGAAAAAATCGTTAGGTTTATTAGGTGGTGAACCTTTGCCAATTACTCCAGGTGATGATAGAAAAGTTGTTATTTTAGAAATGGTTTTATTAGTTGATGGCCAAGACCCAATTGCAGTTGATCTGACTAATGAAGCAACTTTGAATAGTTTACCAAAAAATCCATTCAAAATTAAAGAAAAATCAATATACAAATTAAGAATTAAATTCAAAGTCCAACATGAAATCGTCACTGGTATTAAATATTTACAAGCGATCAAGAAGGCTGGTATCAGAGTTGATAAAGTCGAAGATCCGCTAGGCTCTTATGCCCCAAATACAGTTGAGAAACCATTTTATGAAGTTACTTTACCTGAAACTGAAGCTCCAAGTGGATTATTGGCAAGAGGTAGTTACTCTGCTCAATCAAAATTTATTGATGATGATAAAAACTCTTATTTGACTTTGAACTGGGGTGTTGAAATCATTAAAAATAAATAATGAACTTACTACAAATACTAATGAATGCATTTATTGTTAAGCTAAAAAGAGTATTTTATTATTCTTTCTTTTCTTCTTGATTATAATCACGTCCTTGGTAATTATTTCTCCTATATCCTCCTGTATATCCACCTCTGTTCTTCTTGTAATTCTTATTATATTGATTATGATATGGATCAAAATCATATGTTGGATATGCGGGAATTACTCCTGGCATTGGGTATTGATAGTATGGGAATGGAACTGGCCCGTTTGTCATTGGAAAATAGCCTTGTGGGACACCAGGTCCTTGCGGTATAAAAGGTTGTTGGTATTGTGGATGAAACACTCTTGCATTATTATTGTTATTTAAATCTGGTTCCTCTTCTTCTTCTTCATCTTCCTCCTCCTCTTCTTCTCCAGAATTTTGGAATATACGTTCACGAGCCTTTTGATAGATTGTTTCTTTCGATGCTCTTTCATTTTCTAAATCTTTTGGATTTATATTTTCATTTGAGCTTTCAGCTTCTTTTTCAGATTCTGATATAGCAATAGTACTGTTTTCAGATTTGGATTCGCTTTCTTCTCTTTTCATTATCTTAAATTCTTTTGGTGGATTACTATTTTCTTTTTTAACCTCATTCAACTCATTATTTGACCTTATTGGATTATATTGTTGATGAAATTGAGGATGGAATTGTGGATTCATTTGAACAGGAAACGGAATTGGTGGAGCATGGGGTAGATGCTGTAGATCGGGTCCCCATAGCTGTTGAATTGGAATTGAGTTCAATGGCTGAGGCTTAACTAATTCAACTCCAAAATTTTTATATACAATGATTGAATTCCCTTCTTTATTCAAACTGTGACCCAAAGAATAGTATTCAGCAGTCTTATGAGTCAATAGCCTATAAAATGAATTCATTGGACTCAAAAGATAAGAATCGGTGTTTGATGCAATGAAATTTAATAAATCTGATTCTAAGCCAATAACAAAAGCTCGATGATTTGGATTAGTAAGAGCTGATCTCAAAGCTTGGGGAATCAATGCAATTGATGGTGGAATTTGATATGGTTGAGGTGGGTATTGATAAGGATATTGTGGAATAAATTGAGGTTGAGGAATTGGTGGATGTGGATGTGGAGATTGTGCACTTTGTTGATCAACTGAGGGTACAGTTGGTGCTACATTTTGAGTAGGTGGTGATTTAATTGATTTGGAATCTTTTAAACTCAACTTATTGAGTAATTCAACTTCAGTTTCAACTTCCTTTTTAACTTCACTCATTATAAAAAAAAAACTTACACTTCACACGAAGATACGAAAAAAAAAACACTTCTTCTAGATAAAAACCAGCTTGGTTCAATTGAATTGTTCAATTTAGAAACGATTTAAACCGAAATTTCAGTCAATTGACGAACTTTTAATCCTAATTGATTTTAAACGAAATCAAAAAATTCGGTGAAAAAAATCCAAAGTTACCATTTTCGTCACGTGCATTTTCTGATTATTTTTGATGAAAAAATGAACTTTTGATTTGTGATTTTAAATTATAAAATTGAAATTAATTTGATAAAATTTAAAGAATTTGAAGATTTTTCTGTCTTATTTGGTATTTCCCTTGTTATTTAAACTCAGATTTTTTTTTTATTTTTACAGAAGGTCTCAATTTAGGTATTTTTTGGATTCAACTAAGGTGTGATTGATAAGAAATTAAAATGGACGATATTAGAGCTAAAAGGCTAGCTAAACTAGCCGGTAATGTTAATTCATTGCAAAGTAATGAATCCAATAAACCAAGTCCCTCAAAATCGGTTGAATCAAAACCAATTGCAACTACTAAAACTACAACGCCATCCCCAGCACCACTTGAAATTAAAAAAGTTAAGACTGATCCATCAGACTCCTTAAGTAGTTGGATAGATAAAGAATTTGAAAACATTTTGTCTGTTACTTTGAATTTAGATAATTCTAATGGTGATTTAGTCTTTTTAGAATCAACTTATACTGAATTAATTGACGAAGAAAAAGAAGTACATTTTACAAAAGATTTAGCTGATAGAGCTATCATTGAAAGATTGTCAGAAATCGGTCATCCTCAACCTTTTAAATATTTAAAAGCTTGCTGGAGTAAAATTCAACAAGCTTCAAGATTAATAAAACCAAAAGATCCATTAAGAATCCCAAAATTAGAAATTTTGAATGAAATTGATAGATTAACTTCAAGTTATGGTCTTGTTGCTTTCCAAATTCCTGATATGTTTTTAAATAGTGATGTCATTGCATTCTGTAAAGATATTATAAGTAATGAAAATGATTACAGTGATTTTTTGATTCAAATTCTTAATAGATCAAATGAAGAAGGAACAATTTTAGAATTTTTAAATATATTTGTTCCAACTTTATCAATATTAATTCAAAATATTGATTTAAATAACCCTCAATATCCACTAGTTTTGAATATTTTTCAATTGATTTTAAATCAAAAGTCTGTTGCTTCAGTCTTCACTCAAATTGATGGGTTTAAAATTGGCGATGTAAATCAACAACCTTCATTATTTGAAACAAGCACAATCTTAGGCCATTTATTTAGATTATCTCCATTACAAGATTCTGTTGCTCAAAATAATTTTGATAGAACAACTGAAAAATCAAATTTACAAATTAAACAAATTGGTGAATCTTTACAAGCCGAGCACAAAGTTTTATTAGACAGATTATTTTTCATTTCTAATAAGATTATTAGAGGTTCAGAGACTTCAAGAAACGATTTATTAGAATATTTTGCAATAATTATCAATAAAAATCATTTAAGAAGAGGTGATCATTCAGATTTTATGAAATTATCTTCGAATGCATTCATTGCTAATATTAGTTTAATTTTAATTAGATTATCTCAACCATTTTTAGATCCGTCATTTTCGAAGATTGATAAGATTGATTTGAATTATTTTAACAAAGGTAAATTAATCGATTTGAAAGATGAGACAAGAACAAATTCAACAACTATCGAAGCTGATCAATATTTTAAAGATAATAAATCAGATGAATTACCAAATTTTATTTCTGACTGTTTCTATTTAACTTTAACCTATTTACATTATGGTATTGGGGGTGTTTATTTATATGAAAATAAAATTAAGCAAACCATTAAGCAATTAGAATCATCAATTGAGCAATTAAAGAATCCATCAAATTCTCAAAATCCAATGCAAAGATTTGCTCAATTACAGTTACCAAGATTGGAAAAAAGATTATCAAATTTGAAATCCCAGAAAGATTCATTAGTTAGCTTTTTCATTCATAGAGATTTACAATTAGAAATTTTTGATTTCATTAGTGGTGCTTCATGCTTTTTAATTCGAGCAATTGATCCAAACCATAAATTTCCGCAAGAGTCAGTTAATTTACCATTGATTCCTGATGTCATTGGAGTTGAGAATGCTGATAATACAGAATTTTATCGTGAACAGGCACCAATTCCATTTAAATATTTCCCAGAATTCATTGTTGAAGGTGTTGTTAACTATGTTCAATATATTGCCAAATACGTTTCAAATCCATTAATTTTAAACCCAAGATTAACAACATTTGTGGAGTTTGCGGTTGTCTTTTTACGTTGCCCTGAGTTAATAGGGAATCCTCATCTAAAAGGTAAATTAGTTGAAAGTTTATTCATTGGTTCATTACCAACTCAAGATGACAGACCAGGTTTTATGATTGAAATTTTTGATACAAATGAGTTAGTCAATAAGAATTTGTTATATTCCCTGTTAGAATTTTATGTTGTTGTTGAAAAAACAGGTGCATCGTCACAATTTTATGATAAATTTAATAGCAGATATCATATTTCATCAATTTTAGAACAAATTTGGAAAAATCCATTATATAGAAATCAATTAATTTATCAAAGTGAAAACAATGAAGAATTTTTCATTAGATTCATTGCTAGAATGTTGAATGATTTAACATTTTTATTAGATGAATCATTAAGTCAATTAAGTGATGTTCATTCATTTCAAATTGAATTAGAAACAAGAACAAAAACGAGTGTTAGTAATTTAGAGGGAACAGACGATGAAATTAGACAAAGGTTATCATCAGCAGAAAGTTCAGCAAAATCATATGTTGGATTAGCCAATAAATCAATTGATTTGTTTAGTATTTTTACTAAAGATGTTCCAAGAGCTTTCATCAAACCGGAGATTGTCAATAGATTAGCCAGTATGTTAGATTATAACTTGGAAGCATTAGTGGGACCAAAATGCTCAGATTTAAAAGTTTTGAATCCAGAGAAATATTCGTTTAGCCCAAGAACTTTATTATTAAACATTTCAAAAGTTTTTGTCAATTTATCAAATGAAGAAGAATTTATAATCGCAGTTTCCAAAGATGAAAGATCATTTAAGGATTCACTATTTATAAGAGCAAGCTCTATTTTATCAAAATGGGGATTGGCAACTAATGAATTTCTTGATAAACTAGTTAAATTTGCAGAATCTGCAAATGCTAAAAAATTACAGGAAGAAGAAGAAGAATTAGAACTAGGTGACATCCCAGATGAATTTTTAGATCCATTAATGTTTACATTAATGAAAGATCCTGTTTTATTACCAACATCAAAAGTTAGCATTGATAGATCAACAATTAGAGAGCATTTGTTGAGTGATTCAACAGATCCATTTAATAGAATGCCATTAAAATATGAGGATGTTATACCAAATGATGAATTAAAGAAACAAATCGAAGCTTTTAAAGCAAAGAATAAGAATAAAGATATCGAAATGACTGATGTTTAAAAATAAGAAAAATAATATAAAAAATAATAATCCTACAAAAATAATGTAACTAAAATAAACCTATCATTTCCTATTTAAAAACTCTTTTAAATTATATTACGAGTTTAAGCTTTGATAGCAAATTTTCTTTGTGGGAAAGCAATTTGTTTCTTTCTTTGTTTTTCAGTAACTTGGGAAGATTCGAATTGAGTTAATCTTCTTCTGATAGCTCTGGTTTTTTTAGCTCTTAAATCTTTTGGTTGGTATTTTTTACCAGCGTAGAAAGCTCTGACATTTTCTCTTTGAGTTTGGTTAATAACAGTTAAGACTCTGGCGATATCTTTTCTAACAGTGTTAATTTTTGGTAATGATGGACGAGTTAATTTTTGAACTTTTAAAGTAGCTAATTCTTGTTTTAAAGAAACTAATTCTTCTTCTAATTGTTCTTTTGATTTAGTACGAAGTTCGTAAGCTTTTAAACCAGCCTGTTAAATAGTTAGTATAAAACTTCAATAAAGATAGTAACATGGGGAGAGTGAATATAAAGAGTGTAAACATTGCGAGTGACTGGCTGATTTGGTCTGTGGATGTAATACTGTTTTCCATTAATTTTACAAAACGTTCATGGCTTCACCTATTTCTTGAATAATTTCAACATCCAACTTGATTCACTGAATATTTCTTCAGATCAAACAAATGCACAACATGATAATATCACATTCATATTCTTTCATTTCCATATTAACTTCTATATTATTTATTTTCACATACCATTTTGAATTAAGATATTAAATTTAATAAATTAATGAAAAAAAAAACATAAAAAAGCTTTTGCAAAGTGAAAAATTATCGATCCGAGCACGAAAAACGTCCATTTATAGAAATATTCGCGGAATTATCAAAACAGGCAAAACTCGCGGCTTCCCAGTTTGGGGATCTGGAAAAATAGAAGTTGTGACTTCTGCAGCCCTAAAATAAAAATTAGTGGATATCACATGATTAGGGCTTTTGATAAAAACAAGAAAGGACATTTTACGATTAGAATAGAATTTATTTAAATATAAATGTAAATTTAGATATACAAACAATTACAACAAGGTCAAGAACAGTAATTTGTGAATAAAAGAACTAACAATAGTAAATGTATATAAAAACGACTAAATTTTGCTTTCCAATTGTTTTCTCTTTCTTTTTTAAATTGATGTTATGCTTTTTCTATCTAAGCAGAGCTTTTTAAATTAGTTGATAACCATTCTAAACCTTCATATAAACCATCACCTGAGGTAGCACAGGTTGATTGGATGTACCATGGTCTTTGACGGATGGAGTGTAATCCTAATTTTTCTGTAATTTCAGCAGCGTTCATAGCATTTGGTAAATCTTGTTTGTTAGCAAAGACTAATAATAAAGCATCACGTAATTCGTCTTCATTTAACATTCTTTGTAATTCTTCACGAGCTTCAGCGATACGGTCTCTATCGTTGGAATCAACAACGAAGATGATACCTTGAGTGTTTTGGAAATAATGTCTCCATAATGGACGAATTTTATCTTGTCCACCAACATCCCAAACTGTGAATGAAATGTTTTTGTATTCAACAGTTTCAACATTGAAACCAATAGTTGGAATTGTAGTAACAATTTCACCTAATTTTAATTTATATAAGATAGTGGTCTTACCAGCAGCATCTAAACCAACCATTAAGATACGCATTTCTTTACGACCGAAAAGGCCTTGTAACAATTTTGAAATAGATAAACCCATCTGTTTAAGTTAGTAACGTACCAAAAGAGATATTAAGTTTTTATTTCTTAAAGACCGATAAATAAAGGTCCTAATTAAAAAGTGGCAATGATTTCAAGAATTCGAAACATGATTCATACTGATTGGATTAATAAACCTTGGATTCTTCTCCGAAATCAGCCATTAAATTAATGCTAACCAGTACAAAAATATATCACAAACACCCCCTTAAAAAACTATAATCAACATATTTTTAATCAACTTGATTGGATCTAATCAACATATTGTACTTCATATGGTTCAATCTATTCATTTATATCAATTCATACGTTTAATCATCGTTACTTGTTTTTAAATCACGAAAAATTTCCCCTATTATCTTAATAAATAAGATAATCATTTGATCTCGAGTGCACCGGTCAAAACATTGCCCATTGAACCAAATCAAAATAGATCAACAATCATCTCACTCAAATCAATACGATTAACAATATCTTTAATGAAGTAAAAACTTTTAAACGAAATTAACTCACTTTTCAGTTGTTGCTCTTTGTAAATTAAGATAAAAATCTGTTTTTTTTTCCCTGTTTTTCTTTTTCGTTTTTTTTGGACACGTCGACGAGATTCGCGAAAATGCGGGTAATACAGAAATTATAATATGCAAAATTCGTTTCATTCGTAGCTAAAAAGGATTAAAAATTAATATTATTATTTCCCAACGTTGATTTTAACGGTGGAATATTTTTGCAATGCTCTCAAGAAGATGGCGTAAGTGACATCCTCGTTGTCTGGTTCCCAGTAAAACTCACTCAATCTGATATGCCATGGAGGATATCCCTGTAAATCTAAACTTGGAGTGAATAAAATAATTAAATCAGGTTCAACACCAATTAATTCAGTCAATTCTTTATTAATCAAATCAATAGTGACATCTTTAGACGAGATCTCTTTTCTCTTTGCTAAATCAGCCATAGTTTTAGCTAATTCAACAATAGTTGGTTTACCATCTTCAATTGATAATAAACTAATTTCAATCTCAACTGGT
Source organism: Millerago galiae (assembly GCA_030568845.1). NCBI lineage: Eukaryota > Fungi > Ascomycota > Saccharomycetes > Phaffomycetales > Phaffomycetaceae > Millerago > Millerago galiae. The sequence goes on along the minus strand of JAJMIZ010000007.1, from coordinate 260,560 downwards.
TGGTTTTTATACTCTTCATCCTCGTCATTATTCAATCCATAATAAATACCGTTATCATGAGGAACTTTAATAACAAAATTTGGAATTGAATTTGTACCAAAATAATCTGTTAATTTCTTATAGATGGCAATTCTTAAATCTTCAACATTTTGTTTTAAAACCCCATTTATTTCATAAATGGATAGCGTTTGTATACCAGATGCTAATGTCCATGCTGTTAATTCAGCTGAATCATTTAAAAGCCCAAAATATCCCCCGCCTTCTTCACTTTCTGATTTTAGATTTAAAATTGAGCTTAACCTCTTTGGTAATTTATTCAATTTATTAACATCATCTCTAATGATTTGAGGTGTCTTAGATGGATTATACGCTAAATTCAAGAATTTGATCCTAATCTTATGGTTTAAATATTGAAAAGATCTATAAATTGAATAAACAGAGTATAAAGTTAACAATAAAAAGTGATAAATATAAAATAAAACTTTGGATGGAATTGAATTTGTTGGGATTTCCCTTTTCAAAGGGATAATCTCTTTGCTCATTCGAATTGTTGAACTTGAACTCATTTCACAATTTCAAGCGCCCAATAAAGTTGGAATTTTTAAGTGTAAGAAAAATTACAGAAAGGAAAAAAATTGTTTTCCTGACACGAAATCGAAAGAAGACACCTTACATAATCAATATAATAAAGATTTAACTTAATTAATTATCTGTTAATCGATCGACGTATTCGCTTAAACTGATTTCATTCGTCTCATTTCTTTCTTTCTTCAGAACCGTCTGTTGTCACGGTCAACAGACTTGGTACTCCTCTTTTTTGTAAACCAAGTCCATAGCCTAAATTAATTGCATAATCTTTATATTCAATATTAGTTGAAAATTCATTACTGTCATTATTTTTCGTTTCTTCATTATTTTTATGATCATCATCAATAGTCATGTAACTATCTAGACTAATTTCATTCTCTTCTGAATTATTTCTTTCTTCATTACCCGCATTATTTCTTATATGTACTTGATATTTTGTAGAGTTCATTGCATTTGGTGCATCTCTATATAAATCATCAATCTGCTCTAAAGTCAATCCTCTTGTCTCATAGACCAAAAAATATGCGACTATTGTACCAGTTAAATTAAAACCTGCCCACATAAAAAATATATTTGTGCCTAATTTCGTTGCATGAACACCATCATCTGTTAAATATGGAGTTCCATATGCAAATGCAAAGTTAACTAACCAATTAGTGGCTGCACTCAATGCAACGGCTTTACCTCTGACATTCAAGGAAAAGATCTCACCACTAACAACCCAAACGACTGGTGCCCATGAAGCTGCAAAAGAGGTAATAAATGTACAGACAAAAGCTACCAGCACTTTGTTTTTAACATCAGAATCGGTCGTACATCCAACAATTGCAATGATTAAACTTGAACATGTCATTGAAATACCCCCAATGACTAAAACCTTTCTTCTACCAACAGTTTCGACAAATATAATACCCGGGATGGTAGCTGCAACATTAACTGCATATGTTATCAATGACACTATGTATGATTGTGACACACCTGCTGCTGAAAAAAAATTCACACCATAATAGAAGATAAAATTAATACCAGAACATTGTTGAAGTGCTTGTAATAAAACACCGGTTAAAATTCTTTTTAATTGATGTGGTCTTGTATCATCAGATCTAAGAAACTCTCTGATTCCACTTTTACCACCAGCACATGAAGTTTCATAATCAAATGCTGCTTTAATTTCAACTAACTCTTCAATTAATCCTGGATCATTCGTTGGGACTCTTCTTAAAATTGATAGGGATTTTGCTGCACTAAACAAATCATCCTTTTTAACATAAAATCTAGGAGTTTCTGGTAAAAAAAGCATACCAATACCTAAAATTAAGGACCATAAATATTGTAAACCAATTGGAATTCTATATGACGCACTTGAATTTAACGAGTGAGTTCCTTGTGACACTGCACTTGAAACCAATAAACCCCATGTAATAGTCCATTGATATGTGGAGATAATGGCACCACGAGCATATTTTGGTGATGCTTCAGCTTGATAAAGTGGAACAACTGCAGATATAATACCAACTGAAACACCTGTTATAAATCTGCCTACGCAAAATAGTTTCAGTCCAGTAGATGCAATCTGACAAGTATTACCAATCATGAATACTATAAAAGTTGCTATGATGATAGCTATTTTTCTGCCTAATGTATCTGATATTAATGGTGCTGTTATTGCTCCACTAAATGTTCCTAATGACAAGATCGCAGTCATGATTGAACTTTCTCTTGCTGAAAAATTCTCTCCATTTGAAGCATAATGTTGCCGTACATACTTCATCTCTGATATACTATTAATTAAACCTGTATCATACCCAAAGATAAATCCACCAACTGCAACGAAAAGACCGACTGCAATAGACATGAACATGGACTGTTCTTGAGCACCGGGTACTGTGGGCCTCTCTGAGGTTGGATTAACAAACACATTACGAAATATATTCATCTTCAAACGTTCGCTGATTCCCTCCAACATAAAATTTCCTAGATCGATTTTTTAATGACCGATTAAAATTTATTATATAAGCACTGACAAAGATCGAAGATCTACAACGAAGAGGATTAAATTATTATTAGTTAATTGTTGGTTTCTTTTAAGAAATAAGCTTTTACCTGTTCATCAACTGCAACCTTTATTGGAGTCTGACCATCATTATCTTCAATGTTTGTATCTGCACCGAATTTATTAACTAGTAATACTGCAATATCTCCAAATCCTTCTGCTAATGCATGATGCAACGGTGTCCATCCTTCTGAGTCTTTAATGTTTATATTTGAACCTTTTGATGCAAGAAATTCAACCAGTGCAACAGATCCAATGCTTGCAGCTCTATGAATTGGGTACTGTCCTTTATTATCCTTTATACGCACCGATGCTCCATAATCTTCAACCAATAGCTTAACTGCATCAATATGCTTCTTTGCAACTGCTAAATGAATAGGTCTGACTCCTGTAGATGTGGGTAAATTAACATCTGGTTTTGGTTCGTAATTCAATAATAGTTTTAAAACTTCTAAATTACCAATCGATGCAGCAATATGTAGTGGAGTCCAGCCCGCATCATCTGTATACTCATCAATATCAATCTCAAATACACTCGATTTATCAGAATATTTCCATGGATAGAGTAAAATTGAAATTATATCTAAATGATTGAAAGAAATAGCCCAATGCAACGGAATTCTCCCATCTAAGTCCTTCACAAATACCTCTTTAGGAGCCTCAGCAACAAGTCCCTTCACTATCAACGCTTTACCATCCCTTGCAGCTTCGTGTAATGGAAATGACATTCTTTTTATTGCAGTTTAAAGTGGCACAAAAGATGTGTTTCGAACTTCAAAAGCAAATCCGGGAGCGACAACCGGAATTCGCAGTGGCAAAAATAGTCGAAAAAAATTGAAGTGTCTGAATAAATTTCTTTATAATTAAAGTAGAATAATCAGAATGTCACAAGATTGGCAGAAGTTTGCACGCGATATCCAAAGTCGTGCTAGAAAAGCTCAATACAATGCATCCTCCAATGGTCCAAAAGGTGGCCCTGCTGGTTTATTTACCGGTGTTGGTGGTTTACTTCTCCTTGGTGCTGGTGCAGTTTTGGTCAATTCCTCTTTATTCAATGTCGATGGTGGTCATAGAGCTATTATCTATAACCGTATTGGAGGTGTTCAACCACAAATCTATGCTGAAGGTACACATTTTGCAATTCCATGGTTTCAAACTCCTGTGATTTATGATGTTCGTGCTAAACCAAGAAACGTTGCAAGTTTAACTGGTACCAAAGATTTACAAATGGTTAACATCACTTGTAGAGTTTTAAGTCGTCCAGAAGTGAATTCATTACCATTCATTTATCGTACTTTAGGTACTGACTATGATGAAAGAGTTTTACCATCAATTGTTAATGAAGTTTTAAAATCAGTCGTTGCTCAATTCAATGCATCTCAATTAATCACACAAAGAGAAAAAGTTTCTAAATTAATAAGGGAAAATTTAGTCCGTAGAGCTTCTAAATTTAATGTTTTATTAGATGATGTTTCAATTACTTACATGACATTTTCACCAGAATTCACTCAAGCTGTTGAAGCTAAACAAATTGCACAACAAGAAGCTCAAAGAGCTGCTTTTGTCGTTGATAAAGCAAGACAAGAGAAACAAGGTACCATTGTTAAAGCTCAAGGTGAAGCTAAATCAGCTGAATTGATTGGTGAAGCCATTAAAAAATCAAAAGATTATGTTGAATTAAAGAGATTAGATACTGCCAGAGAAATTGCTAAAATCTTATCAAACTCTCCAAACAGAATTGTTTTAGATAACGAAGCTTTATTATTAAATACAGTTTCCGATGCTAGATTAAAAAAATAGGCTCTTTTAATTTAATTATTTAACTACATGTACATAGACTAATATATTTATGATTATATTAAAACAGTGTAGGGGTATTAAGCATCAAAGTTTAATTTAGTAGCTTTAGTGCTAAAAATGTTAGTACTCCTAAAAGATCAAATAGATAAAGCACGCACTTATTATAGAATTTATTCTTATGCGCACTTAATTTTTGGGAACATGGTGACATTAAATTATCAGTTGGTGAAGCAATTGGGCCACCAAAGTTCTTTTGGAACATTTGCCTTTGTAAATTGCTAGCAGCCAGATTTTTATGCATTGGTTCAAATGTCATTATTGTTCCTTAAACTAAATCGAATCTAAATGAAAAGAATCTCGCTTGTTTTTGTTTACTTATTTCCTAAAGAGGAAAAGAAATTAAATACATCCAAACATCTGTCACAATGTTCAGAACCTTTCCATTTTAGGTGTGCGCGTCTCAGCTTAAAAAAGTCATCGAATTTCTGTGAGAATTCTATAAATTGTCTGAAAGTAAAAAACTAGTCAATTTGAATCAAGAAATGGGCTTTAAGAATCTTATCAACCAGGTGGTCTACGCCTTCTCAACTGAGGATCATTATGCTGAATATAGTTCCTACAATCCTCAAAATCACCATCAACACAGTGCCGAAAGTAATACACCAACCCGTCGTCAAAACATTGAATTAAACGATTCAAATACTTTTGAAGAAGAATCTGAGGCATCAAATGCTGGAGTTAGTGAAGTTTTATTAGCTTGGAGACATATAGAAACTTGGACAACTGAAAACCATCAAGATTTAAATGCAACATTAGCTGATCCATGTACTAGAATGGATATTGAAAAAGCAGAAGAAGATTTAGGTGTTACATTACCAGCTGCTGTCAGAGCTTCTTTCAGAATTCATGATGGTCAGGAAGGCTTAGAAAGTCTACTTGGATCTGGTGGTTTATTCTTTGGCTTAAGATTAATGGATTTAAATGATGTTGTTACGACAACAAAACATTGGAGAGTTGTTGTGGAAAGAATGGAATTAGACAATAAAGTTAAAGAAAACAAAGCTGCACGAGAAGCTCTGATCTCTCCAACTGGCTCTTCTTTATCCTTAGATAAAAATAAATCAACTGTTTCTTTAAATGAAACTAAAAAAGGATATGGTAAATTAACAACTGATGAAAATTCAATTGATCCTGATTTAGAAAGAAAAATTTCCACAACTCAAGACAAGCATCGTTCACCATCTCCACATATTCCAAGACAAAGATCAATTCCACCAGGTTCAATTAAACCAGTTTATGCTAATAACAATTGGATTCCTTTAATTTCTGATGATTCTGGTAATCATATTGGTATTGATTTGGATCCAGATCAAAAAGGTATTTCTGGCCAAGTTATTATATTTGGTAGGGAATTTGATACCAAATTCGTTTTAGCTCCAACTTGGGGTGATTTCTTATTAAGTTTTGTTAAGGAGTTAGAAAGAAATAATTACTTAATTCATGACATTGATGATATTTATGCTGGTGAAGGTGAATTAGTTTTTTTTGATAGAGAAATCAACAGAGAAGTTCTATATTTAACATATTTAACCCATAAAGTGCTAACATACTGGAGAACCCAAAACCCTGAAGCTTTAAAAAGATCTCAAACACCACCATCTCAAACAACTAAAGCCTCTGAACCAACTGAAAAGAAAACTCCAATCTCTCAAGCAGTTAAAAAAGAGGAAAGAATTATTTCTCATGACATAACTACAACTAAAGAAGAAGATAAAAAACAAGATGCTGAAGTATTAAAAAAAGTCGATTCGTCTGAAGATCTTAAGGAAGTCTCATTCAGTGAAACAAAACAAGTTGATGAAGATGAAGATGAAGCCCCAAATAAATCTCAAGATATAACAGAAGCTTCATTATCTAATGATTTTAGAGATGTTTCTATTTAAATAAAAAAAGGACAAAAAAAAGAATCAACTTTTGTTAAATATTTATTAATTTTTCTGATGTCTGTTGTTGTTATTCAATAGTTTTAATGTCTGATCAAGCCTTTACATATACTCCTTTATGACGTTTAAATTAATGTTGATATATATTCTTATATTTTTAGTACTACATGTAGGCTTACTCTCATTAATACATTGAACTATTACCAAATAATTCTTTGGATTGATTCATCATTTTCCCATTTGAATTCATAAGAACAGAAAACATAAATTAAAATTAAGTTAACAACTATATTCCAAATGAATTCTAAGCTTAATCTTTTTAGAATTATACCTTTTAATGAACCATTTGGTAAAAAACTTTCATATGAAGTTGCAATAAATAATCTAAAAATAACAAATGGTAAAATATAATATCTTGGTTCAAATAAAGGTGATGGTATAATTGTCAAAATAACTGAAATTAAAAATGCAAATATTGAGATTCCTGTTGGTTTTAAAGGTAATTCCCTTGTCAATTTGAATGGAATTTCACTAACCGAATCAAAATAGAAAGCATTTGCGTTTAATAGATTTGTAACAACATAAAATGCGAAATGATAAATTGGTGTTATTAAATATTTTGAATATTTAAAACGGTTAATTATTTTTTTGAAAATATAAAACGTGTAATGTCTGTTATCTGCTAATAAAAATGGATGAATTACAGTGAAAAACCTTATTATAATCATGATTATTAGCATTTCAATGATAACAAATATTGGGCCTTCCTTGAAACGACTAAAATAATCAACTAAAATATCATAAGATAACCACATTGGCCAAGTAAAAGCTGCTAAGAATGTAAAACAATAAAATATTTGAACAACATGCAAACCAACTGAATGATTTTCTTTATCACCTAATGTAATACCTCTATTGATTATTAGGAATATAAAAAATAATATAAAATTAATAATAAAAGGTAATGCAAAATCATAAAAGTCTTCAACAAATTGAATAATCCATTTGATACAATTATTCAAAAAGGAATTTGTGAAATTCTTATGAATTATTGCTCTTCTTTCAATAACTAAAACCAGTATGAAAAAGTTCCAAATAATATTAGTTTGTCTTAACCAAACACTTAAACCACCCAAAAATGCAGAAATCCAAACACTTTTTTTATCACCATATGGCAACCCAAGTGCAAAACTTAATGATGCAACAATAAGAACGGTTGACCAGACATCTGTATAATATAGGTAATAAAAATTGGATAAAACTGGAAATAAAGTTAAACTTGCAGGCCAAAATCCAATTGGGTTTAAAATAAATAGCCATGTCATACTTGCTGGTAGAACTAACACACCACCGATAGTGTTGACCATTCTTAATGTTGTTAGGCTTCTAATATCAATAAATTTGGAAAGTCTTGTTAATTGTAGAAATTTTAACCATAACCAACCAATATAATATAGACCTGGTGGAGTTGTAATTTTATTATTCCAACTTTTAAAATCTCCATCAAAGTACTGTAAAGTCATCGGAACGTGAAAAATTTCATCTATAAATTGATTTGTAGCATACTTTGTCGATATTCTATAGGTAATGAAGATAAATGATATGAAGATTATTGGAAGTGCAATAAACCAATTGAAAATTAATGAAGCTGTGATTTCATATTCAATATCGCGGACATTATCTTCAGAATTGAAAGTAGTCTTCACTTCTGTCTCTTCTTCCTGGTCCATCCCTTGATTATGTCCCGAACCAGTTTGATCAATAAATAATTTTAGTGAAAAAATTCATCATGTTTATAAACAAAAAATTATGTAGCACTGCTGACCTGTGTACTTAACCATAAAGAATTTATTATAAAGTCTTCTCCTTCATCTTTCATCTGATGTTCACTTTCTTGAAGCTTGTGCTGCTGCTGCTTCAGACAGTATCTGCGGATGACTGGTGGTCTATCTCTGAAACCAGGGCTAATGGGTTGAGAAGTCAGAGAGATGTGAGTTTCAATGTGACTATTGAACAGATTACAACAGTTGGTGTTAATCTTGCACAGGTGGTTTTCAACGACTACGGTTACACCCAAGACTCCTACAAATACATCACTGAACTTCTTGATAGTCAAATACAAACATTGGTATTAGACTTATACTGGAATGAGAAATTAATGAAATTTCAACTGTGTCCAAACACATTTCCAAATACTACTTCAGATTTTAAAAATTCTGCTATAACACAGTTTGATGATGGCATAATCTGTGAAATTGGACTGTCAGTATCAAGTTTAATAACTACAATTGAAAATTTCATTTCATTGACAAATACAAATTTATTAACGAATATTCTAACTTTAGTCATAAATATCTATGAAATTAATAACGATGATGATCCTGTATTTTATGACAGTTCAATCGTTGGTAGTAATAATGATACGTTGTCAGTTATATTGAATAATATCATTGGAGATACGTTATTTACTCCTGATTATTTGGATCTTACAAGAGTCATAGGTCTTGGTTACAACGCAACAACAGGTGAAACTGATGATGTTTATGGTTATCCAGAGTTATATACTTTTTTATTCGCAGAAGAATTCAGATTAGTTCCAATTATCTGGAAAAACTTTTTGAGTACAAACTCAACATATTACACTTATTCAAATCCAAATGAACTTTTGTTCACTCAACAATCGATTAATGCTCAATTTGATTCTACAAAACACATAACCTTATTATCAAATGACTACTATGAACGTGCATCACAACCTTGGAGGTATGTATACGATAGTGATGATGACCCATATACTGCGGATACAATTCATACAGTCATTAATTATGGCTATTCGCCAATTATCAATCACTCGCTAAGTTCGTTTGACGATGTGCCGACTTTGTTAAATTATTCATTATGGTCATGGGGTTGGAATCAACCAATGAATGAAACAGTTTCTAAAACAGTTGATAGTGACGAAGATGGCGGCAGCGATTCGATTTTAGACTCAATAAATGCTTATAGGTGTGCAGCAATGAACATAGAAGGCATTTTTTCAGTTCAAAACTGCTATGAGGAATTTCAGATTGTTTGCAGAAATTCATCAAACCCATATGGTTGGATATTGAATAAAAATAACGGTACTTACTTTCAAGCAAGCGATGACCGATGTTCAGATGATTGGGAGTTTTCGGTACCAAAAGATGCAATTCAACAACAATCATTAACAAATTATTTAACCAATGTTGGCTTGACTACTAATGATTATGTATGGATTGATATGAACTCAATTGCAGTAAGTGATTGCTGGGTTACTGGGGGTACATATGCAACTTGTCCATATTCCAAAATGGATTCAAGTAGACATTTTGTAAGTATGATTACACCAGCTGCAGTATTTTGCTTTTCTGTTTTAGCAGGTATGTTTTTATTAAGATTCAGAACTGTTCCAGTTCAAGATAATAGAAAACATTGGAGAAAATTAATTAATCAATTCACTGAAAACGAGAAAGAAGGTGTTCCATCTTAAATCTACATTTTATTTATTTATTTTATTTGCATTATCAGCCGTTGATTTATTTTTCAGGTTATCTTAGGGGTCCACCTTGTTTCATTATACCTTCTGCAAGTTCGATAATATCACTGCCATATACACCCTTCTCTTCATAATTTAATATAGGAGCATCATTTAAATCCCAAAATTTATAAAATCTGACTGTATTATCATTTGAAGCAATACAAATTGAAGACTTATCTGGTGATGATACTGCGGATAAGGCTCTAAGACCCGGTTCAGTTTCAACTTCTGATATAATTTTTAAATCTGGATAAGTCAAAACTGATATTACAACTGGCTTAATGGTATCACCAAATCCGAATGTTATTGCAATTTGTCTCTTTGTATGAGACCAAATTAAAGAAGTTATTTGACCAGAAGTTTTAAAAGAGCTCAATAAAGTTCCAGTTGGTGTATGCCAAAATCTAACAGTTCTATCTTTACTTCCACCACCTGTTGCTAATAACGAATTAGACCAAGGACAATATGCAATTGCTTTAACAGCTGCTTGATGAGGTAGATAAAATTTTAATTTTGGATTTAAAATATTTTCAATATTCCAAATTGTACAGGAATTATCATTACCTCCAACGGTAATCTCTTTTAAATCATTACTCACTGCAATACCACAAACTTGTTGTTGATGGCAAATGAATTTTTTAACTAATCTTAGCTCAATTCCATTCAGTATTTCAAAATAATAAACCACACCAGTTTCATCACCAACAAAAAATTGAGAATCTGAACCAGGAACCCAAGTAATTGAACAAATATTTTTACCAGCGGTTGAATAGACATCAAGCTCAGATTCTAGCTCTTGAGTGAAAAGTCTAATTGAGCCATCACTTGAAGAAACAATTAAATTCATTCCGTCAGAAAATGCAACACACGAAACCTTTTGATCTTTTGGTAAATCTAAAAGAAGATAACCGTCATATTCAGTCCAAAGACAGACTTGCCATCCCATACCAACAGCTAATTTCCCTGTTAATTTAGACCATGAGATTAAGTTACAATAGAAATCATTTCTTAATGCTGGTGCATTTAATATCTTATATGGTGAATTTGATTTGATATTTGACTTCTTTTTTTTATATTTTGGTGAGGCAGTGATTGAAATTTCTGTGTCCATTGAGCTTCTATGCGAAATGAGATCAGATGAATCTCTAAGTTTGAATATTGGACTATTGATTGAAGAAATTGAACTTGGGGAATTAGCATCACTAAAACTGGTATCTGGACTTGAATTAGTACCGCTGTGGGTTGGTGTGAAAGTGAGGACTCTACTTTGATGATGGAAGTTTAAAGCATCTGCAATCACATCTTTATGCTCAACGTCAGCTTCTGATTCCTCAGGATCTGGAGATTTTAATAAACTAGCACCTTCACCATCAATCATATTATTCAAATTCAACATTGAAGGATCTTTAAGTAACCTTTCTACTGAATTTGGATCTTTTCTAGATCTGTAAATTTGTTGTGAAGCTGTTGAAGGTATAAATCTATCCATTATTTGATTATCTGTACTTTTAACAATAAATTTACTGAAGTTATTATTCAACATTTTTTTATGAAATTAAATCTTGATTTATTTTATATTTTTTAATTAGTTAGAAGCAATTATAAGAAGCGATTAGTTATTAGCGATTAGACTTTTGTAGTCTTGATACACAAGTTTAAATAAAATGTGGTTTTTCATTTTTATAAAGTTAATGTCAAAATCCACAAATGCAAAATAAATTAAACTGAAAAACTTTCAACATGACATTGTAAACCACCATCTGTTGCCCATTCTTTAGCATGGTCAACCAAACCAGTAGGGCCAGCAGCAACAACCCAGACTTTGTTTCTATCAATTTGATGTTGTTGTTCAATATCTCTACAACAAACAGTTTCACCATCTCTTGAATAAGTTGGACCAACACAATTTGATTGCAGGCACCAGTTATAGTGTTCAGAACCAAGATTTGGTCTACCATAGTAAATATTAACACTTTTGGGAACTTTAATACTTTTAAAAGCTTCTAAATCAAAGTCTTCAGGTGGTTGAATTAAATCTTTTGAAGACTTTGGACCAATATGCGGACTTGCTATAGTTGGGAGCTGTTCTTGTTTAAATTTACAAGTACCTGAAATATCAATATTAACATTTTCATTTTCTTCGAAATGTTTAATACTTGATTCACTGTATGAGGACGATTTTGATTGTGGTTTTGATTTTGAGTGTGCCTTTTTATAAGATCTTCCCAATGTTGTAAAATCAATCTCATCAGGTACTTCTTCTTCAATGGAACCGTAATTATTTGGAATTCTTTGGACTAAATTTTCATGATTTTTATCCTCGTAATAATCAATAACTATATCGTCTTCTTGGACATCACTTGTGATATAGCATTCAATACCCTGAATACCATGGAAATGATTCAATAAATTTAAATCTCCAATATCTCTGCAAACCCAAATTAATCTATTACCTATACCATTATAATTTAAAATCCTCATTAATGGAATACCAAATGATATACCACTACCACCAACTACTATTAAAACTCTTTGTGCTTCAATATTATACTTCATCGGTGATGCATTTGTTAAAGTTGCAAATGGTGATTCTAAATTTGATCTTGGTTCCAATAATTTTTGAAATAATGATTTTTGCTCTTGAATGAAATCCAATTCAGGTTCAAAGGCACCTGTTATATAATATTCTCTATCAGCTTTCAACGGGAAGTTACCTCTTCTGATAATTAATTTTGTTGTATGGTCATTTGGTAATGATGCAATTGTAAAAGGATGCGCTAAAGGTATAATTTGGAAAAATAAGTCTTTCAAAAATCCACTTTTATTATTAATACGAACATGACCACCTGGTAATGTTGGTACTTTTGTTATTTTTGAAGTTGGAAATTCCAATAATGCTAGAGTTGGTGAAAGTGAAGTAATTGAAACTTTTGTCAATTCAGTATTTTTAACTCTGTACCAAATTTGATAAAATAAAATAATGCAATTGATGACAGTATAAGATGCAATACCTGGTCTTGCATGAAAATGTAACGCAATAACTGAAATCCAAGTCATGACATAATGTGAAATATAAAATGTCTTGAAGGCAAATCTCCTGATTTTTGGTAATGAAGTTATACCAATCAAGATAAATGCAAACATTGCAATGAATCCCATAATATTTTGCCATTTCCACAATTTCGCCAATGTTTGTAATCTGTTATAATAAACAATGTACAAGACTGTATGAATTAAACCTTCTAAAACAACAATTCTTGAAATCCATTTATGAACAGGTAAGAGTAATAAGTATAAAGTCTTTGGTAGTGGAGAAGGTCTTAAAGTTAAGAATAGTAAACCAGGCAAAGAAGCAGCAGAAACTCTTCCTAACCTTTTTGTAATAAATAATAAATCATCATAAGTATCAATGTAATTTAAAATAAAATGGAATAAACCCCAAAATAAAATGACTTTTGTTGTAGTTGAATGATAAATAATATGATGTATTAACTTTGATTTTGATTCACGGAGTCTTGGAATGGTTCTGTAAGTATTAAGAAATGTTATCAAGGGAATAATAACAATAAATAGGAAAGTACCATACAACGTCCAGTCTCCATACTTAGCACCAACATAAGATCTTAGCTTTTTATATTCAGGAGGTATCTCATCTACCCATACTGGGATCTTGAAGTAAGATGTAATGTTTTGTGGTTTATAATGAAACTTTACCATGATAGTAAAAACGTAGATCACAAAACCATAAAAGGACTGCTTTGAATGCAACTAGCATGAAGCAGTTGAAATAGAAAGTATCTTTAAATAATAAAAAGAGTTTGAAATCTTTTATAAAAAATGCGTCAATTATTATAAAAATGCAGAGTGAAGTTTTACAGTCAAGAATTTCTTATTTTATCTTTTCCATCGAAAACCCTAGATAGATCACGTGTAGTATACCAGGTTTAGTAACACCCAAACACTTTAAATCTGAAAAGTTTCGCGGCCTGCCTGGGATGAAAATCATGACGCCAATTCCTTCTAAATAATCTTAAATTCGCGGTAATTTCTTTCTAATTTAGAATCACAGAAGGAAAGTCTCGCTAAAAATTTCAGCAGTCTCATGAAAAAAAAATTCTAACACCACAGATATTTTTTTCCATACTCAATTTTTAAATACATTTTTCATATCAACAGAAGTAATTAAAAACATACAAAATGTCTTTACCAGCCAGTTTTGATCTTACTCCAGAAGATGCTCAATTATTGTTAGCTGCTAACGTTCACTTAGGTTCAAAGAACGTTCAAGTATGTAACAGTCTTTTGATTATTGGTGAAACAGTTTTAATATTTGATTAATATAGAAATGAAATAAGTAATAGATTTGACAAGGAACAATGGAATAAGATAATTATTGAATAGTAATCATAATAATAGAGATTGGTGTTACAAATAACTGAATAGCAAGTTCCAACTAGATGATAAAGTTTTAACAGTAAACATCAAATCGTATAATTTTTTCAATTTTACATATATCTAGAATGATAATGAATCTATGCTTGAAAATATCAATATTCTATTACTTTGATCATTCTATATGATCTTTTTAAAACTGTCACCAAAATTTGTCAAAGCATTAAAATTTTTTTCTTTACTGTATACTAACAAATTAACTAGGTCCACAACGAACCATACGTTTTCAAAACCAGACCAGATGGTGTTAACGTCATCAACGTTGGTAAAACTTGGGAAAAAATTGTTTTAGCTGCTAGAGTTATTGCCTCAATCCCAAACCCAGCTGATGTCGTCGCTGTCTCTTCAAGAACCTTCGGTCAAAGAGCTGTCTTAAAATTCGCTGCTCACACTGGTGCTACTCCAATTGCTGGTCGTTTCACCCCAGGTAACTTCACCAATTATATCACCCGTTCATTCAAAGAACCAAGATTAATCATTGTTACCGATCCAAGAACTGATGCTCAAGCTATCAAAGAATCATCATACGTTAACATCCCAGTTATTGCTTTATCTGACTTAGATTCCCCATCTGAATACGTTGATGTCGCTATCCCAGCTAACAACAGAGGTAAACACTCTATTGGTTTAATCTGGTACTTATTAGCTAGAGAAGTCTTACGTTTACGTGGTTCATTACCAAACAGATCTGAACCATGGAGTGTCATGCCAGATTTATACTTCTACAGAGATCCAGAAGAAGCTGAAGCTACTACTGAAGAAGCTGAAGAAGAAAAAGCTGAAGAACCAACTGAAGAATCACAAGACTGGGATGCTACTCCAGCTGATGCTGACTGGGTTGCTGAATCCCACGAAGATGCTGCTGACTGGGCTGCTGAATCACAAGAAGCTTCAGGTGACTGGACTGCTTCTGCTTAAATTTCCAGTTAAATGGTAAATAAATTCATAAAAATCTAATGTAAAATTTTATTTTGTTTATTATAAATTATTAAGTACTCTACAGACTAGTCCTATAATGAGATTATGGTATTTATTGCACTTAATACAGAGTTAAATTGGGTAAATTTCTATTGTAAGTAAAGTCTCCTAGGTAAAAAAACTTTCCACTTTTCGCTAAATTTGGAAAAATTCGCGGTACATTTAAAATTTTGAACTTTCATCAAACATTTAAACTGAACGATTATTCTTCAAATGTCTGCTCCATCAAAAGCCAGACTTCAGGAAGTTCTTAAGCTTCAGGCTAAGATTTTTCATCAGACATACAATCCTACACAGATCCGTACTGGTTCCAAATATCTTACACAAAAACTTAAAGGTGATGCAGTTAAAGAATATTATGGTCCAACTGAATTCTTAAAAATGAAAGATTTAAGAAGAATGTTCCCAGCCTACAGTTTTATTGATCCAGCTGAAGAGTATAGATTAGAAATCTTGAAATCACGTAAGAGAAGAGGTAAAGGTGCTCCAACTAAAACAAGACAAGCTGCTGATAATAGCAAAAAGAAGAAGAAATAAGGTAATTAGAATATTGTATATAGCATTTAATGATTCAAGTCATAAAAAATTAATAAAGATGTAGTCTATATATTAAAATATATTTAAATTATTATTAATTTCATCCCAAATGTGAGCAGTTGAGATTGGAGTTGTTGGTAATGCAGAATATAATAATTTATATAATCTTGTTCTTTCAACATGAATTGGTTTGCCTTTTATAATACTCATTGCAGTTTCTTTAGATAAATACATTGCTTTTAATTTATTTAAAACGTTGTTAAAGTGGTCAAACATCTCATCTAATCCAATTGGAACACTTGAAAGCATGATATAATTCTTGAAATTTGTCAATTGAACCCCCCCAGGTATTCTTTTTGGATCTTTAAGTCTTAGTAATAAAACGAAAATTGGGAAATGATTTAACATGGATGTTGAAATTTCTAATGTACCCAATATAACCATGATTGACAATTCAGTTATTGCAAAAGTTATATAAAATGCTAAAACTGTCGGTAATAAAAACACAACGACCGTAAATAATAAGGTCCCTAATAATAATTGATCCAACTCATAATCATTTGAATCGATTCTTTTTCTTAAAACATTTCTTTTTTTACCACAAAATAAATAAAATAAACTCAATAAAATATTCAATAACCAATTAAATATCTTTGCTGCACTATAATAAAAACAATAAATGTGAAGTGTAATTATTGATAAAAAATCTAAAAATATTGAAATTGCAAGTGTTGCTCCAAATGTACCACTACTAATTGCAATCAACCAAACAATATGTCTATAATATGGAATGAATGGGTCGATTATTGCCATTTTCCAAAATTCAATAATCCATCTAAATAAGTCACTTAAAAACACAGCTAACTCATTATTTAGTTTAATACCACCTGGGGAATTCATTAACCAAATTAACAAGCTATTTAAATCTGTATATAAAATCTTTGAAACAATCACATCATTGAAAAACTTGGAGATTTTTTCTTCATTTTCAAATAATAATGCACTTAATGATATACCCAGAGTGATATCGTTTACAATTAACCATAAAGTATTATAAAACCTAATATACTCAGGATATTGCTTTCTGGGCAAGTTTCTATTTGGGTTATCTGAATCTGATAAAGACAATTTTGTGGTTTTTAAATATTGAATTGGAAAATATGCAAATTGTTGTAATCTTAAATCAATTTGCTGCGCAGTTGCTGATATTTCAACGAGTCTTGGTAAGTTATGTATTTTGCCATTTAGAATTTGGATTATTATTAAAAAAAAGTCCCGTATTGCTAATATAACACATAACATAAACATTGCAATTGGCTTAAGCTTAACCTTTTGACAATTAATGAAGTTGAAAAGCAGTGAATTTGTAAGGTTTGAGACTAATGCTGGTATTTTTGAGAACGAATACCAAGTTTGTGGCATTGTTGGATATTTTTCAATCAATATTTGCCTTTGATTCCAACAATTATTTAAATTTTCTAAAAGTTTTGTATAATCAGTATGTTCAATTTCTTCATCATCATCTTCAATTGATTTTTCCAGTATCTCAGCCATTTTGCAGTCTAAAGATGAATACGATTTGTTATCAACAAGAGAAATTGGAATTGGTGATAACGAATAGAATTGCATCATTTGAGGAATTGGTGGATCAAATATTATAATCATTACATTTTCTGCTGTTATTGTGTTATTAATTGATTCAAACCGAAGAAATACATCCTTTAGATCAAGCTCTCTAATTGTATTTTTCCCTATTATTCCCAAAATTCCAATATCATTCTCTTTAGAATCTTCATTAATAGAATGCATTCCGATGATCAAATTCTCAAGCCCATCATAAGATCCACATACAACATTCACCACCATAAACATATTTCCCAGGCATCGCTGTCCCAAAATAATGCATGCAGAGGATTCCCCTTCACCAGCACAGCCAGTATCTAGAAGGTCATTGGGCCAGTACACCTGCAATGACATAAATTACCTGCAATGATAACCTGCTTGAAAGTAAATAAATTTCGCGACGTTTTTTTTCTTAGTCTACCACTAAATATAGAATATTCAACTTAAAATCAAAGACTCTTAATTGTTGTTTTTTACACTTTTGATCGTATTTTGTGGTATTTTTGTCTTCAGAACATCTGAATATTGTTTTTATACAATCTTTTTCCCTTCAAAAAAGATCAGAAACTCGTTAAACCACAGTCAATGCCTAAGAAGACCTGGAATGGGAAAAGCCCCAAGAGGCCTTCTGCCTCTAAATATGGTGATATTCCAGTTATTTCATTGGAAGGGGATACTTCTTCAATAAGGGATTCAGTTGAACTGATAGAGGATCCTTTTGGTGATGATTCTTCTTATGATGATAGACTTAGTTCTAATAATGATAATGATAATGATAATGATGATGAAAATGAAGAAATAAATAGAGGAAGAAAATTATTAAGTGTTCCATTTCAAGCAAGTACGACATCTAGAAACTCATTAAGTGGGTATAGTACACCTTCTAGAAGAAGGTCTGGTTCTAGTTCAAATTCAAGATCAAGATCATCATTTTCTGGGGATGCTGACAATGCATTATTTGATGCCCTAGCTGAAGATGATACCGATGCTATTATGACATTAAAAGATGATATTAGAACTGCTATTGGTGGTAAGAACAGTAGCGGTGTCTGGCTACAGCCTCAACATACTGGAAGATCCAACAGATCAAGTGATAGAAGTAGAAGTCCAGTAGGTAGATTTTCCTCTGAAAGGTATTCATCTGACAGATTTTCAAATGATATTGAACTAGGTCATTTAGATATCCCTAGAATAATTGTTGAAGATACAAGCTCAAATAAAAAATCTGATTTCACTGAATCTACCCGTGAACTCTCAAGAGAATCTACATTACCTGTGGCATCATCCTCAAAACAAAATTCATTGTTAAAAAAGATTAAATCAAAAGTCAGCACTATACGAATACATTTTCCTGATGATATACCCCACGTTGGGTCCAGTTCTGATGCCTATATTGAAAAGCAAGGTAATTATGAGAGTGCCTTCAATAGTAATTTACCAATTCCTAAAAAAGCCAAATTATATGGTAATTCACTTGGAGTCTTTTCTCCAACAAACTCATATCGTATTGCATGTGCACAGTTTTTGCAAAATTCACTCTTTGTTCAACTGATGAAATTAATATTACTTTTACAAACTGCATTACTGGCTTATCGTCAATGGAATCCAAGATTTTTGGATGGTTATATTGTTTATGGTATGAATTGGGCTGACTGGGTTTTAGTTGCATTAAATATCTTTTATACATTTGAATTATTTGCTAATGTAATCGCTTGGGGTTTTTGGGATGATTCTGAAATGTTTGACGAGAATAACTGGTGTTATGTTTCATTCTATGAATTATCTGGCTTAAAAAGTTTAAAGCACTATTTTTTTGGTAAACGAGAAGCAGCTGATGACCTTTCTATCCAACGCAATATTAAAAATACTTTGACAATGAAAACGACTGAAGAGTTTTATGGTAATGAAATACATAGAGCTTATTTAAGAAAAACATGGAATAGAATCGATTTCGTTTCAACGGTATCGTTTTGGATTAGTTTTTTCCTCTCAATTCATAGAACAGACGTGGAAGCCGGTGTTCCAGTGTTCAGGGCATTATCTTGTTTGAGAATTCTTAAAATAACAACCTTTCTTAATAGAGTGTCATTAATTTTATCAAGTATTAAACTTGGTTTACCTCAACTAATCGATGTGTTTTTGTTTTTACTTTATTTTTGGTGTTTTTTTGCAATTATTGGAATTCAAAGTTTCAAATCTTCTTTAAGAAGATTTTGTGTCTGGACCAATCCAGATGACCCGACTGAGACTTATACTTCTGAGCAATATTGTGGTGGTTATTATACTATGGTGAACGGTACTTTGACAACCGTTCCTTATATTAAACAAGGTATACATGCTGGAAGAGCAAAAGGTTTCTTATGTCCAGTCAATTCTCAATGTGTCACATTAACTAATGCAAATGGTAATACTTATGGTTTTGATAACATTTTGAGCTCAATGCAAATGACCTTTGTTGTTATGTCTGGTAATACATTTAGTAATATTATGTATGACACGATGGATACTGATTCAATGGCAGCTTCATTATTTTTTATTTGTGGTATATTTTTCCTTTTGTTATGGATGATTAATCTTGTTATTGCTGTTATATCTGAATCTTTCAAAGTTGTTATGGAGGAGTATAACACCTCAGAGTCCCCTGATATTGTTTCCAATGATTTCCAATTGGATTGGAAGTTCACAAAGAGCATTTATTCCAAAATTTATACAGATTTGAAAATTTGCTTTGATTTATTAATCTTAATTAGTGTCATTTATATGTGCTTCAGAGATATGGAAACCACCGCTGCAGAGCTAACTAAAGCAAGAAGGGCCGAAGGAATCATTTCTCTAGTTTTGCTTTTCGAAATGGTTATCAGATTCACTTTATATTTGCCAAATTGGAGAACTTTTTTCACATTGAAAAGAAATCTATTGGATTTATTTCTTGCTATAATTACTTCTATTATGGGAATTCCAATAATATATGAAAAATCAGATAGACTTTATGAGTGGTTTCTTATTTTTTTCTTGATGAGATTATACAGAATTGTTATTCTTGTGAAATTCACTAGACGTTTATGGGCCAAAGTTTGGAAAAATATATCAATTATTTTCAACTTATCGTTATTTTACTTTGTCATTTTATTCTTAGTCAGTATTATTTTTGCAAGATACTTTGAAGACTTTGCTGATGAAGATTCTATTGATCAACTAGACTTTCCATTCCATACTTTGCCAAATGTATTCCTAGGATTATTTGTGGTCACGTCCACTGAAAATTGGAGTGACCTTATGTTTAACCTAGAAGCTCTTGCTCCAAATAAATCAGCCACTTTTTTTGCTGTTATATTGTTCATTGGTTGGTTCTTGTTATCAAATTCTATTATTTTAAATATTTTTATTGCTATTATTGGAAGTAGTTTAGATATAACAGAAGCTCAAAAAAGAAAAGAACAAGTTAAAAAGTTTGTATTAGTTGATTTTCCAAATAGATTAAAGGCTTTAACTGAAGATTCTGTCTTAATCGGTTTAAGATCCAGATTATTTTTAAAGAAAGACAAAAAAGAAGACAGACATCAGGAAATTCAAAAATTGCTATTGAATGGTGCTGCAGTTCAAGCCTTTTTAAAAGATGAGTTAGCTCAGTTAGAAAGCAGTCACACTAAAGGAGAAACTGAAGAAGAAGAACTATTAGATAACGATTCAATTCATCAATTACAAAGATCTACATTATCAAGGTATTTTCAAATTCAATTTAGAAGGTTCATTAAAAATAAATTTGTTGCTAAGGCTATTAGAATCCTCTTTTGGAACGATCTCAATAAGAACCCATTTTATAAGAACAATTACAACGGTATTGGAAATATCACCGACGAAAATTTTACTTCATTAGCAGAAAGATACCGTTTTGAAACCAATAAAACTTCTGAAGAGCGCAAAGCCTTTTTAAAGAAAAATCCAAGCTTTAACACATCATTATACATTCTCCATCCAAAGCAACCTTTAAGAAGAGCATGCCAATTAGTTACTTATTCGAGTTATGGTCAGAGATATGATGGTGTTGAGCCTAATAAAATTGCCAATCTTATTTTCACTTGCATTATTACCATTGCCACATTACTATTAATCGTTATTGCATGTTATAATACGCCATTATATAAGCAACAAAATGGCTCTTTAGACTGGAATTGGACATTCTATATAGAATTAGCATTTGCTGTTATGTTTCTATTTGAGTTTTTTATAAAAATCATTGCAGATGGTTTACTATTGACACCTAATGGGTATCTAAAGAATATTTGGAATATTATTGACTTTATTGTTTTGATCTCAATTTGGATTAACGTTATAGCTATTGCAAGAAATGATGAAACTTTATCAAGAATCGTGAGGGGTTTAAAAGCCTTAAGAGCGTTAAGGCTTTTAACTATTAATGAAACTTCGAGAAATATCTTCCAAAAAGTTATGGTTGCTGGTTTCTTTAAAATTCTAGGTGCAGCATTCTTAGCTTTTTCATTATTATTCCCTTTTTCTGTTTGGGGATTGAATTTATTTACTGGAAGATTAGGTGTTTGCAATGATGGAAATCTTGGTTCCTCTGATTGCGTTCATGAATACTCTAATGAAGTCTTCAATTGGGATGTGCTATCACCAAGAGCTTATGGAGAGCCTCAATTAGAATTTAACAGGTTTGCATCTGCTTTATTAACTGCTTTTGAAATTATTTCATTAGAAGGTTGGACTGACTTATTATCTAATTTGGTCAACTCGACCGGTATTGGAACTCCTGCGGAGTCATATGCATCACCAGAAAATGCAATATTTATGGTTGTTTTTATGTTCATTGGTTTGATTTTGATTTTGACTTTGTTTGTTTCTGTTATTATCAATAATTATTCAAGTTTAACAGGTAGCGCATTTTTAACTTTGCAGCAAACTTCATGGTTAGAAGTTAGAAAGTTGTTGGGTCAAATTAAACCCAGAACAAGACCAATTAAAGTCAATTTGAATAGATTCAGAACTTTTTGTTTCAAGTATTGTGTTGACAAGAACAAGTATGTTACTTCTGGTTACCAAATTTTATTATGGATTCATATTTTAGCCATTTTACTGGAACAATATCCAAGTAATCATTCATTAGATAATTTTAGATACTCAATTTATTTTATTTCTTCAGTTTTGTTTTTGACATTTACATCACTAAAGCTTATTGCTCTTGGTCCTAGGATTTATTTCCATGTGAGATGGAATGCATATGAATTTTTTATCTTTTTAGGTGCATTTTCAACTTCCCTTGCTTCATTTTTTGTTTCAAGAAGTACAGTTTTTTCAAATATCAACAAATTGTTCCTTGTTGGTATTTTCACAGTCTTGATTCATATCAGTAACAGACTAAGTCATTTATTAAAAATTGTTTCAGCATCTATCCCTTCATTACTTTTATTGATCTTTACTTGGTTTGTCTTATTCTTAGTTTATGCTATAGCAATGAATCAAATTTTTGGCTTGACAAGATTAGGACCAAATACTTCAGATAATATCAATTTTAGAACTGTTCCAAAAGCATTAATTTTGCTATTCAAAAATAGTTTTGGTGAAGGTTGGAATTATGTTATGAAAGATTTTGCTGTTGAATCTCCGTATTGTGTTGCATCATCTGATTATGTTTCAACTGATTGTGGTAATGAGATTTATGCGTACATTTTATTCATTAGTTGGAATATCATTTCAATGTATATTTTTGTTAATATGTTTATTTCATTGATTTTTGAAAGTTTCAGTTATGTTTATGCAAATAATGCAGATACAACTTCATTAAATAGAGAGGAGATCAGAAACTATAAAAAAGTTTGGCAAATGTTTGATCCTTTGGGGACTGGTTATATTCAATCTCATGATTTGCCATTGTTTTTAAGAACTTTAGATGGTTATTTTTCATTTAAAGTATTTGATGGTAGATGGACAATCCCTGAATTAACCAAGAAGTTTAAAAAATATCCTGATATAATCCCAAGCAGTCCATATTATATGTTTATGGACATGAAAGGATTGAATAATCAATTGAATAAGTTGGATGTTGAAAAGGTTAAAGTTAAGAAAATGGCTTATGACAGACTCATTGAGGAAGCACATTTAAACATGGAATTATATAATGAACCTGGTATTTCATTTCATAGATTGATTTTACAAATCCCTCTTTATGCAAGATTTGATGAAAGTAATTGTTTGACACTAACTGATTTTTTGGACAGGTTGATCATTACTAGGAAAGTTAACAGAAGATTACACTATAGACATCATATTGCAATTTTTAGTATGATTATGTTTAGATGGAGATTTTTGAAATCAAAGAGACCAGGTAAAGTATTGGAATATAAAGCAAATAAAGAACCACTTTATACAGAGAGAGTTTTTGATACCCCGATTTTCAATAAATCAAAAGGATCATTTGAAAGTTTTGGTACTGGAGTTAATCCAATTTCAACAGAAGAAACTTATTGGTCACCAACAAGAACAAGTAGATATTTTTCAAAGGAAGATGCTGAAAATGATTTAGATAATGATTTAGATAATGATCATTTAAGTATTGGTGCACTTGCCGAAGGATTAGAAAATTCACAATGGGTAGGTGAAATTAAATCAACAAATGATGATTTTGAACAATTTTTAGAGACTTCAAAAAAACTACAGAAAAAATTTAGCAAGGGTGATGAGAAAAAAGATGATTCGGATAATGATACATCATCAAATGTTAGTGATGGTAGAAAATTAGCCTAGCTATAAAAAGTTTACAATAGAAAAAAATCCTGTAGTTAAATACAATTATTAAAACATATATTCTAAAACCCACCAAAAATAGTATACAATATGCAAGAAACCAAATTTAAATAAGTTATTTTTTAGTTTCAGGTTCATCAGCTTCACCTGGTTCTTGACCAACGTCCATATCATTTAAACCTAAAGTTTCATTTTGTTCAAAGCTTCTTTCAAAATCCTCAATTATCATGTTTGGATCATCATCAGGAGCATAAACATTTTGAATATAAGAACCAGCTAAAGGATCTTCCATTACCATTGTAAATTTAACCTTACCAGCAATTGCGTCCTTTAATCTTTCAAAGAAACCAGTCCAACGTTCTTTAACCTCTGGAGCCATTGAATCTGAAGTTTGAGTAAAGACTCTGCTTTCTAATTCTTCGTAAACTTGAGTTAAAAGACCTTCAATGGTTGTAAAACGACCACCCAAAGTACCTGGAGTTAAATCCAAATGTAATTCAGGAACTATTAAACCGCAAGTTTCAGATTTTAAGATATCTCTAGCTAAATCCTCTGGATCTTCAACTTTTAAAGTAATTCTTCTACCTTTAGCTGGGATGGCACCACCAGTTTTAACCTCATTTGATTTATAACCACATTCAGAGCAAACAGTTGATATAAGAATGACATCTTTAAAATGAGGGATATTAACAACTTTCATATGCGTATCACAAGGTCTATAACAACTTGGACAAGTAGCACTGAAAGTCTGAACTTCATTTTCGAAATTTTCAATGTCTGTTTCATCTGAAAGGAAACCAGTTGAAGTTGGTGGATGTCTTTCTTTATTTGCTAAAGCCTCAGCTCTTCTTTGTCTGATTTCAACTAATTGATCAGGGGTCAATAAACCAATTTGAACATTTTGTTCATCAGTTCTAGTATATTCAACATGGGACCATTTATGGGCAGGTTCATTTGGAATGAATTCAATCCAAGAGTTACCAGCTGGATCATCTAGTTCAAAAGTGATTGGTAAAGTGCCTTCTTTACCTGCAATTGTATCTTGAACTTTTTGAATGAATGCATCAATTTTATCATAAGTTTCTTTATCAAGTTTCAATCTTTCCGGTTGGTCTGATTTCAAATCATCAATCATTTCAGTTAAAATACCTTCAACTGAAGTTAAGACACCTCTTTTAGGAGGAATTTCGATTTCTAATTCAACAAATTTACAAGAAGCTGATTCTTGTTTGATAACTTGTCTATTGAAATCTTCAGTTGTTTCAATCTTCAAAGTATATTTTGAACCTTTTTCTTGAATTGCACCAGCTGGTTGTAATTCAGAATTTTTGAAACCACAATGTTCACATTCAAAAGACATTAAAATGACTTGACCAAAATATGGAATAGTAGTAAGCAACATTCTTGTAACACCTTGATCATGGCAATTCATACATAAGGATTGAACTTCTTGAACTGGATGACCTTCAGCATCTGTTGCTCCAGTGTTACGAAGACCTTGATCGTCAACTTCTTGAGCAGCTTCACCGACTGGAGCAAAAAAATCTTCTTTGTTTTCTTCAGACATTACTTGATTGTAAAATTGAAGAATCTAATAAATATTTAAAGTAGATTTATAATTAATCTTGTGGAAGAAAGTGGAAAAAAAAATTATTTAGTCACGTGCAGCGCATCGCGAGCGGAGTTACGTAACCACTTTCCTGAAGGGGTAAATTTTCCTAATTCAGATGTTTTCCAAATTTCTTGTATTTAATTTGAGTCGTTTCAGATTTCACTTTAATAAATTTAGTCAATCCAGGTTGGAAGGGATGAATACAAGAAGGTCAATAGTTGAGACGCCAACCAGTGATGCCCCTAAGCTGCTTAATGCCGCATTTAATCAGGATCAGAGTTGTTTTGCCATTGGTTATGAAAATGGATTCAGGGTTTACAATACTGACCCACTTGATTTGAAAGTTAAAAGAGAATTTGATGATGCCGGAGGTATTGGATTTGTGAGAATGCTACATCGTACCAATTATTTAGCATTAGTTGGAGGAGGTAAGAATCCAAAATTTCCATTGAACAAAGCCATTATTTGGGATGATTTAAAAATTAAAGATGCTTTGAATTTAAATTTCTTCAGTCCAGTTTTAAATATATTTCTATCAAGAACCAGAATAGTTGTTGTCTTGAGTAATAAAGTTTATGTTCATGGGTTTGGTTTACCACCAAAAAATATATCAAATTATGAAACTTTTGACAATCCATTAGGAATTGCAGCTTTATCGCAAGGTATTTATCAAGAGGTTCCAACTACTGGTACTGCAGGATCCGTAACACCAACTTCATCACAGATATTAGCATTTCCAGCAAGAGTTCAGGGTCAAATTCAAATAGTTGATATCTCTTCAAGTGGTAAAGAAAGAAACTTGGTGTCAATTATTAAAGCACATAAATCCAACATACGGTGTCTTGCATTAAATAAATCAGGTACTATGGTCGCCTCAGCCTCAGATACTGGTACTATCATTAGAGTTCATTCAACGCAAACATGTAGTTTATTATATGAATTTAGAAGAGGATTAGACCGTGCAGTTATTTACTCAATGGAATTCAGTCAAAATGGAAGCAAGTTAGCTGTTTTATCAGATAAGCAAACATTACATGTGTATAATGTTAGTGGTAATCAACAGCAACAAAACAAACAACATATTTTAAAAGGTTTACCAATTAAACCAAATTATTTCAATTCAACTTGGAGTTTCTGCTCAATTCATTTGAAAGATGAAAATGAAACAGTCGTTGATGATAGAGGAGTTCTAGGCTGGTCAAATGAGAATTCAATAATCATAATTTGGAAAAAAAGAGGCAGATGGGAGAAATACGATATAATTGACCACGATGATGATACTGGAACAAAATATGAGTTAATCAAAGAAGGATGGAGAAGTCTTTCTGACCTCAATTGAATGTGTAACTGGATTATACAAAATAATTAATTAATTCCGAATTCGGTAATTTCCTACTTTCTGACAATATCGTGATTTTCCGGTTTTTTTGATGATAAAAAAATTGGCGTTTAAAATAAAACTAATTCTTTTAAAGAAAGGCTTTAACAACTTTGTCTGTTCAATTTTGCTGATCGATTGACATTGCGTGGATTATTGCTGACCGCCATATCTGTGTACATTTCACATCATCCTTTACTTTCCATCAAACTCTTTTAATAAATTATTATCAGAATTCAAATCCCATTTGCCACTGCAAATCGTTGATCAAACACTCCAAATCAATATTGTTAATCCCTCTAACGTCCTTGTGATTCTTGTACATATCTGAAGACACCAATCCTGTTCATAGTTATAGTCTCATCAAAAAGTTTGAATCTCTATCAACACAAATACAAAAATGAGTGATGATATTCAAGTTAACAATTCTGGAACCAACGTCTCCCCAAAAAGATCATTATTTGACTCTTTTGGATCAGCCCAGTCCGCTTCTGATAAAGCTATCTTGGAACAACTAGACGCTGATATCGGTAGTATCATCTCTAGTTTGAGCGGAACTTCAAATAACGCTGGTACAGGTCTTTCTGCTGCCAATTTCAATAACGCTTCTTTTAACCAGCAAAACGACTTCTTAGACTCAAGAAGAGATTCGTCAAGTTTCACCGGTTCTGATGTTGAAAGCGATTTTGGTCCATTTGGTATCAGAAGAACCACCTTATCTTTGGGTGCATTAAACCAAAACCAATCACCAAATCCCAACAGATTGATCGGATCTGCCACTGTCAACGTTTCTTTGAATCCTCGTTCATCGACTGGTGGTTCTGGTAGATTTTTAGAGAAATTTTCAGCTGTTGCTGAAGCCACAAGAGAAGTTGAATTATTGGGTGGTGGTTTAGGTTCATTATCAATTGGTTCAAAAAGTGGCAGAGTTCCAACCTCAAGAAGAACTAGTTTCTTAACTGGTGAAACTTCAGGTGCTGCTAAACAGTTCTTAGATGGCTCTTCTGGTTCTTTAAATGAAAATTTAAATGGTTCAATCTCAGGTAAACAATCATTTTCTGAAAGAATTGATAACTATTTATCAAATGCATCTTCTCCAAATCAACAATTCAAGAACATTTCTTCTTCCGCTAATAATGATCACACTGGTTCAATTTCTTCTGATTTAAATAGATCAGAAAGTAATAGTACAATTTTTGATCCAAATGAAAATACAAACTCAAATATTTGGAATAATCCTAATTCAAACAACAGTAACTCATTTACCCCATCCTCAAATGGTCCAACTGATAATTATCATTATCCTCAAATGCCAATGTCTCCTCAGGGCTTTCCTCAAATGTTTCCTTATGGCATGGCATTTAATCAGCCTTTCCCATATCAGATGATGCCTCCTCAATTTCAAGGTTATCCTCCAATGCAAGCTCCCTTGAATGATAATGACGAAGCTAAAGATGATGATTCAAAAGAATCTTCAAATACCCCTTCGCAACCTCAACAATTTAACGGAGCTTCACCAACTTTTATGTATCCACAAGCTTATCCTCCTTATGGTTTCATGCCTGGTCAATTTGGTGATCCATCTCAGCAACCAATTTCATATAATGGTCCATCTCCTCATGGTAATGGTAACAATGGTAACCGTCGTCCAAATAATGGAGGTCCAGGCGGTAAAAGAAATGGTCGTTCACCAAAGCCTGCTTCTCCAACTGGTAGAAATATTGGTGGTAAAGGTAACCCAAAAAATCAAATTTATAGAAGTCCATTATTAGAAGAATTTAGAAATAATACTACTAAAGAATATAAGTTAAAAGACATTTTTGGTAATGCCATTGAATTTTCAAAAGATCAACATGGCTCGAGATTTATTCAACAACAATTGGAAAGCAGCTCAACCGAAGAAAAAGAAGTGATATTTAATGAAATTAGAGAAGTTGCAATTGAATTAATGACTGATGTTTTTGGTAATTATGTCATTCAAAAATATTTTGAATATGGTTCTGATACTCAAAAAGAAGTTTTATTAAGTGAAATGAAAGGCAGCATCAAAACATTATCATTACAAATGTATGGTTGCAGAGTTGTTCAAAAGGCAATTGAATATGTTAAGCCAGATGATCAAGTTTTAATTGTGTTAGAATTGAAAGACTCAGTTTTAGCTTGCATTAAAGATCAAAATGGTAATCATGTTATTCAAAAATCTATTGAGAAAATTCCAATCGAAAAAATTGAATTCATTTTGGATCAGTTAAAAGCTCAAATTTATCATTTCTCAACTCATCCCTATGGATGTAGAGTCATTCAAAGATTATTAGAATATTCAAATGCGGAAGATCAAGCTTTTATTTTATCAGAATTGAATAAATTCACATACTTTTTAATTCAAGATCAATATGGTAATTATGTGATTCAGCATATCATTGAATTCGGTAGGCCAAAAGATAAAGAAGCTATTTTCCACACAGTTTCCGGCTCTGTTGTTGAATTTTCAAAGCATAAATTTGCTTCTAATGTTGTTGAAAAAGCTGTCATGTTTGGTACGGATGCTCAAAGAGCTTCAATCTTGGACGAAGTTTTAGTCGATAATGAAAAAGATGATGAC
This sequence comes from Millerago galiae, assembly GCA_030568845.1. Classification (NCBI taxonomy): domain Eukaryota; kingdom Fungi; phylum Ascomycota; class Saccharomycetes; order Phaffomycetales; family Phaffomycetaceae; genus Millerago; species Millerago galiae. The sequence goes on along the minus strand of JAJMIZ010000007.1, from coordinate 230,673 downwards.
TCGTTAGTTGATGATAAATCAGCATTAGGTTTGATGATGAAAGACCAATTTGCGAATTATGTTGTCCAGAAATTAGTAGATGTTTCTAAAGGTGAAAAGAGAAAAATTTTAATCAAAAGAATTAGACAATATTTGAATCAAATTTCAAAATCTTCATATGGTAAACATTTTGCTTCAATTGAAAAGCTACTTCAATTATCTGAGGCGGCTTTGAATGATGATTAATTTGATCGATATTCTCTATATTTTATTATTAATATCCTGTTAATAGTCTATTTTGCTATATATATTTTGATGCTGTTTATATTATTTTTTTACATCAAAATCTTACATTGTACATAACCCATTTATTATTATTATATTTTTATTTGTTCTGGAGTTATTGTTTTTGTTAGTTAATTTATTTTATAATTATTATTATTATTATGTGTTATCAATATGCTTGTTGTTTTATTTTTTATATTAATTATACTAGATTGTCAAATATTATATATTTTTTTCAATTAAAAGATTATTTTGCATAATTCTTGTAAATAGATCGATTTAATTACAATTTGTTTCATAAAGATTACACAATCGTTATCATTATTTAGTGAACGAATTGAATTCGAGATTTTTAAAGAATTCATTATCATATGAGTCAACAAATTCATAATGATTTGTATTTTTAGCCCTAGAAATACTTGCACTTCTTGCTAACCCACCACTGCTAGATTCTGTAGTTGAAGTGCTTGGTTCTGAGTTTAATTGATCAAGGAATGATTGACCAGTACCTGTCTGTTTTTTCTCTTCATTGTCGTTGGTATCAGTTGAACTTTTCTGTTTTGCTTTCAAATCTTCTTGAAATTTAATTGATTTTTCTTTTATGCTTAAAATAGATTTCATTCTATGAGACCAATTAGATTCATAATTACCATTTGAATGCCAAACTTGTGCAAATTGATTCGCAATAATAGAAACCGTTCTAATAAATGTTGGTAAATTCTCCTCCGAAATAATTTTGAAGTGACATGCTGCAAATAGTGCTGGAGCTCCTGATCTTCTATGAATCTTAACTTTATATTTTCTGTTTGTTGAATCATCTTTAGCATCCGGGGAAGAGATTGAATGAGGTTGAATAACAATATTTAGGAAATTGAATTGAGATTTGATTGTATTGAAATCAAACGCAAGGCCAGATTCATCAAAGAAAATATTAACATAATCGTTACCAATATGTCTCTTTTTAAATGATAACTGTTGATCAGCTGTGACTTTATCACTATAATTAGGCATCATTGTCGTTGCATGGAAAACAATTTGTAAAATCTTATCATTCCAACCAAGTGCATATTCACCGTCTGCATTGTTTTCAGTATCTAAACCACCAACATAAAATGATTTACAATCCTTCAGTTTAATTAATCTACCGAGTTTTCCCAAAAATATATCATACTCCTCAGAACCTTTTTCATTCAATAAAATTTCAGTTTCAGTTTTCTGATTTGGGCCAATATACATCAAACCAACTTTATGGAACTGAACAACTGGGATTCTATCAATATTAGCTAAAGATCTAATAAAATTGCTTTCTTTTGGAATCGGAATTGGTTTTGATGTGTTATTTTGATCGGCTTGAACAATTAATTGTAATAACATATAGTTTTCTGAGAAAATATCATCAGGCTCATCTTCACTTGTGATTCTATGTAATTGATCGGTGTAATAAGGTACCATTGATTCATCAGGAATAACCGTAAAAACCGAAGAGCCGGAAGCCCTTCTAATTGAAACTAATGATTCACCAGTTGAAGGATGAGTATCAATGGAAATGATTCCATTACCAATAGACCACTTTGAGCTTAAAATCGCTTCTGAGTCTAAAGCCTGGAAATGCTCATCTGATGTTTTAATCTTGTTGAACTTCAATTCTAAATCTGAATAAGTGAATCTTGTAATTAAATCAATGAATGATAAATTTTGTAAATTAATGCTATCTTGACCATGATTGCTTTGAGAAATGATCAAATTTTTAATTATAAAACTTGACAATTTTCTTCTATCTTTAAGCTTCATATTTAAAAACCAGTTAGCTATAACATCATAAGCCAGGTTTAATAGATAAATTGAAATAACTGGAGAAATTTCCGAAAATTCAGTAGATGGTCTGAATTCTGCTTCTAATTGTTCACCATGATTAAGAATACCTTGATGAATGTTTTCTTTCACAACTTTGATATCATGAGCATATTGAATAAATTTAAAGCAAATACCAAAAGCTCTTTTGAATTCATCGACTGTAAAGTTTGAAGTTAATTGGGGTTGAAATGACAAAACTAACAAAAATTCCAAAATATGAGAAGTTGCATATGGGGATGAAATTCTTGTTTGTAATTTTGTGACTAAAATATTGAGAAATTTCTTAATAGATAAAGGAATTTCATAACAACAAATGGTTAGAATATGAACACAAGGAATAGCAGTTTTCTCCCAAGATGAAAGACCTTCTAATAATGCAGAAATGATTTGGTCTTGTTCCTGTTTACTGAAAAGAGAATGATATGAAATTAACGGAGTAAAATTTCTAATAATAGCAACTTGCAAATCATGTCTAGAGATTTGCTCAACTGTTGAATTGGTATTAACACTTAAATTTGGAGAGGTGGATACACCAGAAATTTGGGAAACATTAGTTAAATTTGATGAAGAGTTTGAGGTTGATGGTATTTTTAAATTAGATGGTAATTTCAACATTAATTGATCACAAACAACAGATCTAAACCTTTTGATACCTTCAGTACAGTAAACAGATTCAAATAGTTTGAGATTTGAAAATTGTGGACAAAAATGAGTATAAATAAAAGAATAGTTTTCCCAATGTGGACATTGTTCAATGATTTGAATAACTAAGTTTAGCCACTGATCAATGTAAATAACAGATTTTTCTTTTCTATTGATAATAATCTTGTTTGAGAGGTCATCACTATAAACTGATAAAAATTCAGAAGGCTTATCTAGAGCATCATTAGGAATGTATGAAATTTCTTCAGGATAAGTCCATTTTTCATCTAAAGTACCTGCATTTTTACTATTGTTTCTTTTTAAATCAGTTGAAGGAATTGTATTTGGAGAATTAATATTTGAAATATTGTCCATTTTTCTAATATTTAAATTTCTTGCAAAAGCAGCAGACAAGCCATCCATGTCAATTGGATTTGTTAAATAAATCTTATTTTGCATTGTCGCTCTGATACGGACTAATAATCTTGAAGCAATTAATAGTAAATCAACATTTTTCTTGTTTATTGAAGCATGGGCAACTTTAATTAAAAAATCATAAGTTTTGGAACATTTTAAACCATCAGATTGTAAAGAATTTGCGAAAATTTTAACATATGATTTTAGTAAAACTTTCATCGTTTTTTGATTGAATGATTTCAAATTTTCTGATAAGTTTGCTGATAATAATAAACTTGGAATACTTGCTCTTCTATCAGATCTTGTCTCACTGTTAATCAAGCTGAAACCAGGGCGAATATGAACGTTTAAAATTTTATCAAATAAAACGATTGAAATTGATGAAGTCATATCAACTAAATAATCGCCTAGCAAAACTAAGATATCAGTGTTATCTTCTAATTTCAAATTCGAAAGTAAGAATGAAGCAATTTTGAATAATCTTTCCTCTTTTAATTCGTTATCCTCGTTGAATGTATTTAAAGAAGAATCGAAAACTTCTTTAATCAACCTTAAAACAGCAATCCTAACATTTAAATCCTTTGAATTATCAAGGTAAAAATGATCGATTAAATTTTGAATGTTATTTTCCCAATTTTGATTTAATGGAGAACATAAATTTTCAACCTTATAAAATGATATTATAAACTGGCAAGTATTTGTTGATAAATCATTTGGAACCTTCATAAAAAACTCAACTAAATGCTTTAAAGTCCCAGGATATTGAGAAGATTCAGCTAAAGAACTTAAACTAATTAAAATTGTCTTAAAATCTTGGTTCAAAGTCGAAGTCTCATTATTTAATTTTGTTGAAATATTTTCTAGTAAGGCTAAGATTGTTATATGATCAGTATTTTCAGCTTCCCAAATAGGTAAACTATTGATTTGTGATAGAATTGAAGGGTCCAATAATAATTCTTGTAAAAATTGTAAAACTGAAATCGTTGAAGTGTTTTTATCCCAGGATAATATTTCATTTAAACTATTTAATAAATGTTGGAAATCAATTTTGTAAACAAATTTTAAAGCTAAGAATTTGAAAATTTTCAAAGAACCAGTTGAAGCGTTGATATTTTTATCGTTTGATGACTTAGAACTTTTGCATAATAAAATATCATTTAAAGTATTTAAAATCAATTCAATTTTTGTAGAGTCAACAATATGGGAAACAATATCGGTTGATAAATCCAAAAATGATAAATCCAAAATTGAAGAACCACTCAAAATTTCCAAAACTGAGTATAGAAGTGGTTCAGGAATATATTTGTAAATAATAATTGTATCAATAACATTTAAGCATTTTTCTAAAATTAATCTATCTGAAGTTTTTAAAGATAATTTAATAATCGAATTGATTAAGATAATCAAATGAGATTCATCATCAGTTGAAATTGAATCTAAAATACCAGATTTTATTGATTCAATTATGAAATCCAAAAAGTCAAGAACCAGAGTTTTTTGTTTCAAGAAATCATTTGTTTTTGAAATAACTTCAAGAAAGAAGTCGAGCAAAGGTTCTTTAAAAGGTTCTTGATAATGATGAATGAATCTACCTTCATCGGTCAATGCTTTTAATATTCTAACTATTAAATCCAAATTAACATCAATCTTATCTTTTGTAATGTTACAATTAGTTAAAACGTCATTAAAATAAATATAAAATGCAGTTGATTCTTGGTTTTGAACATTAATACAACTTAGCAGTAGATTCAAAGCAGATCTTTTAACTGTATTACTTGAAACTGTAGGTGCAATTAAATCTTTTGTCAAATACCAGACATCAGGAATAACAGTCGGCTCAAAATTTGATAAGGAATACAGTATTTCAGAATCAATGATCTGTTGTCTTGATTGAGATGAGCCTGATCTTAATTTATGCAACAGCTCTTGTTGGAACAGATCTGCTGTTATTGTTGAAAGGTCAAAATTCAAACGATCAGCATTAGTTACACTATGTTGCAATTTGAATGGGTTCGTCAGAGATTTGAAGAAGCTTGTTGTGAATATTGGATTCTGGGACATTTGAGCTCATCAAATGCAAAATAAAAGCAGAATTAAAATATTAAAAGAATGAATTAAGAATTAAATCAGAATTTTTCAAGTTTAAGCAAAAAAATGGTTTTTGACTTGGATTTTTTTTTCGTTTATCAAAATAAAATTTTATTATTGTAAAAAGCTGATCAAATTTGAAAATTTTTGGAAATATCCAATAGTCAATTTAATTTAGATCTATTTATCAACAATTATTAAATTTCTTCTCATACTTAAGTAGATTAAAATTGAATTTACTCTCAAAATACAACCATTACGTCATTTTTAGAACTCTCTTGGTGCTTATGTAAGAGTCATCGCAGCTTAGTCACCGAGGCTTACAATAAATTTAATTAGTTCAATAAAATTTTGTTCAATTTGCACTTTGGTGGCTTAATTGTTGCTTTGTTGTTTATCTGGTGTTAAATGTCGAGTAAATTAGAACTTGATTTGTTTTCTGGGGAAAAACATCTTGAAAAGCAGGATTCTTCTGTCTCATCTTTACACACCCAAGACGATCTAGATATAAATGATGAAGATTTTAAAAGAATTGAAAAAAGTATATTGAGGAAATTCGATTTTATTATCATTCCATGTCTAGCTTTAGCTTATTTGTTTTCTAATTTAGATAAAGCAAATATTGGTAATGCTGAAGCTGCAGGTTTATCAGATGATTTGGGCTTAACTGCAAACCAATATGGTAATGTTGTCTCTTTACTATTTGTTACTTATGTTATTTTCGAAACACCTGTTGCTTTATCATTGAAATTCATTGGTGCTAAAAGAGGTTTATCCGTAATGGTTTTCTTCTTTGGTGTTGTATGTTTGTGTACTGCATTTGTCACCAGTTATGGCTCACTTTTGGCATGTCGTATGTTATTGGGTTTTTGTGAATCTGGGATCATTCCTGTTATTAATGTCTATTTAGGAATGTTGTATACAAGACAAGAAATGGCAAAAAGATGCTCTGCTGTTTATTGTGCTTCTGCAGCAGCAGGTGCTTTTGGTGGTTTATTAGCTTATGGTTTAATTAAAATTGATGTTAATGGTTGGTCAGGTTGGAGATGGTTATTTGCAATTGAAGGTGCATTAACAATTGTTTCAACCCCAATATTAGTTATCTTATTACCAAACGAAGATCTAACAAAAGTTTGGTGGTTAAATAAAGAAGAAAGAGCGGTTTTGAAAGTCAGATTAACAAACTATTCTGATTTTTATCAAGAAGAACAGTTTAAATGGAGTGAAGTTAAAAGATGCGTTTTAGACATTAATAATATTATTATTTGCTGTTATGAATTTTGTTGTGATCTAACTTTGTTTGGGATTTCAACATTTTTACCGTCCATTATTAAAGGCATGGGCTATAATAAATATGAAACTCAGTTGTTAACAATTCCATTCTATGCTATCGCTTTAATCAGTTTTGTTATTGTTGGTTACTTTTCTGATAAATTGAATCATAGAGGTGGTTTCTTAATCGGTGGCTTAATTTTTGAAATCATTGGCTATGGTTTATTAATTGGTTCAGAAACACTAGGCGTCAGATATTTAGGTTGTATGTTTATTGGTGTTGGTATATATGTGTGCTCTGCTTTGGTTATTATGTGGGCAAATAATAACAATGCAGGTCATTATAAAAGGGCAACAATGGGTGGTTTAATTACTACTATCGGTAGTTGTGCAGGTGTTTTAGCTGGTCAAATATTTACATCAAACACTGCACCAAGATATTTAAAAGGGTTAAAGGTTGGAATTGGTTTAACTTCTTTTGCAATTCCTTTAGTTTCAATTGTAATGTTTAATTATTTTAGAATGAATAAAAAAAGAGACGTTTTAGTTAATGAAAAAATTAAAAATGGTGAAGAAATAGATATGAATGAAAGACCAAAAGATGATAGAGATATTCGTTATAGATTTATCTTATAATCCGTGTATATACAAAATAATAATGATAAGAATAATAATAATAATATTGATAATAATAGTAGTAGTAATGTGCTGATAGACTTGAATGTTCTGTAATTAATTGTCTATATATGATACAAATGCAAAAAAATGTTTAACATAAAACGTTATAGAGTTTATAATAGAATGGTTTTGCAGCTAAAGTTTGTTTTTCATAAATGATTTCCTGTTTTAACAAATCTAAATCAAAATGTTTTCTACCAGTGTCAATGTCCATATCTTTTGCTCTAATAAACAATTTCCAATCTCTTTTCCAAACTTTATGAGCAATATAGAATGCAACAAAGATAGCTAATGATAAAAACACAGAAAAGAAGTTTTTAGCGTCTGCTGAACCTTCAGGGAATAATGAAACCCAAAATTCTGCCATTAAAACTAGAAAGTTCATAAAAATACCATAATAAGAACCCCAAACACCAAATTGAGCAGTATAGGTTAACTCATCGGTACCTCTTCCTTGGACGTATAAGGCTCTTCTAAATCTAACATGTGAAATACAAATACTTAACCAAGCAAAAATTGTTGATAACCCAGATAGAGCAGATAACCATAAGAAAACTTCTTCTTCTTTATCAGAAGCAGCAATAAAGGATAATAAACCAATAACTAAAGTTATAAAAGTAGCGTATAAAGGTCTACCAGTTCTATCAACATAGGTTAAAAACTTTGGAGCAGCACCAATATCTGCTAAAGAAGCTAAGACTCTTGAAGAGGCATAAACTGAAGAGTTAGCAACTGATAAAACAGCTAGTAAAATAACAGCGTTCATGACTGATGGCAAACCAGAAATACCAGCGTTTTGAATAGCAATAACAAAAGGAGAAATTGAGGCATATGAAGTACCATTTAGCAATCTTTCATCATTATATGGGACCAAGCAACCAATTAAAGTTAAAGTAATAATATAAGTTAAAGTAACGATCCAAAAAGTTTGTTTTGAAGCTCTTGGTATAGTTTTTCTTGGGTTTTCAGTTTCAGCAGCAGACATTCCAATTAATTCAACACCAGCAAATGAGAAAGCTGCAGTAACGAAAACTGAACATAACCCTTTAAATCCATTGTTGAAAGAACCAGGATCATGCCAATATCTACCACCGATGTAACCTCCTTGAGGACCACCACCACACACTAAAACAATACCTAAGATGAAAAACCCAACAATAGCTATGATTTTAATTAGAGATAAAATGACTTCAGACTCAGCATAGTATTTGACATCTAGCATATTCAATATTAAGATGAAAACATAAAATACGGCAATCCAAACATCTGAATTAATTTCTTCATTCCAATATTGAATTGTAATTGCAGCAGCAACTAACTCTAGAGGTAATAGGATTAACCATTGTAAACAATAGTTCCAACCCATTGCAAAACCTAAAGAAGGGTCAACGAATCTGGAGGATAAAGTGGTAAACCCACCAGTAACTGGGAAAGTAACACATAATTCACCCAATGCGGTTGAAGTTGCAAACATCATAGTAGCAATAATGAAATAAGCAATAATTAAAGAACCAGGCCCAGAAGTGTTTAAAGCACCTCCTGAATTAACGAATAAACCGGTACCTATACTACCACCTAAAGCAATCATAATTAAATGTCTTAACGATAATTTCTGCTTCATGTCTGTTTTTGAAGAGTTTAAAGCAACTTTCTCAAGATCAGTTAGTTGTTCATAGTCTTTTGTTTCAATTTCTGTATAGTAAGCTTTTTCCTTATCATTGATTGGAGGTCTAAAAGAATCTTTAAAATTGTTCCATACATTTAAAGGTTTGTTGTTATATTGAACATTCTCGAATGGATTTGTCTCTTCAGATGCAGGGACCTGGTGAGATCCAGAATCTTTCCCAGATGCTTTTCCTGAATCAACGTCTGACATTTAGCTTATTAGAAAATAGTATCTAGAAGAAAGAATAAAAGTTTAAATGAAGTATGTAGGCCAAATTATAGTTCTGTACAAAATTTTTTTTTCATCTGCAGGTATAAACAGGTTACTTTGTGCCTCATACTTTTGCAAAAAGAAACGAGTCGTATTTTGACTCCCCAATCACGTGCATATCACGTTATTAAAGTTATGTTCCGATGGTCGAAGATTCGAAGGTCATTCATTTCCGGTTCAAAATCCGAGGTTGTATATGGAATCAGGTGTATTATCGGTAAAATGCTTTGTATACAGTTTAGTACTAAGAACTGTGTGTGCATGACATAAATCCAACCAGCAATGCCAGTATAAGCGGGTTTTGCCCGAATGCGACATGAGAAGAAGCCAAATTAACCTTAAATAATAACGTTCGTTCAATCAGAGCAAGTTAAAAGGATTTTATTATTTGTAAACCATTTAAAACTGTTTTTATACGCATCTTGGAAACTGAGAAAATAAATTTTTAAAATTCAACACCCCGAAAGTCGCGAAGTATGCATTATCTGATGGTTAGGGGCCACACAGTCTTAGTATAAATCTTATTAAAATACATTTAATCCCTTTCAAATAACTAATGTATGAAAGAACTGAATGATTGAATAGATAATATAGTCCTGTTTACGTTCATTTATACATTAATTTCCGCTTAAAATTACCTCGATATCTCAGTTATTTATTGTGGAAAGTTTATCGGTATGGGAATTATCGGTGAAAATATGAAATGCATTTAATAAAAAAATTACAAAACTGGTAAAAACCAATGTGCCAATTTGGTTAGAACTAGTAAATCCTTATTTAAACAATTGTAATCGTCCGTTTAACGAAAATTTTTTTTTATCTTGATAAAATTTTTTTCATTACATTTTTTATATTCATCTTCATTAACATTTAATGAAATTCTCAAGTTTTGTTTTTGCTGCTTTACCTTTATTGGTATTAAGTGCTGCTGTTCCAATCGAACATGCGCAAATTACTAGTGCTCCAGTTTTAAATAAACGTAATAATCAAAAAGTTTTAAATGATGCTGTTTGGACGACCACTTCAACTGGTAATGTTAACATTGTTTTAGCTATTACTCCAACTGTCATTGATGGTGCCACCATTTCAGCTTCCCCAATTGATTCAGCCACTCCTTGGGTTTCTTTAGATTTAAGTGGTATTCCATATATGGTTACTCCAACTGTTACCTCTGGTACCACTATTTCTTCTTCACCAACTCCAGGTTCAAGTTATCCAACTCCACAATTCGTTCCACCTGTTTTAAGATGTTTTGGTGATAGAGTTGCTGAAAACAATAATGTTCCAGGATATCCATTCTGTACTCCAAGAAATGGTACTGAAGTTGTTGTTGGTGAAACTTATTGGATTACTTGGGATTCAACTTACTGGGGAGGTGATGATGTTACTCAAGTTAAAATTGAATTAATTGCTTATCCACAAACCGGTTCAAACTCTGAATTATTAGATACCGATTACATTTCAAACACAGATGCTTTCTACCCATTATACATCGAATCTACTTTTATCAGAGATGGTAATGGATACTTCTTTATTACAATCACTCCATTAACAACAGCCGGTACAACTGCTACTAACGTTGGTACCAAGTCTGGTCCATTAATTAGGGCTATTGATTCCGTGAACGGTGGTTCCTCAACTATTACAAGAGTTCCATCTGATAACACCGCTGATGCAGCAGGTACTTCATCATCATCTTCTTCATCATCCTCATCATCATCTTCATCATCAAATAACAAAGCTAAAACCATTGCTCCAGCTGTTATTGTTCCAGTCTTTGCTGTCATAGGTATTGCAATCGGTGTTGTTTGGTATTTAAAGAAACAAAAATCAAAAGCTGCTTCTGCTGCTGGTACTGGTTCTGGAGAAATTCAATTATCCCCATCATCAACTCACCACGATACAACATCAATCACAACTGCAGAAACTGCAGATCCATTCAAAGAAACCTCAAGAACCGTCCTTTAAGATACCTTTTTACAAAAAAAAAATTAATTTGCTCTTATTTTTCTTTACTTTGTTTTAACATGAGATCTTTTACTTTCATTCGTCTTATATATTTTTCCCAGAATGCTTTTCCATCTTGTATTTTTTAAGTTAACCTGGTAATTCTTTAAAAAGCATATTATTATTAAATAATTAATTAAAATATTTTAAAATAAAAGATTTGTAGTTCATTATTCTTTCATGCAGATCTTTTTTAGTGTCAAAAAAAATATTTTTGCTCATCGCGCTTATCTGAAATGAGACAGAATCGAAAAAAAGAGGTCGTACCCGGATTCGAACCGGGGTTATCCGGATCAAAACCGAAGGTGATAACCACTACACTATACAACCGGACAATATACCAAAACATCTGGTGGATATTTATGGAGTTTTCGCAAGAATCTTCAGTAATCACTTTCTAGACTTTTTATTCTATTAGCTGTACAATATTCAAATAAATTAGACGAAATTATAATTAATGTCAAATAAATACTTGGATGTTGCGAATTCTATCTAATTTTGTCTTATGAAAAGAGTAATTAAATCAGTTTAATTATATTTCATATTCTACCTGGTAAAAGAACATAAAAATACTATTTTATCTTTGATATATTACATTATTTACTAAGAAAAACAAAATTGAGTATCCATTTTTCTTGTTGTTCCTTGATTTTTCGTTTTGTAGTAAAGAAAAATATTGAAATTATTATTGGAATTCATCAATAGATTCTGGTAATTTTTAGGCGATTATCCTTCTACCTGACATTCATATTAGTTTATAATGAAAGATAACTGAAATAAATTTGAATTATAATGTTTAATTAAAAATTTTGTGCCATATTTAATGCAACTATTTTATTCAATATAAACTTCATTTTTTGGTGTTTTATAACTGAAAAATAATTTTGACAGAAAAAATTTAAACCTTTAAATTAAGAAACAAAAAAGTAATACAGACCATGTTAATGGATTCTTGCCCAGATGGTGGTGATTTACTCATACCTGGACAGAATGCTATCAACCCATGTTTGCTTGAGTTGCTAATAGCTTCGAATTCGCTCATATTAGTAATATTTGGTTCTTTTCAATTATTTACCACACTTCGAACAAATTCTTTTGGTAAAATCCGTGTCAATAAACTATCACAGGGAAGTATATTTAGAATATTTTCAATATTCATCCAATCAACAGTACTGCTTGATCTTAAAGTCCCTTACTTTTGGATAAATTCAATTGTTTTATTATTTATTGGTTTACCATTAAGTTATTTTGAATTATTTAAAAAACCAGTTGCCAGTGGGTCTTTGATTTTTTACTTTTTATTTTATTCATTGATATTATCGTTTGTCTTATTACAAAATTTATTGACTGAATTTAAAATTGATAATGAATATAGATTAATTTTTACATTTTTAAATGGTTTACAAATTTTCATATCACTAACCTGGTTTTACAATCCAATCTATAAAGTTGTCAAATACTACTTAGAAAAGGGCACAGTGCAAGCTAATGTGATTCAAAGTCTTACGTTCACTTGGATGAATAATTTAATTGCAAAAGGTTACAAGAACCATAAAATTACCGATTCTGATATTCCAAATCCACCTGCTTTATTAGACACCAAAATTGGATATGAAAACTTGAAAAAACAGTGGGATTCTCAAAAGAAAAAATCTTTATTATTTGCTTTAATTAAAGTTTTTGGTCTTACTGTTTTAACTGCTGTTTTATATGAAGTTTTAGATGATATTTTATCTTTTGTTCAGCCTCAATTGTTAAGATTTTTAATCAAATTTTTCAATGAAGATCAACCTTTAATTGTTGGTTTATTAATTGCATTCGGTTTATTTTTTGTTTCAATTATTGAAACTGCCCTTTATAATAAATACTTCATTTCTATTTATGAAGCTGGTTTAGGCACAAAGGCTTCTTTACAAACAATGGTTTATCATAAAGCTTTAACCCTATCCCCAGAATCTAAAAAGAATAGATCAACCGGTGATATTGTTAATATTATGTCAGTTGATGTTGCTAGAGTTCAAGATATAACAAGTCAATTCCAAATGTTGATCTCTGCTCCGATTAAATTAGTCTTAGCTATTATTTCATTATATTCTTTGTTAGGAAAAGCAACTTTTGCTGGTATCGTTGCAATGATTATTATGATTCCATTAAACACCTTACTTTCAAGAAGATTAAAAACTTTGCATAAAACTCAAATGAAGTATAAAGATGAAAGAACAAGGACAACTTCAGAATTATTGTCAAGCATAAAATCGATTAAGTTATACGCAATTGAATCTGCAATTTTACAAAAGTTGAACTTTGTTAGAAATACTTTAGAATTAGAAAACTTAAAAAATATTGGAATATTTTCTGCAATGATGAATTTTTCATGGTATTGTGTTCCATTTTTGGTTTCTTGTTCAAGTTTTGCCACATTTGCTATTTTTATGAAACAACCTTTAACACCAGATATTGTCTTCCCTGCTTTGGCTTTATTTGATATCTTATCTGAACCAATTTATGCAATTCCTGCACTTGTTACTTCAATTATTGAAATTTCCGTTTCATTTGGTAGAATTACTAAGTTTTTAGAATGTGAAGAAATTGACGAAGAGTTAATTCATTATTTTAATAAAGTCTCAAAAATTCATAAAACTTCTGTTGAGGTTAAAAACGCAACATTTTTATGGGAAACCATTAAAGTCAAAAAAGATGAAGAATCTTCAATTCAAAATCCTGCCGTTGCCTTAGAAATTGATGATTTCAGGGCTAAAAAGGGTGAGATTACTTGTATTGTTGGTAAAGTTGGATCCGGTAAATCAACTTTTCTCCAATCAATTCTGGGATATTTACCATGCGTTGGTTCTGATATTAAGACAAAACCAGTTCTAGAGTTACATGGTTCAGTAGCTTATTGTTCCCAAATTCCATGGATTTTAAACTCAAGTGTTAAAAATAATATTTTATTTGGCCATAAATATGATGAAGAATTTTACGAAAAGACTATTGAAGCTTGTCAGCTATTGCCTGATTTAGAAATCTTACCAGATGGAGATGAAACTCAAGTTGGTGAAAAGGGTATTTCGCTATCAGGTGGTCAAAAGGCAAGATTAAGTTTAGCAAGAGCAGTTTATGCAAGATCCGATATTTATTTACTGGATGATATCTTAAGTGCAGTTGATTCCCATGTAGGTAAAAAGTTAATTGATGAAGTTATTACAGGCTTGTTAGCAACAAAAACTGTCATTTTGGCAACTAATTCAATTTCAGTTTTACATTATGCGAATCAAATCATTTTATTAGAAAATGGTAAAATTGTTGAGACTGGATCAAAAAAAGATTTTAACAAAGACAATTCAAAATTGGCAACTTTGATTAAAGAGTTTGGCTCAAATAAAGAAGAAACTGAAGAGTTGGATGAAATTGAAAATTCATTTAACTCAACTAAGAGAAGACCAAGTTTGCAAACAATCAGAAGAGCGAGTATTGCAACTTTTAAAAAAAGCTCTTTAGTTGATAAAGCGAAAAGAACTTCACAAGAAGAAGAAAAGGCAGCAATGGGTAAAGTTCAACTTAAAGTTTATAAAGAATATGCAAAAGCATGTTCAGTCCCTGGTGTTATTTCATTTTTAGTTTTGATGATGTTAACAACAATTTTTTCTATCAGTGCCAATTATTGGTTGAAGCATTGGTCAGAAAACAATGCTAAAAATGGATCAAATACGAATGTATATTGGTATATTGCAATTTATGCAGTATTTGGGATTGGTTCAGGTTTTTTCACATTAGCAAGAACCGTAGTGATGTGGGTATTTTGCGCAATTAGAGGTTCAAAGAAATTACATGATAAGATGGCAATTGCTGTTGTTAGATCACCAATGTCATTTTTTGAAACAACGCCGATTGGTAGAATTATCAATAGATTTTCAAGTGACATCAATAAAATTGATGAAAGGTTACCAAGAGTATTTGCAGGATTTTTTGCATCAATTATTAAAACCACTTTTACCTTGGGATTTATTGGTTATACAATGCCAACTTTTTTAATTATTGTTTTATGCTTAAGTGTTTTGTACATTTATTATCAAAAATACTATATTCCAACATCAAGAGATTTGAAAAGGATCGTTAATATTTCAAGATCACCAATTTTTTCACATTTGCAAGAAAGTCTAACAGGTGTTGAAACCATCAGAGCATATAAGCAAGAAGACAGGTTTCAGTTTTTGCATTATAATAATTTAGATTTTAATTTAAAAGCATTATATTTATCAAGATCAATTAATAGATGGTTGTCAGTTAGATTACAATTTCTTGGTTCAATAATTATATTTGCAGCTGCATTGTTAACTATATTTAATAATCTAAGCCCAGGGTTAGCAGGCTTGATTATTAGTTATTCATTGAATGTCACATCATCATTAAATTGGATTGTTCGAATGACAGTTGAAGTGGAATTGAACTCCACTTCAGTAGAAAGAGTTCTTGAATATTGTGAATTGAAACCAGAAGCACCAGAAACCACTGATGTTAAGCCACCAAAAGGATGGCCAAACGAAGGACATGTTAGATTTGAACATTACAGTGCAAAGTACAGAGAAAATCTTGATTTAGTTTTGAATGACATCAATTTAGATATTAAACCAAAAGAAAAAATCGGTATTGTAGGTAGAACAGGGGCAGGTAAGTCAACATTAGCATTGGCATTATTCAGGCTAATTGAACCAACGGAAGGTAATGTGAGAATTGATGGAGTCAACACTTCGGAGATTGGGCTGTACGATTTAAGAAGTAATTTGGCAATTATTCCACAAGACTCACAGGCATTTGAGGGTACAATTAGACAAAATTTAGATCCTTTGAAATTGCATACAGATGAAGAATTATGGAAAGCATTAGAATTGGCACATTTAAAAGAATTTATTTTAAATTTTGGTGAAGGGGATGGATTATTATCGAAGTTAAGTGAAGGAGGTTCAAATTTATCAGTTGGCCAAAGGCAGCTGCTATGTTTAGCAAGAGCATTGTTAAATCCATCGAAAGTTTTAGTATTAGATGAAGCCACAGCATCTGTTGATGTTGAAACTGATAGAATTGTTCAAGAAACAATTAGAAAAGAGTTTTATGATAGAACAATTCTAACAATTGCACATAGAATTGATACAGTTTTAGATTCTGATAGAATTATTGTTTTAGAAAAAGGTAAAATTAAAGAATTTGATACACCACAGAACTTATTAGATGACAAAGAAAGTCTGTTTTATAATTTTTGTTTACAAGGTGGTTATGTCAATTAGATTACTGTATATATTAATGATTATGATTTTATAACTTTGAGTAGTCCTCGCCTATTATAATGCTATAGTTGTACTTTCCTACTAAGGGAAACATTTTAGCAGTTGTTTTGGCTTCAGCACTACTTGCGACACCTCTAACGACTCTTTGAGCAATACCTTGGCAAATAACACTAACACGATATAAGCCAAAAACGGTACCAAGTTTCCATAATTTTTCAGGATCCCAATCAGGATTTTGAATAGCTTTATATGAACGTAAAACTTTATGAACTAATAAATCATCTTGTTTGATTGGGAATTTTGAAAAATATTGGTTTAATTGTAAAGGCATTATGAATGGTTGCAAAACGTTTGATAAATCAAATAAAGGATGACCATTTGTGCATAATTCCCAATCTAAAACCGCAATAATAACAGGTTCAGTGGGATGAAAGATGAAATTATCAATCTTGAAATCACCATGGATCAAAGTTGGAATTTTAGGATCAATTGGAGAATTTCTTACTAGCCAATTTGATGTTTTATTGAAATATGGGATCTCATCAACATCTTTTGCTTGCAAAGATTGTATTTTCGATAAAGATTTAATTTGCCTTTCAAAATAAGAACTTTTTGATTTAGAAAGTAAAGGATTCTTAAAAAAATTTGAAGGTAATTGGTTAAATAGATCAATTGAAGGAGTTGAATGGATAGCAGAGGCAGTTTCAATGACAGATTTCCAAATTAAATTTTTCTCCCTTTGAGAATTTACAGTTGATAATGAAGGATCATGAAAGATTCTACCTTTAACGAATTCCATGATGTAGAAAACTGCGTTAATATGAGATTCATCTTGACATAATAAATAGACGTTTGAGATAGGGACCTTCTTACCATCCGTTCTATTATTATTAATATTCTGAATAGCAGCTAACATATAAAATTCCCTTTCTATTGAATGAGCAGTCTTTGAGATCAAATTTTTATTTAAAGTTGGCTTTTTGCGCAGTACAGCTTTCTTTCCATTTGAGTCTGTCAATAAAAAAGTTGGATTTGATTGACCAAATTTGAATTGAGAGATTGATAATGGAGAAGATAATGGAGGCCATTGGGTGTTTGGCCCTAGCTCAACACCATCTGGAATAGAAGATGAAAAGAAGTTGTTCAAAGCAGTGATATCCAACTCAGTTCTAAATTATTAGTATATAAAAGTAATAATATAAGTATATCACCCACCTTAAAGGACCAATATCCTTTTCAGAATCAACAACAGGATCAATCATATTGAAGAATTTTTAAAATAAAATTGGAAATGAACCGATTTAAATATTCATTCGGTAAATTTATAAAAATGGGGTAAAGAAAAATTTGTGTCAAAGTTTATAATTTCCAATCTTTAAACTCAAACGTGAAGTTCCGTCGTTTACTTTAATTGAATCAAAAGTGAATTGTAAATCTTTGGTGATTTCTAAATCGGTTATTTCATCGTTTAATTCTTGTAAAAATTCATCTTTTTCAGAATTTGATGAAGTTTCTCCAATTGAAATATGATAATTTCTACTTGTGAAATCAATTTCATTCTCTGCTATTTTAATCTCGTCAGTAATTCCTTCCAGTGTGTCGTTTATGGCTTTGTTTAACAATAGCATTGAATTTTGTGACTCTGGTGACAAGTTTAAAGTTAAGAATATCTTAGTTCTCTCACTATTATAAAAAAACCTAATTTTATCAAATGAAACCAAATTGAAATCATTTTTATAGTTAAATGTTAATAATTTTGTCTTTAGTTCGGCTTGAAATTTTGATTTCTCTTCCCTTTTTAAAAACAAATTATTTGTTAATGAAATATGAATTTGAGTATTAATACCATTGGCTAAATACAAAGGTGTGAATCGAGGTAGTGATTTCAACAAAGGTGACATTTTCTGGTACATTAGAACATCTTTGAAAACGCTCGAGAGTAAATCCAATTGATGGCTATTTGGTAAAAACTCTAAAGAACAATAACTGTTGAAATATCCTAAAGGAGGTGTGAAGATGATTTTGTACTTCATGGACGAAGAAGGTGCTTTATGATATTTATCTAAAAGCTCAGCAGGAACAGCAGGGAGCTCAATACTCTCACTATCACTCTCACTATCGTAGTTTTCCACTAGATCCATAAAGAATAAATCAAATATTGAAAATTCTATTGAAGCTCATCGGACAGGGCGTGAAACCATCACGTGATTGCCCAAACCCCCTGCACAAACGTTTATAAAGTAGAGTAAAGCCGAGAGAGGGCTAACAGTCTGTCCTTTGGATACACGAGTGAGTTCTTACTTTGACTAAACACAGAACAGTACTCAAATCTGCTCGAAACTCAGATTCCACCTATTAAATCCAATCAAAAATCATCGATTTGAAACCGGCTCCGGTGCATTTCCGAGGGTAGGAATGTGTCAATGGGGGATACTAATGGGTGAAATAATGAAATATTCAGTATTTTGAATAAATTTAAAATTGGATAATTGTTATTATAACTCTTCAATTTCAATACTCAAAGTCCTCCCCGTCAATTTTTCCCAGTTTAAACACGTTCTTTATGCAAATTCATTCACGTTTAAGGTCCCCCGGAATTCGCATATTTTACCTTTTCAATGGAAAATCGGCAATTTTTTTTTAATTAACTTTTCTTTAAACAACAAAAACACTAAAATGTTGGCTTCAAGAAACATTCGTATGCTCTCAAAGAGGGTTCCAATCCAACAAGTCACTAGATCTTTTACTGCTTTATCTAAACAATCGATTCAAACACCAATCAGACAATCAATTAGATTAAATAATGCTCAATTGCCAACTTTATCAAGATTTTCTCGTTATAACTCAACAGTTGTCGTTCCAGATATGGCAGAATCTTTAACTGAAGGTACTTTGAAAGAATTCACCGTTAAAGTTGGTGATTTCGTTGAAAGAGATCAAACCATTGCAACAATTGAAACTGATAAAATCGATGTTGAAGTTAATGCCCCATTCGCTGGTACTATCACTGAATTTTTAGCTAACCCAGAAGACACCGTTGAAGTCGGTCAAGATTTATTAAAAATTAAAGAAGGTGAAGCTCCAGCTGGTGGTGCTGCCCCAGCTGCTCCAGCTGCTCCAAAAGAAGAAGCTGCTGCCCCAGCTCCTGCTAAAGAAGAACCAGTTGCTGCTGCCGCCCCTGCCCCAACTCCTGCTGCTGCTCCAAAACCAGCTGCTCCAGCCCCAAAGAAAGAAGCTCCAAAACCAGCCCCAACTCAAGCTGCACCATCAGCTCCATTCTCAAGAACTGAATCACGTGTTAAAATGAATAGAATGAGACAAAGAATTGCTGAAAGATTAAAAGAATCTCAAAATATTGCAGCCTCATTAACCACTTTCAATGAAATTGATATGTCCTCTTTATTAGAACTCAGAAAATTATATAAAGATGAAATTATTAAGAAAAACGACATCAAATTTGGTTTCATGGGTTTATTTTCAAAAGCTTCAACTTTAGCTATGAAAGACATTCCAGCTGTTAATGGTCAAATTGAAGGTGATCAATTAGTCTACAGAGATTATGTCGATATCTCAATTGCTGTTGCTACTCCAAAAGGTTTAGTTACCCCAGTTGTTAGAAATGCTGAATCTTTATCAGTTTTAGAAATTGAACAAGAAATCATAAACTTAGGTAAAAAAGCTCGTGATGGTAAATTATCTTTAGAAGATATGGCCGGTGGTACTTTCACCATTTCCAACGGTGGTGTCTTTGGTTCCTTATATGGTACTCCAATCATCAACTTACCACAAACTGCAGTTTTAGGTTTACATGGTGTTAAAGAAAGACCAGTCGTTGTTAATGGTCAAATCGTTTCAAGACCAATGATGTATGTTGCTTTAACCTATGATCACAGAATGTTGGATGGTAGAGAAGCTGTTACTTTCTTGAAAACCGTTAAAGAATTAATCGAAGATCCTAGAAAAATGTTATTATTTTAAATATTTATAAGACCAATGCATTAAAAAACCATGATTTAATAGTTATTCTTTTCGATTTTTTTTATATTATTATTATTTAAAGTATAGTTGTTATATGACTACCTATTTATAAAAACAATGTAAGCAAATAAATACACTTATACACGTTATTCAATATCAAAGTATTGACAATTCAAATACTTGATGTTATTGATTTCAGATTCATCAATATCATTCTTGGAAACTAAACCTAATTGAATTAAATCACCAAATAAAACTTCAATTTTTTCCATTGCATATAATAAATATTCGAAATTTTCATTATCTGCAGTACCTTCAACACCTTCATCGATTTCATAATAATCGTCATCATTCTCTTCTTCGATGATTTTATAAGTTTCACCGTTAACACCATTTTCAAAAATCTCTTCATTCTTGTCACTTTTATCTAATGGACCATTTTGTAAGATTGCCCATAAAGACCAAAAAATTGAAACTGCAGGTCTCCAATCTAAGACTTGATTATAAATTAATTTTGATTGTGTCTCTAATAACTTTAAGTTTTCTGAATTAACTTTTGAAATATCAGGAAATTCAGGATTTCTAAATAAAACGTAAGAATAATTAAAATTCAACTGTTGTTCAATGGATGGAAAATCATTAATATCTAAAGAATAAGATTTTGTTGGATGGGCATAATTATGCATCCATTCAGAAAAATGATTAGCAATGTCATAACCTGGGAAATTTGGACCAGAGTATTCGAAATCAATAACGACTAAATTTTGATCTTGTTTCTTTTCTTGAATTGAAGGATTTAAATGAGGTAAATCTTCTAAAGATAAATTTGATAAATTTGAAACTAAATCTTTTGAATTTAATTCATCTGATTTTCTAATTGAGGTTGAAAACAATAAATTACCATATTGAGTATCATTATGACAAAATTTTAAATCTTTAAAACTTGAACTGTTATATTTTTTTTCAATCCAATTCAAATATTTAAATGAAGATTCCTTATATTTTAAAAAACTCATTTTAAACAATTGAATTTCATTCACTGATTTATAATTAAAATTGTCATTTAAATACCAACTTTCAATTGTATTAAACCAATCTTTAATGTTTTTAATAGCAGCAGGACCAAGATCTTTTTCTTTTGAAGAAACTGGAATACCAACATGTAATTCTTTCATTCTTCTTGCGATTCTTGCAGAAGTTTTCAAATTCATTATATCTTTTTTAGTTAAAGTGATGGCATTTTCTAAAAATTGTTCTAATCTACCATTTTTAAAAATACCTAGTAATTTTGGACCAATGTTTTTTTTAGATAATTTAGTTAATATTTTTAATTCATAATCTCTATCAATGATAGAATCTGTACTTGGACCATAAATTCTTAATAATATGGATGGGAAGATAATATTATGTAAATTATGGTTCTTCAAAATAATGACAGAAGGGGCATCAATTTTAAAGATGGTATTAGTTAGAGCACCACTGATTCTCTTTAATTGAATGTCATTTGCAACTGTGATTGGCAATCTATGCCATTTGGAGATTCTTAAAGCTTTAATTGTATTTAACAAATCGGTTTTGAAGTATTCTTGGGGTAAAGTGTGATCAATTGAGACATTAATCGTTGGGACTTCATTGGATTTAGACTCTTCTTCACTTGAATGGAATTGTGGGTGTGATGAGAAATGGTATGGTGATAATTTGAAGTTATCTAATTCATTTGAATTGATTAAAGATCTTCTGATTGAAGACTGTGAGGATCCACTTCTTGTAAATGAAGGTCTTCTGTTTCTGGACCTTGATCTGTGTCTAGACTGAGACCGTGATCCGGATGATCTGTTGGAGAAGCTTCTTCGTTCTGACATGTTTGAAGAAGATGAAAATCTTTGTTGGTTGTATTTTTCGTTTGCGGACAAATTTACATGTGAAGATGATTTACTTATTGTTTGACGCTGATTGTTGCTTGTTTGTTTATTTGTTGATTTCTTTGCTGATTCTCTTGCTGGTTTGTTTATTCTTTCTTCCTTTGTTCCCTTCTTCCTTCCTTTCTTTATCTTTCTTATCTAACGGTCTTGTGACTACACTAATATTCGATGATGCATTACTATCTATTATATATCCTCCTGGTACACCACACTGCCCAGATTCAAGTAATATCTTAAATTCTTAACCTCTTTGTCACTACCTTCGTCGAACTTTGCAAAACCTAATGGGCCTCTGTCGCAATCTGAACAAATAATCAATCTTTCTATATCATGGCTGTTATCGAAATTCTTGGAGACACCAATATTATCAAAGTCCCAAACGTCGTTAACTATCAAGAACTTATTGTCTGATTGAGACTCTTCTGTTGGTTTGATAAATTCAATTTCAATATCGATTTCTTTAACGTTGGACTCAGACGCTGGTTTTATTATTCTGGAATTGCACTTAGAGTATGGACATCTGAGAACGTATTGATGTACTTTCTTTTCAGTAACTATCTCTGGTTTGTACGAGGAGTACGATGATGAAGACATATTTTATTACAAGAATAGAAGAATATAATTTTCCGCGATTTTCTACGTTGCATAACCATAAAACTCATTAAGATTGTCTATTCAAATCCAAAGGAAAATTCAATTCTAAAGATCTTAGGGGAGGTAATTCATCTCCTATTCTGGCATTCAGTTTTGGAGAGACTGCTGGGGTTTGTAAAGGAGTTGCTTCTGGAGATTTCCCTAATAAACTGAATTTTGTTTGATGGGTTGTGTTTAAAGAATTATTTAAAACTGAGTGTAAATTTGTGAAAGAATTTGGATTTGAATGTAAAGAAGTGAAAGAAGTTGAATTTGGAGATGTTGGCACTAATGATGGAGAATTTGGTCTTGACTTTTTAAATCTTTCATGGTTATAATGATAATCATCTTCTAAATTATCATTTAACGAAGATAATGAAACGTTAGATTTTGATTTTGAGACTGGCAAGCCTGATCTTGTTGAAGAAGTTGGTATTGTTGGAGAATTTATTCTTAAAGGAGTCATTCTTTGTAATGAAGATAATGAATTAAAAGGGTAAGGATGAGCGTGATGCAAAGTTGGCGAAGTTGAAGTTGAGTTCGAATTTGAGTATTGCACTTGAGGTTTGAACTGGACATGCTTCAAATTTGGTAATTGATTATCGAAATATGTTGATAATGAAGGTAAAGATTTAACTTGTTGTAAATGTTGTTCTTTTTCTAATTCTAAAGCAGCAGCCTTTGCCAATATATTAATATCGAATACCGAATTTGAGTTCTGTTGGTTTGGAAATGGTGGAGGAGGAAATTGTTGAGGTGGTGGTGCTTGATTTTGAAAAATTGGCTGATTTAAAATTGGTGGAGAAGTCGGTGATGAACTTGGTAAAGAGTTTGGTAAAGATTTAGATAAAGGTTTTGCTTCCTCTTTAATTGGTTCTGTAATAATTAGATCTTTAGCCTTTGGCTCTTCAGGTTCTTCTTCTGTGTTTTCGACTTTGTTCTTTTTTGTATAAGCTCTTCTTCTGGAGTTTGGATTATTATGAATTCTTGAATGTCTTGTTAATTCATCACTTCTACTGAATTTCTTAAAGCATCCAGGGAAAGTACAAGAATGTGGCTTTTCACCGGTATGAGTTCTGATATGTCTTGTTTGATGTTCTAATCTATGGAATGCCTTTTCACACATGGGACATTTATATGGACGAGGAGGATCGATTTTATCTGGATTTTTCACCGTTTGCTTTCTTGGTTTACCTGTTTTAGTCAACACAGGCTGTTGTTCAGCTTGTTCATTGTTTTTAGAGTCCATAATTTGATGTAATTAATATAAAAATTTAACTATGGGGGGCCACAAGGGAAAACAAAATTGATTGTGGGATAAAAACAGGGATTTAACTTGTAACTAATATTTTTTTTGGGGGAATAAGCAATTACTTTGAGGAAATAAACGATGGAATGATTGATTAATGAAAAAATTTATGATTTAAAAGTAGTTTTTTTGCTGTTTAATGTTTTATTTGTTCAAAAATTCAATTTTTTTTTCTTGATTTTTTCTTTTTTTTTTTTTCTGGGGCACAAAAAATTTTCCCAAATTTTTATGTTTTTTTAAAGTAGAAAAAATTAATTGAAGTTGAAGTTTTTTCAAGTCAAAACTTTTCGGTTTTAAGATTAGAATTGATTGTGGAAAAACGTGTTGGGTTTTAGTAAGGATAATTTTTTTTTTTTCAAAAATTTGTTATAAATTTAGATCTGTGAAGAGATAAGCGATTTTATTGATTTTGAGGTTTAAATATTGTGAAAGAAAGTAAATTGATCTAATATTTAGGTTTATATATTGACATAATCAAAAGAGATATAATCCTCGAGTTTCTCTTAATTTTACTCATTATAAACTGATTTAATCAAACAGTTCAATATCAAACTTATTGAAAATCTGGAGAAAAAATGGTTCATATCCGGATTAAACTTGTCGGGACTAAAGTCGGCAATTCGGAAAATTTAAGTATTATATAATCTTTGATGTTATGAGCACTGGTTTGTGAACATTGTGTGGAGGATTATTTTGACACAATTTCTACTATTATAATTAAATTATTAATAAATTAATAATTAAAATGGTAGTGTAAAGTGATGATTATTTGTTTATTGATTTATTCATTAGCCGCTGAGTTATTAAAAAAGTATTTAAACCCCTAAAATTTCTTGTTTTATTTTTCTCAGCGGTTAATAAATGTTAATTTCAATATATTTGATTTATCTAATTGGCTTTGTTAATTCACAAACAACTTCGACTTACGTTGTAAGAACGAACACAAACTTTGGCGGTTCAATTATTACGACTGCAAGTTCGTTAGCGGGAACCAAAGTCACTGATACTTCTACTACTTCTACTACTTCTACAACTACCACTTCTACCACTTCTACCACCTCAACTACTTCAACCACCTCAACTACTTCTAGTACTTCCAGAACCACTACCTCCACTACCACTTCTGCAACATCTACTTCTAGAACCACCACCCCTACTACCCCAGCTACTACCACTCCTACTACCACTCCTACTACTCTCACTACTTCAGCTACTACCACCCCTATAACTACAACAGGTACAGGATCTACTGGCGCCAGCTATTCAACGATTTGGACTACAGCAACAATCCAGAAAACCTCTGAAAATACCTACTATTCAACAATCACACAAGATGGAACACCGGTAACTCTAACTTTCACATCTGCATACGCTTATGAATCTACTTTAATAGATCAAATCATTTCAACTTATATCTCAACATCAACTTTAATCTCAACTAGCCCTGGAACTACCATAATGACCGAATCCACAATCGTTTCTCCATCCGTTCATACTTCTTTGGAATGGGTGACTACTACCACAACTATAACTTCAAGTTATGATTCAACTTATACAACCGTCTACACAAATTATGTTCCAACAACTATTACATCAGATGGTGAAACTTATACAAGTTCAATAGCTGAAGTATTTACAACAACTGGTGTTGGTTCTGCAAAAACTGTTGTGGTTGAAGTGTTGGTTAATTGCAACACATTAGTAGAAACTGACTATTTTACTTATGTTACAACAATCTATAGTTTAGGAAACTCAGTAATAATTACTTCATTGGTTAAAAACACATACGTTTATAGTGAAGATTTAATTACAACGGTAACTGGATTGAAAGCATATGAGACGGTTATAAGTTCAGTTCAAAGTTTAGTTCAATCATCGGTTAGTACAACTATTTATGACGTGGTTACAAGCTTTCCTGTTTCAACAATGACCTACACACCCATTGCTACGACTGTTGCACAGATTACTTCAACTACAACTACACCAACTACATCAACAACTTCATCAACTACAACAACTTCAACTACATCATCAACTACATCATCAACTACAACCATTCCAGCAACTCCAACAACTACAACCACAACTACTACATCAATAGCTCCAACAACTGTAACATCAACAACTATTGCCAACGCTGCTGCTACTATTAGTTATATCACTGTTACTGTTACTGCTACTCCAGTGGTCACAATTGAACAGTATAACACACAAGATTGCACAATAAGTTCAGGAACAACATATGAAGTATATAGTGCCAATTCAGGTAATAGTGAAACAGAAGTTAACTGGGCTTTGGTTATTGGGGGAATTTGCTTATTATTCATCATTTAAATAAATCTACAAAAAAAATTGCAATGCTATATAGGTTCATTAAATATAAATAGGATTAAAAATGTAGACTAATTCTTTTCTAAGGAAGGGAATAAAATAGCTCTTGAAAACTTTAATCTAAATAACGGTTCTTCATTTGATTGGAAGTTTTCTAGTTCTGTTACAGTTGATAAAGTCAAATTATCTGATAAATTCGAATTTAATTCAATAACGGTATTATTTTCTTGGTTAATCGAAATGATTTCATTTAATTCATTTGGAACTGGTTTCTTCAAATGGGCAAAAGTTGAAACTATCGAATAAGTATCCTCATTTGCCTTCGTTAAAGAAGCTTTATTTGAGGAATTAAATAAATTAATGGCAGAAGTTAAAACTGAACCTGAAGAAATGAAAAATGATAATAAACCAAGTAAATTAATTGCAATGCTTGCCTTCTTCAAATTACAATCATTTGATAACGATAATAATAAATCATTATTCAAGATCTCATTTGTTTGATTGTAATTAATTAAAGAAATGTTATAATTGTAATAAGTTAAGTTTCTTAATTGATTCAACAATTGGTTTGAATCATTAGTATTAATCAAATAATCCGTATAATTAACTCCATTCCAATCATTTAATTGAATTAAATCGATTGAATTCGTTATGTTATACTGATCGTATAAATCAATCGAACTTGAACAATCCCAAGAACCGTATTCAGATAATTGATAACTAAAAGAAGTAAACCATAAAGCTAACTGTGACAATTCAGAAGACGATAATCCAGTAGTATATGTTAACTGGCCAATTGAAGATAAAGAAGAAGCGAATCCAGTTATTAATTTTGGAGAAGAGAATAAACCAGATTGACCAATTGATAATAAGTTTGGAGCAATTCCTGAATAATAAGTATGCGACACTGTCGTCAAAGAAGAAGAAACTAATGAGATCAATTCAGGAGTAGAACTTGAATTAAAAGATAAAGTATCTGTTGAATTAATTGAATTGGAAGAAGTTATTGAATCTGTTATTGCAGAAATCGATTCATTTGTTAAAATCGATTTTGAATTAATACCAATTGATATAATTGATAATAATACTTGCAAAACACGAACGAAACCAGTCGAAGAATTAAGAGAAATCATTTTAAAGTAGAAGAGAAAAAGCGGTTAATAGAATTACTTCTAGAATCATTTTTTATTTTTATTTTTTATTTTAATTACGTCATGGAGAAATTTCAAAATTTATTCTACCAAAAAAAAGATGAAAAAATGTATTTTTAACAAGGATCAATTTAATTATTATTTGCATTTTATCATTTCGTTCGTTTTATAAATTTCATTGTTCATTGCTAAATGTCTGATATCATAAATTGGTCTATTTTCGATGAACTAGTTCTTATGGACGAGGATGAACCTGGTTTTTCCAAATCTTTAATTCAAACGTTTATTGAACAAGCTGTTCAAACTTTCCAAGATATTGAAAAAAAATTAAAAGAGGAGCCAATTGACTTGAACTCCTTGAGTCAAATGGGCCATTATTTAAAAGGTAGTGCTGCAAGTTTAGGTTTATACAAAATTCAAGAACAATGTGAAAAAATTCAAAATTATGGTTTAAAAAAAGATTTCGATGGTGCCTTGAACGGTAGAGAATGGGATGTAGCCATCAATGATGCACTAGTTCAAGCAAGAATAGAATTTGAAAAAGCAAGACATGTTTTATCCGAATTTTATAGAGAAGAATTATGAATTTTAATGTACTACTTTTGTTTTGATTTTCAATATATTAATTTTAGTAACGCCTTAATCGTAATCAATTATATCTCCTAGATCTTTACTTTCACCAAAAAAGTCAATATCCTCAAGTTTTGAGTCAAAAAAATATTTTTGATTAACTTTACCATCTTTAAAATCTGGGTTATATTTATACCCTTTACTATATCCAATTTCTTTCATTAATTGAGTTGGTGCGTTTCTTAATTGGTATGGAATATCAATCGAATAATTCTCATCATTTATAACCTCTTTAATTTTTTTCCATGCTCTATATATCTTAACTGATTTTTTAGCGTTGGCTAATTTAACAACACATTGTGCTAATGATAAATCCGCTTCTGGTAATCCAACAAACTGGATTGCCTGATATGTGGAAATCGCAAATGGTAAACATGACTCATCCACAACACCAATATCTTCACTGGCTATTCTAATCAATCTTCTTGCAATATATAAAGGATCTTCCCCATTTTTCAACATTATTGATAAATAAAATAAGGATGCATTTATATTGGAACCTCTGATGGATTTATGTAATGCAGATATTGAATCATAATGGAAATCTCCTCCTTTATCATATAAAGTGGGGATCTTGTTCAATATTGGCTTAATATCTGTAATCAATATCTTCCCTTTAAAATCTTTAAAATATGAGTTCACTAATTCTAATATATTCAACGCTATTCTGGAATCTCCGTTACTTATTAAACTGATATGATCAATTGTAGTCTTGTCTAAATTAATTAAACTTTCATTCAGTATTAATTTCCTAACTTTATTCAAATATAATAACCCTTTGTTTAAAACTTTAGTGATTTCAATTGGCTCCAATTTCTCTAATTTAAACACTTTACACCTACTCAATAGTGCATTATTTAATTGAAATGATGGATTCTCCGTCGTAGCACCAATAATTTTAATCGTCCCTGATTCAATGAATGGTAAAAATAAATCTTGTTGGTTTTTATTAAATCTATGAATCTCATCAATAAATAATATAGTCTTTTTGTTTAATAATTTAAAATCTTTAATTGAATTCTCAAATATGGTTTTAATCTGTGCTGTTCCTGAATTTGTTGCATTTAATTCAATGAATTTATTAGCTTTGTGGAATTTTGTTATTATTCTAGCTAACGTAGTTTTACCAACACCTGGTGGTCCCCATAATATCATTGATGGTAATTGATTCGATACAATCAAATTCTTTAATATCCCTTCATTTCCCAATAAATGCTCTTGTCCAATATATTCTTGTAAATTTTTTGGTCGAAGCTTTTCTGCTAATGGTTTGTGAAGATCTAATTTTAATTGTTTGATTTCTTCTAATTGAGACTGTTCAGCTGCTGTAGTTTTGGAAATGTAACTAGGTTTGATATCTTCTTTGATTTCTTTCCTGATTTCTCTCTTTTCTGGTGTCTTGCTCTTTTTACCCAATATATCACCAATTGATTTGCTTTGAGCTAATTCTAATGCTGTTTTAACCTTCTTTTTGGGGGGTTCATCTTCGATCTCAATAACTTCCTTATCATTCTCACACTCATCCAAATGGCTATTGATCAATTCCAAAGCAACATTCTTACCACAGATCGGACATTGTACCATTGTTCTTATCAATGTAAAAGCTAAAGAAAAAGCGCGTCCCGAAAAAAATTAAAGCGATGAGATATTGTGTATTAAGAAGTGAGTTTTAGAATAAATAGAACTAGATAAACCAAAATTATGTCAATTATGAATAAGAATATTGCTCTTTTTTTATTATATCCAAAACTTCCATCCTTTGAAATTTCATTCCTTAGTGGATTCGAAAAATCAATATTTGTGGTTATCAAATCAATATCAACTTCTTTAACATGATTAAATTTATGAATTGACATTGGTTTTTGTAAAATTGGGCATATTAATAATTGAATCAAATAATAAATTTTAAAATTTATCCAAGTTATAATTAAATAGAAATAATTTGTAAAGTTTAAATTAAATTCAATCCTTTTTAACTTTCTATTGTTTAATGTATATATAAAAAATGGTTCATGATCTTTAAATTTAATCACTTTCAGATTCTTCAAATTAATAAAATCTAAGTTGTTGAAATGCCCAAATACTTTAACTTTCTTCAAATTTACAAAATTATCAATGATTAATCTTGATTCAAATTCAAAATTTCCAACTTTAGAAATTTCTAATAATTCTAAATTTAAACTGATTATATTCGGTTTATAAATCCTCCATTTGCTATTTTCCTCATATTTGGAGTTCAATTGAAGCACAAGTTTCTTTAATGAATTTGGACCTTGTAATATTATATTCTCTTTTTGCTTGTTAAAAAACTTGACTTTGATTAATTTCAATCTATTTAATGACTTCAATTTATCTAAATTATTGAACTCAGTCAAAATTTCAAGCCTTCTGGATGATATTATTGATAATTCTTCTAAATGTGGGAAGTTGATCTCATTTAACTCGTTTAGATCCAGGTTATTTTTGGATTGAATTACTAAATATTTCAAGTTTTTGCATTGAAACTTTGGAAATTTATATATGAAGTCTTCTTCAATATCAATTATTATCGTCAAAAAATTTATATATGAGAACACATATTTATCAACACCTAAATCATTAGTTTTCAGCAGATTTGTAAACTTGATATTTAACTCTTGTAGTGCCATACCATTATAGAGAAGGAAGTGTGTTTATTTTTAT
The DNA here is from genome assembly GCA_030568845.1 of Millerago galiae. NCBI lineage: Eukaryota > Fungi > Ascomycota > Saccharomycetes > Phaffomycetales > Phaffomycetaceae > Millerago > Millerago galiae. The sequence continues at coordinate 199,597 of JAJMIZ010000007.1, read as the reverse complement.
ACTACATTTTTATTCTGTTTGACAGAATTTTATCTATTCGAATAAATCAGAAATAACACCAAGTCTATCGGCATAGTTTTTAATTGTGTTGGCTTTCTTTGCATTCTCTTCAGTTTCAATCCCAGTTAAAACTAATAAAGTGTTTAAACCTCCATTATTACCAAATTCCATATCAGTATTTAATCTATCACCAACCATGATTGCCCTGTCTCTTTTGAATCCCTTATCAGCAACAATAGCATCCAACATGTTTTGTGAAGGTTTACCACAAGCTATTGGTGTACGGCCTGATGAGTAAGTGACTGATTCGACAATTGAACCGGCTCCAGGTAAGATTAAACCTTTTTGTGGGAATGTTGAGTCAATATTCGTAGCTAAGAAATGGATATCTTTATTCTGTAAATATTGTAAAGTGATTGCCAGTCTTGTATAATTAATTTTCGTATCTAAACCAACAATAACAGCACCGACATCTTCATCAATTGGTAAAAATGGGGATGTTTGGTGGTTAAAGGTTTCATTTAAACGAGGATCTGTACCACCTAATACGGTATATCCTAATTCTTTTAACTCTTCAACAATACCATTTTCACCAAGTACCCAAACTTTTTTTGATAAATCTAATTTAATGATTTTATTTAAATAAGTAGCTGAAGCATAGGCAGAGCCAAAAACTTGCTCTTTTGTGACATTCAAACCAAATTTTTCAAACTTGTGGATATATTCAGAACGTGATTTAGTTGAATTGTTTGTAACAAAGATAACTTGTTTGTTTAATTTGTTTAATAAATTGATTGTTTCAACTGATCCAGGAATTGGATGATCTCCTAGCCAAATAACACCATCACAATCAAATATGAATGTGTCATTTTTACCAAGCAGTTCTTGAACGTCTTCTTTAGTTGTGACTTTTGACATTAAAATATAGTTAAAGAGTTAATTAAAATATGACGCATAAAGATAATCCGAAATTTTGAGAAGAGAAGAAATTTGAAAGTGAAAAATTGGATTCAATCGACAGAAAATTCAGCTAATTCGGATTTTTTGCATTCATTTTGAAGATGTACTTGAAATGAATAATATTGTCTCATTTTTTCATTCAAATTATTAGCCTATAAGGATTTAATTTTCAATTTATACCGTGGCATGACTACACAATTCATCAATTTAGTTCAAAAACAATTATTATGGAATATATAAGCAATAAGGAGGTCACTTATATTATAATTGACCTTTCAAAGTATTATTTTTCCCTTTAAAACACGAATTTACTCTGCCATCTTTTTTGGCAAAAATGAAAAAATATTTGAACCTCATCTCAAATACATAAAATGGTGCTGAACTTTGCATTCCATCTATTGGCCTCTATGAGGATGCTGAATGTTCTCAATTCACCTATTCAAGATTGTGATGAAGTGTACAACTATCTTGAGCCATTGAATTTCATAACAAGAGGATTTGGTAAAGAGACGTGGGAATATTCACCTATTTATGCTATCCGTTCATATGCTTATTTATTACCATTAAGTATAGTTTTAAAGCCTTTTACTATATTAAGTGATTATTTCCAGTTATTCCCTAGCTGGCGGTTGTTTTATTTGATTCGTTCTTTAATTGTTTCATTCACCGTTTATTCAGAATATCAACTTTATAAATCATTAAAGTCTACATTCAACAATAAAAACTACGCCAATTGGTATTTATTATTCACATTAGTTAGCACTGGTTACAGTCATGCGTCAGTGTCCTTATTGCCATCAAACTTAGCAATGAATTGTACAACTTTAAGCTTAGCATACTTAATTAACTTTACCAAAAGTAAAAAAACACGCCATTCATTATTATCAATTAAATGGTTAATTATTGGTACATTATGGGGATGGCCTTTTATTGCAGCATTAGGAATTCCTTTAATAATTTATATTTTATCAACAGCATCAAAGATCATGTTAAATAGATTTATTCTTTGGTCTTTTGTTGCATTTTTCTTTAACTTGGTTGTTATTATGCAAATTGATTATAGCTTTTATCATAAAACTATGGTTGTTCCGCTAAATATTGTTTTATACAATGTTATCAATACAAATGAATTAAGAGGACCAGATATTTTTGGTACAGAGCCAATTGAATACTATATTTTTAATTTATTATTAAATTTCAACCTGATTTCAATATTTGCATATTTTGGATTGATTTTAATACCAATCTTATCAAATTTTAAGAAGATTAATGACACTGGGTTAAACTTTAAAGGGCTAATAATTATTCTTTCTGGATTAGCTTTATGGAGTGTGGTCTTTTTTAATCAACCTCACAAAGAAGAAAGATTTTTATATCCAGTTTATTCATTCATTAATGTCAGTGCTGCGATTACTGTTCAGTTTCTGCTCAATACATTAGCAATTATTTTGAATTTAATTTTTAACTCAAAGCTAATCAAATTAATTCAAAAAGCTTTAATTTATTCATTAATTTTAATGATTTCAATAATTTCAATATTTAAAACAATTTCATTATCACAAAATTATACTGGATATATTGAGTTATATAAATATTTACCAACTGATACAACATCAGAAGTTAACATTTGTACAAGCAGGGAGTGGTATCATTATCCATCATCTTTTTTTTTACCATCAAATTATCGTCTAAAATTTACAAAGTCTACATTTAATGGATTGCTACCAGGAGATTTTCTTGAATCAGAGTCAATTTTCAATGGTGTTAGAGCAATCCCTGAAGGTATGAATGATTTAAATCAATTTGATGCTTCAAAATTATCATCAATTGAAGATTGCAATTATTTTATTGATATTAATGAAAAAATTAACGAAGAAATTGGAGAAATTAATTTTTGGGAAAGTGATAATTGGGAATTAATCAATCAAATAAATGTTATTAACTCAAATAAAAGTTTTGGATTATCAAAATTAATTTGGTTACCAAGTTTTATTAAAAACATCAAACATAAATTAATTGGGGAGATTGAATATGAAAAGGTTGGTTTGTTCAAACAATCAACAAATACAAGTTTATAAGAAAATTAAATATATGATAAAAAATTCCATGAAAATGGACCACACATAAAACCACCGTCACTTCATTTGCAAACGCTCCATACGCCCTCATGAACTAATAGTAGCATTTGTACAACCTCGAGATTTGACAAAAATTCATTAGAGAAGAATAAAATTTTCAACTTATAACGCATCTATAGTCAGCTCATTACCTTAGCTAACTATAAAGGTATCAATCAACACATAAAAATGAAAAAAATACTTGCAGAGAACAGAACAAAAAATTTGACTTTTTTGAGAAACAGACGAATTGATTCTACAAATTTTTAACTTCTAACAATAATAAATCTATTTGGACAACATTGAGTCTCTTCCTGGACCAGTACCAACCCAACCAATTGGGACATTCAAGAAATTTTCGATAAATTCTAAATATTTTTTAGCATTTTCTGGTAAATCTTCAAATTTGGTTATTTTGGTGATATCAGTTTCCCAACCTGGTAAAGTTTCATAAACAACTTCAACTTTACCTAAATCAATTAAATCTTCTGGGAATGATTTCAATACTTTACCGTTTAATTTATAAGAAACACCAACTTTGATTTCCTTGAAAGTATCTAAAACATCTAATTTGGTGATATTTAACTTGGTGTAACCATTAACAGTATTTGAGTATTTTAAAACAACCAAATCTAACCAACCACATCTACGCTTTCTACCAGTGGTAACACCAAATTCTGCACCAATGGTTTGTAAACGTTCACCATCATCGTTCAATTGTTCTGTTGGGAATGGACCTTCACCAACTCTAGTAGTATAAGCTTTAACAACACCGTAAACTTGGTTGATAGCTTTTGGTGGTATACCTAAACCAGTTAAAACACCACCGATACCAGTGGATGATGAAGTAACATAAGGATAAGTACCAAAATCAATATCTAACATTAAAGCATTAGCACCTTCAACTAAGATTTTTTTCTTGGATTCCAAAGCTTCATGGATGAATTCAACTGAATCAACAACAAATGGTTTTAAAGCATCTTTATACTTTTTATATTGAGCTAATTCAGCTTCATGATCGTAACCTAATTCACCATATCTCTTTTCTCTTGTGGAAACTAATCTTCTATATCTAGCTTCAAATTCATCCCAAGCACCTTCATTATCATTAACTAAATGATGAACTCTAATACCTGATCTTGAAGCTTTTGTGGAGTAAGTTGGACCAATACCTTTACCTGTAGTACCAATTGATTTCTTGTTACCACTTAATTCACCTTCTCTTAGTTTATCAACTCTTTGATGGAAATCGAAAACTAAATGAGCACGAGATGAAATAAATAATCTATCTCTACCATCTAAACCTTTCTTTTCTAAATTTTCTAATTCTTCAAACAATGATGGAACATGAATGACAACACCGTTACCAATTAAGTTTAAACATTTTGGGTTAACTAAACCTGATGGTAACATGTGGAAATCATATTTAACACCGTCCACGACAATGGTATGTCCTGCATTATTACCACCTTGACAACGAGCACAAACGTCAATATCTTCACATAAAATATCAACCAATTTACCTTTACCTTCATCACCCCATTGGGACCCAAGAACAACGTCAGCCATATTTAATAAATCTTTGAACGTATAACGTTAAGCAAAAAACGAAGTTGTTAAAAATTAAACGGGACGTAATTTTTTTTGCTTGACTCATCTCGACAACATCCGAGAGCACAAATTTTCAGGGTTTTCTCGATATAGCTAGTTATTCAGGGAGTTTAATTGGATGAATATTTCTCTTTCATATCTTAGTAGCTCATATTGATCTATTTATTCATTTTCATGTAATTACAGTTACATTTTATACTGTTTTTGTGAACATGGATCTCGATGAACCCTCGGAACTTCTCCTAAGGAAACCAGATAAAACATCCAAATCGAGGATATTTCCTTATCTAGAAAGGTTTGACGCGATGCTAAAAATATTCATTTTTCTTCTAACTTTCACTTTTATTACAATTCAATGGCTAAAAATGCTACCAACTCTCAGCAGTATCGTCAGCTGCTGAGGAAGCACTCAAGACAGATCCGTTCTGAAACAAGTGATCCAAGTCTGTCAAAAGAGACAGTCTTGAATATCAATACATTCTTGGAATCCAGAAAATTTGAAATTAATGAATTAATTAAATCACAATTGAGTACAAAATTAGCATCAAGTTCAAGAATTTTTCAAAGATTACCACGTAAATTGAGAAGACGTACTGCTTCTCACAATGTTAAAAGAATTCCAAAAAGGTTAAGAAATAGAGCAATTAAAGAGATGAGTAAAAATGAAAATTCTTTTAAAATCACTAAAAAAAGACTATCATCGAGACAAATTTATAAGTTAAGAACAGTGAAGTCATTATTAAAACTATCAAGCAGAACCAATTTGTTAAAATTGAATTCAGTTGAATCAAATCTAAAGTTAGGTAAATTAAAAATTAGACAACGAATCAATAATATTAATAAATTATTACAAAATGAAGCTAATTTTAAAAAATTAAATAACTCAAACGGTTCACAGGATGTTTCATCTACTAATGAATTAAGCAAAAAGCCTTTTGGTAAATTAAAATATTTAAAAAGACAAAAAGAATTTAATTGGTTAACTTCACATATTTGGCATGCAAAAAGATCCCATATGATTAAAAGATGGGGATTTCAAATTCCATATAAACCAACTCAAAAATGCTACAGATTAACTCACAGAAATTTCAATTTTTCTGGTGGAATTTGTTGGGATAAAAGTTTTATAAATACCTTAATTTTAGAAAGTGAAGATAAAGATTCATTAAAAAATTTAATTAAGTTGATTTCTAAAAATGAAAACTTAGGAATGAAAACTTTTGGTAATGGTTGTATTAATGATTTATTTTTTTATAAAAATAATGAAATTTTAGGTAAAGTTACAATAATTGCATTTAATCTTGAAAAAAAATTAAAAATTTTATTAAGAATCCATCCATCAATTTATGAGGAAATTTTCAACTACTTATTAGAAATAAAATCTGGGGGGATTTATTTGATTGATAATAGATATGCAATTGGTTCCATTGATATAACTGGGCCAAATTCTTTAAAAGCTTTGTCAACTATATTGAAACCAATTAGTAACGAATCAATTGAGTATGATTTATTTAATAAACTAAGTAATGAATCATCTATCACGTTACCAAACAAATTAATTTTTTCTTTAAACGTTAAAGATCCAAGAATTGCAAATAGATTTAAATCGAATGTTAAAGTTGAAAACATTAATGATGTTTTAATCGATATTAAAATCAATAAAAAGAATCTAAATGAAGAAATTATAGATAGTCTATTAACATCAGAAGGTAGAACTAAATCCTACGAAAACCAGTTATCTTTAAAAGAAATTGCAAGATTTAAAAAATTAAATACCAATTTAAAATCAAATGAAATCCCAATTTTAATTTATAAAAATAATGATATTTTCACAGTTGTATTACCATGGTATTGGACTTTACCAGTTTGGTATCAATTAAATCATATTGCACATATTAATCATGGAGGGTTATTTCAATCTCACCAGTTTAATTTTGAAAGAAATCAATTGTTTTTCCCAATTGATTATCCATTTACCAAAACTGGATATTTAGAAAATTTACTAAATTCTAGTATTAAAAAATCCAAATGGTTAAAGAAGCCAAACTCTAAGAAATTACAATATAATAAATTAAAAATACATAAAAATGAAGAATTTATTGAATTTGAAAAAAATGAAATTGGTGATCCGTTTAGTTGTGATTGGAGATACTTACAATTATTGAAATATGCATTAAATAAATTGAACAATAATGATGGGGCGTTAAGAACATCAGCATGGGACTCAAAACAAGAGAGAAAAATTGAACAATTACACGATGTTTACGAGTTTATTAAAGATTCTATTAAAAATGATGAAGAATTAAAACTACTTGAACGGGAAGAGTTCTTGCCAATCAAATTACATGATGAAGAGATCAAACCAAACATTCCAAACTCAACTAATGAACCATTGTCGGTCATTCCAATATCTGTTGAATTACCATTTAATGGATCATTAGATTCAAATGCCAGAATTTATTCAATCAGTGAAGAAGATCTGAATATATGGCTGAAATCTAAAGACTCAATCAAAGCTACAGGTAAAAAGAATAATGAAATCAAACCACCAGTACCACATTCATCAAGATTACTTGGGTTTATCACTAGTGGTTCATATAATCTAGGTAAAGGTTACTCAACAGGTGTTGGGGCAATTGATGCAAGATACTTTTATGAAAAGACTAATAAGTATTTGGCGGTCAGAAATGTGGGTGAAGATACTGCAAGATTGTGTATTTGGAACAGAATTTGACCAAAACCCTAATTAATATTGTAATTCGCGAAAATGTGGAACTATAAAAGGAGTTGATTCCCACTTTTTCAAATGTTTTCTTTTTCTCATACTTACCTTAAGTCATCACCAGAGATCAAGAATTTTGGTGATCGAGGTCGCTGGTTTGCATTGCACTTCGCATCTGGTGTCATCTCGCTGACGTTTCCTACAAGAAACGGGTGGGTCTTATAATTTTTGATTCTGTCTTTATCGACTTTTGTTATTGGTCATTTGCACCTTTAATTATTTTCAACGCAGATCAAAGTCCAGGAGGACTTATGAGTGGAAAATACCGTAAATTCGATCACCGTAGGCTCATCCATTTCCGTTAAAATATTTTTATCTTTTGGCTTAAGTACGACGGATTGGCCTGAACGGTTCATGCCGTTGGGTCGGAATTGATCTTATCGCTATTAGAGTCGCTGACGTATATAAAAAGCGATGAGTTTCCTCTTTATTTAAGCTTTAAACTAATATTGATAAGCTGCAAATTATGACAATCAGTGATCCTTCTCTTAGCTCAGTTTATTACGGTACTTTTATTCATACTCCTAAATTAGGGGAATTGGAGATCATGCTGGAAACAGCAATTGGTGTTGATGTTAATGGTTCAATTAAATTCATTGATTCGGACTGTAAACTTGACGAATGTTTAGCAAAACACAATTTAGACCCATCAAAGATTAATATCATTGACATCACTGATACTCCAAATAAATTCTTCTTCCCTGGTTTCATTGACACTCACATTCATGCTCCTCAATACCCAAATAATGGTATCTTTGGTAATTCAACATTGCTTGATTGGTTAACAACTTATACGTTCCCATTAGAAGCGTCTTTGAAAAACTTAGATAAAGCTAGAGTTGTCTATGATAAAGTCGTTTCAAGAACTTTGATCAACGGTACTACATGTGCTGCTTATTATGCAACCATCGATCCTCATGCAACTAACGTTTTAAGTGATATATGTTTGGAAAAGGGACAAAGAGGTTTTGTTGGTAAAGTTTGCATGAATGATAACTCCCCAGATTATTACATTGAAACAATTGATGAATGTAAACATAGTACTCAACTTGTTGTTGATCATATAAAAAAAATTGATCCAACTCACGAAATAGTTGCTCCAATTGTTACTCCAAGATTTGCTCCTTCATGTACTTCTGAATTATTGACTTGGTTAGGTGAATATAAATTGAAAAACAATTTACACTGTCAAACTCATATTTCTGAAAACAAAAATGAAATTAAATGGGTAAAAGGTTTATTCCCAATTTCAAACTCTTATACTGATATTTATAACGATCATAATTTATTAGACGAAAGAACTATTCTAGCTCATGCTATTCATTTATCTGTTAAAGAAAAAGATTTAATTAGTGAAAAAGGTTCAGGTATTTCTCATTGTCCAATCTCAAACTCTTCAATTACTTCTGGGGAATGCAGGGTTAGATGGTTATTAGATAATGGTATCCCAGTTGGTTTAGGCACTGATGTTTCTGGTGGGTTTTCTCCTTCAATTTTACAAGTTGCAAGACAAGCTATTTTAGTTTCAAGACATCTAGCAATGGAAACTGAAAATGATCACGATAAATTAACTGTTCAAGATGTTTTGTACCTAAGTACAATGGGTGGTGCTAAATTAGTCGGTTTACAAAATAAATTAGGTTCTTTCACATTAGATAAAAAATGGGACGTTCAATTAATTGACTTAGATAGAGAAGATTCTCAAGTTGATGTTTTTGACTGGCAAGTTCCTCAAATTGAAACAGGGTCTTTCCAACAAAAGTGGATTGATATAGTTGCTAAATGGTTATTTAATGGTGATGATAGAAATACTTCAAAGGTTTGGGTTAATGGTAGACAAGTTAAAGGTTAAATATTTATTACAAGTTTTTAATTCATTTTATATTCTTTTTATTATTTATTAATGCTTAATAATATCCTGGTGAATAAAGTAGTGGTAAATTCGAATGTGATTCCTGCCATTCTGTTAAAATATCTGGAATTTGATCTTCAAATGGTTCTGAATTTGAATCTGTTTTAGATTTCTTAGCTGCTTCTGCAAGTTTAGTAGCCAATGCTAATATACCTTTACCACCAATCTTAGCATTCTCGTCGTCATCTTTAATATCAACATTAATAACATGAACAATCTTATTTAAATTACCTCCTCTATTCAATAAATCTTCACAAACAGAATCAAAACATCTTTCTTCACATGTGAATACAAAATCAAAGGTATTTCTGCCTTCGTGCCATTTCTCTGGTGCTATTTTAATCTTTCTATTACGGTCTAACATTCTTAATAATCCATTCGATTGGAAAAGTCTTGCATTCTGCGACTCTAAATCTTTATATATCTTATCATATGGGGTCCCGAATGGGTAAACATTTGGCTTGTCTATACTAACACCAGGTAGTCTCACTGCTGACCCTGTACCATAGGACGATACATTAAATCCAGCATCTTTTAACACTTTATGTGATTCCATCGAACTTAAACTGTTAATATGTATAAACAACATAAGACATCGTTGTAAAACTCACCGATTGTTGTTCGACGCACACACCGTACAGAACTTTAATTCACTCATCTTTATGATTATTTACTGAATTTAGTTAATGTTTTTTCTTTATATTTGATATTTTTCGGTATTCGCACGACACCTACAAAGTTTAGCTGTATCTCATTACTTTATATTTTTCATTATTTATTCATTAATATCTGATTTTTCAACAACATAGGGTTCTTCTTGTATTTCAGTTTTTGAATCATTAATATCTGATTCAATTTGATCGATTTTTTCGTAATCATCTTTAATTTCTCCAGTATAATGTTCAAATGATGTATCAAAATCATTTGCTTTTGATTCTGGAATTGAGATTATTGATGTATCTCCAACTTCATTAATTTCAGTGTATTCATTTTTCTCTTCATCAACTTCTTCAACTAAATCTTCATATCCAATATCAACGAAATCATCACCATCTTCATTATAAACTACAAAGGATGGCCTTCTATTCAGCATTTCTGAATTAAGATTCCCTGGTGATATATGAATAATTGTGTTTGAATCTTTTATTTTGGATTTCCAATTATTCCATTCATCTTCATTCTTGATTAAAATTCCAATTAACATTGATGGATCAACTTCAGAAATGTGTATTTTTCTAATTTTTTTGGTATGACAAGTTTCAATACTTTTAACTTTTTGCGAGTCTTCATCAAACTCTAGTGAGTGTTGCGGGTAGTGTGGGTCGAGATAAAATAAATAGTCACCTTGATATCCAAAAAAATAATGTGAGGATGATGGTCTCCCACCTGATATTCCACAACTTTCAATAGATCCTAATATATTCTTCAAACTATCCCAATATATGGAATTAATATTTTCAACGCCTAATCTGACACCTAATAAGATTAATGTTGGTTTAAATTCATCATCATTTGATTTAGAAATTTTAAATAAATCTTTTTCATAAATATCACCAGCATCTGATCCAATATAAACGCTTAAACCACAATCAAATTCATTGGTTAATGATTGAATACTTCTTGATGCTGCAGATGGTCCAAACCATTCTCCAGCTTTTTTATCAGATAATAACTTACCCTTTTCAACAATTTTGTGTATTGAAAATGGGTACTCAGGAGAATCAATAAACCATTTAACCACTTCATCATGTTCTTTGTTTTCTTTGTTTGAATAAAACTTCCAATCTATTCCCAATTTCAATCTTATTAAAGAATTGGCTAATAAAGTTTGACTTGTTCTAATCATACAGCCCCAACCACAATCGGTTGTAAAAAACTCGTTATTAAGTTCATTAGTTTGACCACGTAGAAAATTCTTTAAGGTCAAAGGAGACGGACCATCAGGATCCCTTTCCAATGGCTTGAATTGAGTTCTATATGTAAACCAAAGTTTTGAATTAATGTCATCAATAAATTCTTTTGGCCATGGGATATTAATGTTTTCTAATCTCTTCTGCGCTTGATTCACAAACGAAAATGTTTGAAAGTAATTTTTAATCTCATCAAATGGATTATCCACTGAAGTTCCTTCTTCATTTGGCTGTATTTCATTTTTAACTATTGATGAATCAGGTTTATACTCCTTCCCTAATACTAATATCGGGTTTTCAAGATCTGTATTATCAACATCCTTATCCCAAAAGAGTTGTATCATCCTCTGTATCCCTATGCCTTGACTAGTCATAGCTAAATTTACAATAATATTACAGATTTTGTGGTGCAACCAAAGAGCAATAAATCCAACCTTGCTTGTCCCGTAAAATTGTGTATCAAGTAACGTGTGAGTATCTTCTAATACCAATAAGAATTCAAATCACGTCTCTTAAATCTTTCCCTAACAATTTCAACTAAATTTAATTCAAAAGTTAATATCAAAATTTCTATTTAAATTTGATTTGCCTTTTTTTTAGTCTGTCAAATTTTTCCGTGTAAACTTTGATAAGGTCACGTGCTCTATGTTTTGATCGATGGTCTAGTCGGATTTATTCCAATCGAGATGAGCAAAAAGAATTCAATTAAAAGCGTGTTTTATTTACCTCTATTTGGTGTTTCTGATGTCTAGAGGTAATCGAGGAAGAGGAAGAGGTGGTTCTAGAAGTAGCTCAAGGCCAACCAAGTCAAAAGGAGAGTTTAGAAACAGAAAGTTTTACAAGAAACGTGGAAGAGGTGGTAGAGGTGGTTTTAATTCACAAGATTCAAGGTCTTATAATGAATTAGACGATTTAGAGAACTCTGATTTCGTTTCTATCAACGCTCCTCAGGACTCTATGAAAGCAAGTGCTGCTAGATCTTCAAGAAATAGAAGAATGCGTCTTCAAGATGAAGTATTTCAAACGGAAAACAACATTGAAAATACGATGAAATTGCCATTGAGAAAAAGACCTGTTGAATTCATTAAAGCTGAACTGTATGACCCAACTCAAGATCTGATCAAACGGTTAAGTGAGAAATCTAAAAATCAGCTATCAAAACCTACTGCAGATAAGAAAGAACCAATTATTGATAAAGTTGAAGTTATTGAAGAACCTCAATTGGCTGAAACTATAAAGGCTCAAATAATTGAAGATTTGGATGATATAATTCTAACTTCCGATTCTGAAATTGAAGAAGATGGTGATATCCCAGTAAAAATCGATAATGCCAATAAACATAAAGAGAAAATACCCGATGTTAAATCTCAGCCAAGTCCAAAGAAGCCAAAGATTCAATTAATACCCGATGATCAATTATTCTTTATCGATCATGCAGGTGAATCAATCCCAAAACCAGTTAAGAAAGTTTATGTCGAAGATCCAAAACCAAAACCCATTCCTGGCTCTAATTTGGAATATGATCCAACTTTTTCTGTTGGTAAAGTTTTGCTAACAACAACTAGAAATTCAAATGGTGAGCTATTCACTTCTTTGCCAAAAATCACTAAAAAGTTGAAAAATCTAGATAACTTCAATCCGGATTCTTCAATTTATGAACTTGCTGATGACGCTGAAGATTTATATGAATTGAACAATAGATCAAACCAAAATCTTTACAAATCATACGATGATTATTTACAAAACGTTATGGATAATTTACAAAGTGAGGGAAATGAGGACGATGATGATGGTGAAGATGTTTATGATGAACTTGATGATGATTTCGAAGAAGAAGCTAATTTTATTGCGAGCGCTGAAAGAGATGATGAAGATGAACATTATAATTATGATGATATCGATATTAATGATAATTATGATAATAATGACGATGATACATTGTCAATTACTGCAACAACTGTTGGAAATCTCACAATTGACTCTGATTCTGAATTTTTTAAAAAAAAGAAAGAAAATAATGAACCAGAATATGGATTTTTACCTGAAGATTATGAAACTTTTGATAATAATTTAGTCGAAACAATTAAAATCAGATACGGTTCAAATTCAAATAAATATTTCTTAAAGTGCTTTAAAATGACTGGTCTTTACGATTTCCAGTGGGTTGATCAAGATGATTTTGAAGATTTTTTATTAGAAAATGGTATGCCTGAACATAGATTGACTGCTTATTTAAAATTCATTGAAAAACAAGTGACTCCAGAAGAAAAAGTTACCAAAGAAGATTTTGATTTGCCAATAAGTGATTCTTCTGATGAAGATGAAGAAGATTATGGAAGAGGTATTGTTGATTCTGATGAAGAAGGCTTAGATGATTTAATCCAATTCACCAAAAAATATGACGGGTTAAGAGATATGATTGTTGAGCCAACTCATGGTTTATCCACAAGAGGTAGGAAGAAGAAAGAACTCATTCTAGATCATATAGATGATGAAGACTTGAGAAAGTCTTTGCAGGAACAGTTTGATGTTAGATTTGAAAGTAAAAGAGAAAAGAAGAAAAGATGGGATCAAAATGTCGCTAAAGGTTATGAAAAATCCCAGGATTTATCTTTAAAATATCCATACACTTTACATATTAAAGAAATCAGAAATGAATTTGACACATTCTATCAAGATCAAAAAAGAAATTCACTGGCATTCCCACCAATGGATCCACATGGTATTAAAACAATTCAGAAAATTGCTTATTATTATAATATGAAATCAAGAAAATTTGGTGCTGGTAATAAAAGCCACGCCGTTGTGATCAAAAATAAAAGAACATTCCGCTGCAATCCCGATCATCATTCAGTTAATCAACTAATGAGGCAAAGGCCTGTTTTTAATAGAATTGATCAAAAGAGACCAAAATCTGAAGTGGAATATGAGCAAGGAAAATCTTCAAGAAGAGGTAAACCAAGCAAAGCACACGTCCAAGAAGGTGAGATAGTGGGTGGTAATGCTCCAGAAATTGCAAGTAATAATGTTGGTAGATTACTATTGATGAAGATGGGTTGGTCTAGTGGTCAAGGTTTAGGTGCTGACAACAAAGGTATTTCTGAGCCAGTTGTTGCGAAAGTTAAGAAAACTAAATTAGGTATTCGTTAGATATAGACGTTATTTATAATTCATTTAATTTAAATTATGAAGTTTATCCTTCATTATGCATTAAAATTCTATGTGGTTTTCTATAAATATGTCGATTATTTTTTACCCTTCTTTTTACCTTTAACTTTCGAAGGATTAGCGGCATGACCTGTAGATTTCATGTGCTGAAATAATTTATTTCTTGATGGAAAAGAGCTTTTACAAGTGACACAAATCTCGGATCCTCCAATTGGCTCAGGTGTAGAAAATTCAGATAGATCATCTTGATTGTTTGGAGTTGAGACATTTGATGAATCTTTTGGTTTTTTAGCTTTCTTTCTATTCTTTTTGGAATTATTATTAGTCCAGTCATCATCAGAATCGTTTACATTAAGTGAAATACCTTTATCTAGAGCTTCAGCAAGCTTTTGTAAATCATCAATTTCTTCATCTTTTTCCTCATTAAAAACTGGGTTGATTGCCTTTGAATATTTTTGTTTCTTCTTCTCTTTTTTAGAGAGCTTTTTGAACACTGGGGTTATTTCCTCTTCTGATGATACTAAATCTAAATCAGTATCCATCTCATCATCAATTTCCATATCAGAATTTGAACCTTCTTTCAGAATTTCCCCTTTAATTTCTTGTTCTTCTTCTTTTTCGTCCCCTTCTTCATCCCCTTCTTTGTCATCTTCATCGTCAAATTCATTATCTAAATTATCATCTCGTAAATTTGCTAATTCTTCTTCAATTTTTCTTAGTTCATCATCAATATCATTAACACATTCACCATCTTCTTCGTCGCTCAAATCTTCATCTTCATCAGCTGTGTCAAAATCGCTTTCATCAGAAACTTCATCAATACCTAAAGTTATACCTTCTTGTCTCATTTCCCATTTTAACTTTGATAAAGCTTTTTTATGCTTTGTGCTATTTTCATGGGCTTGGAATTGATTCTCAGTTTTGAATAACTTGTCACATATAATACATTCAAAAATTTCAAGTTCATCAGGTTCATCTTCTTTTTCTGAATCAGAAACAAAATGCTTTTCAATTTCTTCAAAATCTAAATGATCAATACTTTGCCAATTTTGGGCTTTATACTCGCCTTTTCTTTGTGCATTGATAGCTTTATCTTTTGCAATTTGTTTTTGTAATTCTTCTTGTTGCTTCTTCTTTCTGTCTTGTTCAAATTTTGCAATGCCTTCTTTGACTCTAATATCTCTTTTCTTTAAGAATGTAACATATCTTCTAACAGTTTCATTAAAATCACGACGAGCGTTATCTCTAGATTTTTTATTTTCTTTTTCCATTGCTCTTCTTGTACGACGATCACCAGCTGCTGAATAACGATACTCATCTTTCCAAGAAAAAGTTTTACATGTTGAAAATGAGCTCCACACTTGATAAAATTTTCTTATTTGAGTTGGATAATCGGATTTTGAATTACCAAATTTTGGATATAAAACATTTGTAGTATCAGTTAAATCATCATCTTGGTATTTTGAATAACCTTCTAATCCTTGTTGCCTTCCTGCAAGAACCTCTTCTTTAGCTAATTGATCAAATAATCTGCTTGCAACTTGGTACATATTTACATTAGAATCATCTGTTTTGGTATACAAGGAAGGATCGAAATATTTCATTATTTCTTCAACTGTGGTTCCTCTTATTTCTGGTTCTACATCTTCATTATAATTATCGCCCCCACCATAACCATCTCCATCATCTCGAAGAATCTGTGACTTATGTGCATCATACCATGCTCTCTCTTGTGGATCTGATAAAACTTCATAAGCAGAACGAACTTGTGCAAACTTTTTGGTAGCACCTTCAACATCATCTGGATTTTTATCTGGATGATAAGTCAAAGCCATCTTTCTATACGCCTTTTTAAGCTGTATATCAGATGCTGTCGTCTCTACCCCTAATAACTCATAATAACATGTCTTCATATCTTATATTAAGAAAATTTATACGCATCGCATAAATTTTTATAGAAAAGAAAATCCTTACACCAATTTTTGTGTCATTAAACATTAAATTAATAAATACATAAATTATTTCTTTAAAATGTGATACAGAAGTTCCACGTTCTGGTACATTTGACTTGTGCAGTTTTGCAAGCCAGTTCTATCATTAATTAAAACCCTAAATTTTTCTTCATATAATAATACATGGATTTGATTGGCAAATTTATAAAGAATTTGTTCATTGTGAAGAATATCATTCAGTTCTGTAATTTTTTTCTTCATTTGTGGAAATGGAATGTTAAGATTTATTAAAACATTCTTTATTATATTTTGAGCTTCAATTTGACTTAATGATTCAATTTCAAAAAGGCCAAGTTGTTTAAATTTATTAACAAGCGATGGATATTTATCTGGTGTAATTGCACTCTCAATATCACCTTTAATTGATTCAAATGATTGAATCTGTTGTTTCAAATTTTGTTCTACTTCTTTCTGTTTCTGTAATTCTTGTTTAATTTCCAATAAATCATTTTCAAGTTTTGTTTGTAGTTTTTCTTTTTCTTTTGAAATTTCAATTAAATTCTCAAGCTCAGAATTTCTTTGTTTTAATTCTATAATTTCATTTTTCAACTTTTCAGATTCTTCGCTTATTGATTTATTATTAATTGTAATGATTTCAGACTCTTTTTTTAAAAAAGTATTTTCTTGTTTTAGTGAATCTATTAGTTTCTCATTGACTTTAACTTGCTCCATAGTCTCAATATTATATACATCATTCGATTTTGCTTCAAATGATTTTAAAAATGATTGTCCATTTGGAAGTTTTACAATAAATTCTTGAAGTCTTTTAAATTTTTCTAGCTCTTTTTTTTGTGATGGCGACAAAGATCTATCAACTTTTGGTTTAACTTTAGAAGGAGTATCATCAAAGCTAGTATTTCTTTCATCATCTATCTCTTCTCCATCTACTAAATGTTCATCTGTTCTTATTATTGGGTCATTTTCAGCATTTTCAACATCATGTACAGATTCAATAAGGTTTGATAATTTAGATTTTGCTTTTAAAATATCTTTTGGTTGGATATCATTACCAACTGGAGTTGAATGTGATAAAGGTGTCCAGACTTTCTCAACTGTTGGACTTTTAAATGATGTTTTATTATTTGTATTTGAATCAACTTTTAGTTTCTTTTCTTCCTTTGAGCTGTTAGGTAAATTAATTAAATCAAATTCCTTATCAAGACTCATAGCAATCTCTTCAGCTGTTTTGGCCGTTATACTGAAAGAATAAGCTGCATCATTGGTAACTTCACTAAAATGTGTGTGATCGACGCATAATGAATCAGCAGCAGTCATTTTTTAAGGTTTCAAATTTTATATGTGATAAATTTGTTGTATGGAGCAACTATGACAAGGAAAATTAGAAAGAATAACAAATGAAAATTGTGGTTTCTACAACTTTTCAAAAATTGTTTTGTTTTGTTTTTGTGATTTTTTTTAAGATATGTAAACAAAGAGAAAAAATTGTGTATCCACGGTGATAAACATACAATAACCACAAAACTCATTAACGGAAAAAGTACAATTAAAGCTTAAAATGTTAAAAGGAGAGTAACTACAATCTGAGTATTAAAAACGAAAGTATGAATTAAACAACTTTTAAAAAGCAAAACGTGATATCATAAATTTTAATGAACAACTCTAAACTGAGTTTTCTGATGTTGAAGCTTTTTCATCAACTAATAAACCTTCAACTCTAGATTCTTCGATTTTGTTGTCGAAAACTTCGTCACCAGCAACTTTTCTAGAGAAGGTGTGATCAGATGGAGTAAATGATTTTGATCTCCAAGCTTTATCAACATTTTCATATAATTCATCAATTTGTTCCAACGATAAACCTTTGGTTTCATAGACAAAGTAGTAAGCAAAAAAGAAACATAAAACATTACAACCACCCCAGATGAAGAAGACTTTAGCACCTAATCTAGCAGAACCTTCAGTATCGTCGACTAAGTAAGGGGTAGCATAAGCAATGGCGAAGTTCCACAACCAATTTGAAGCAGCGGACATAGCAACAGATTTAGCTCTGGTTCTTAATGAAAAGATTTCACCAGTAACAACCCAACATAATGGACCCCATGTAGCAGCAAAGAACGCAATAAAAATACAAACAAAAGCAACTAAACATTTGTTTGCAGCTTGAGAATCTGGGTCAGCGGTACCAATGATTGCAACTAATAATTCAGAGGAAGCCATACCAATAGCACCAACTAATAATAATAAACGACGACCAGCAAGCTCAGCTAACAAGATACCTGGGACAGTAGAACCAACGTTAACAATGTTTGTAGCTAATGAAATCAAGAATGAATTGTTAATACCAGAATTTTGGAAGAAAGTAGTACCATAATAGAAAATGAAATTAATACCAGTTAATTGTTGGAAAGCTTGTAAACCAGTACCAGTTATCAATCTCTTTAATTGCTTATTTCTTCTTGAGAAACAATCTAACCAACCTGAAGAACCAAATGACTTTTCATATTCGTAGTTAGCAACAATTTCACCTAATTCGTCAACTAAAGCTGGATGATCAACTGGTAATCTTCTCAATCTTGTCAATGATTCCATAGCACTATCTCTTTTACCTTTGTGAACGTAGAATCTTGGTGTTTCTGGTAAGAAAAACATACCAATAGAAAGAATTAATGACCATGCGAATTGAACAGCAATTGGAATTCTATAGGAACCAGTGTTGTTCATGTTGTGAGTACCCTGGTTAATACAAGAGGCAAGCAATAAACCAATAGTGATGGCCCATTGATAGGAAGAAGTAACAGCCCCTCTAATCCATTTTGGAGTGGTTTCAGCTTGGTATAAAGGAACACAAGAAGATAAAATACCAACACCGAAACCAGCAATGGCTCTACCTGCAACTAATAAATTAATACCAGTTGAAGCAGTTTGTAAAATACAACCAAGATTGAAAATGATAGCAGTTGAGATGATTAATGACCAACGACGACCAATAGTATCGTTGATGAATGGAGCTAATAAAGAACCAAAGAATGTACCAGCAGATAAAATGGAAACAATTAAAGAATGCTCTTTGGAAGAGAAAGCACCAGGAGTACTAGGGAAATGCTCTTTAACATAATCCATCGCCATAATACCAGAAATAGTACCTGTATCGTAACCATATAAAACACCACCAAATGCAGCAAATAAACCAACAAAGATGGCCATAGCGGTTGACCCTTCAGTTTTTTCTTCAGGCTTGAAGAAAATTCTAACAATACGACTTTCAGCAAGACCCATATTTTAAAATATAATAATGTGTAACTTAATAGTTAACAAAAAAGGTATCTTAAAACTGGAATTATACGTACTTATATAGTTTTCTTGCAAACTTTCGTTTTATGGAAAAATCAGGAAAAACTGAAACAAGCAGAATGCAATGGGGTGGCTTAACTTTACCCCAATATTCAAAAAGCAAGCTGTGCATGAACAACCAACCAATCGTTGGGCGTTATTCACTGCACCCCATACATTAAAAGGAAAAACTTTGACGAAATTACTCCGAAATTATGTATATATCTGCAACTTATGAAACCTCCATCCGACGTAAAAGGAAAAACTGCCCACAGGAAAAACTATTTTTCCGGAAGAGGCTCGAAAAAGTTCCCGCACATAACTTTAACTTTAAAATAGATTAATAAGTTAATTACTGATTTGAAAAGTATTAAGTTTTATGGTTTCTAGATTTTCTATTACTATGTTATTTGGTTAGAACATTAAGTTAACGTATGATTTTTCTGGATCAACTTTATTTTACGTTCTCCAGAAATATGCAAATTTATTTCTGCATGCTTGGTTTAAATGTTTTAATCTCAAATCTTGACTAAGGTCCTAGGCTCTAGAATTTTAATTGGCTTAAAAATCACTTTAAGGGTGGACGATCTCATGTATGATTGCTGGGGTCATGCCCCCTTCTTCAAAGGTAGGTTATGCAGTACAACGAAACAACATTCTGGGGTGTATTAAAGTGTGTGATTTAGGTACCTGAAGTGTACAAAATTCACCTCTCAATGATCTGAACTCTCTACGCTAATGGCGAAACTTCCCTTTTCAGTAGCAGTTGCGCGCAAATTCTAAAACTTATCCTGTGGCCTCTGTACCATTTGTGCAAATTTGAAAATAGTTTTTCCTATTCTCCGTACTTGCGCATTGTATTGCTGCTTTGACAACTTGAGCCTTATCCAATATGAACGTAGGCAGTCAGAATTCTGGATATATGTAGTTCACTTCAATGCCTTTTTTTTCATCAGACAATATTTTTGCCATTCCAAATAATTTGTGTCTGTTTTGAAAAAATCTTGGATTACTCTTCAGTCCACTGCATCATTTGTGATCTTTTCAGTTTCAGTAATAAGATTACTGCTGCGTGTCGTTGTATGATGGCACTCTTGTGTTTGAACTACAAATGAGTCTCTCCACAATACCGTACATGTTTGCAAGCGTAAAAAAGCAAGCACAAATCTACTGCATAACGTACAATTTGATAATACGTCTCTCCTTTCCTTTTTCCTACGACGCCGATAAATGTTGAACTAATATTTCGTTAAGAGCTCTAAACAAATCGTAGAAACTAAAGTATTTTCTCTGACTATCAAGCTTCAAATGGATTGAACAATATAACACTTTAGAAGTGTTTTAGGATTACATTTCATATAATTTTCAAATT
The DNA here is from genome assembly GCA_030568845.1 of Millerago galiae. Classification (NCBI taxonomy): domain Eukaryota; kingdom Fungi; phylum Ascomycota; class Saccharomycetes; order Phaffomycetales; family Phaffomycetaceae; genus Millerago; species Millerago galiae. The sequence goes on along the minus strand of JAJMIZ010000007.1, from coordinate 178,465 downwards.
TCTAAATATTTATTCAATGAGGAGAACTAAGAGAATGCGCATGAGTACATAAACACCTACATGGAACCATCAGACATCAATACCAAGTAGCTTGAAGTCAGTAAACTCTTATTGTTGGGTAAATGCATCCTTTGTTTTAAAATAAACCTCATACCAATTAAAATCGAGTGATTTAATTAAACCAAGGTCAAATAAATTAGCCAAAGGAGATAGGTACATTCTTAAATTTTAGTGTACGTGAAAGAATCGAGAGTTACAGAAAGAACTTTAAAAAACAAATGGTAGCATTTTACAAAAATATTGTGATCTAGTCTAAAATGAGGCAAAATGGCTTATTTGAATATGCTATCCTTCAATCGTTACTAAGCGTTTATTAAACCATCAATCAATTCATATTGCAAATTTCAATTCAGTCTATTTGAAAATTATGTCAGAGTGTTTAGATTTAAACTTTGAACTTTAAATATTGGATCTAATGACAGTCTGTTAGTGAACCTGGTACTTACTAAACGAAACTCAAATAGTTCATTTTTATTAAATGGACTCTGTGGCTGTCAAAATATCTAATTGAAATTAAAATTGAAAAAATTAAAGAAGAATCTTAACGTGGATTTGGGCTCGAATATATTCACTAGTTATTTAATTGAATGATTACCGACTAACACATGAACTCGCTCAGTTGCTCAGAATTTTCTTCCAACTCTGATGATTCTGATCAAATAAATATGCTAAATGTCATAATTGTTGATGTGATATATAATGTGATTAGGATAAAAGTCAAAACTTTATCATGAAAATCGAGATTCTACTTTAAAGACCTAAGCATTTAAGTAGAAATGTTATATGAGTGACTATAACTTGAATCAAACTGTTAGAAGATCTTTATCTTTCTCACTTTGTACGAGGGCCGAATCAAAAAAAGAATCATCAACCACTTAACCAAGTGATAAGCCTTATTGAGATTGTAGATACGATTCAAAGACTGTAGATTCAGGTATTTGGGTGCTTGATTGTGAAAACTGTAGTGTCTATTGATTGGCACAATAGGTTTTACTAAAAACCATGCCGACTTTAATCAAAGCTCAGAGATCAAATCTGCCACCAATATTTTTCCAAACATCAACTAAGAAGATAGGGAGCAAAGACATAGAAAAATAGTTACATTGTGCGTCAAACACTGCGATGTAAGGTGATAATGGTAATGGTTCTGGTGAAGAATGATGATACAGGTCATTACTAGGCAATGCTGACACTGATAATACTGATTGTGATCTTTATCAGGATATTAAGTCATGTTACTGTATGTTACCTGTATAGAGTTGTAATCTAGTGTTTGAGCTAATTAATTGGTGTAATTCCAGTTTTATCAAATTCTGACTTGGGCACAATCTCTCACATACCCACAAGCTAATCATTGATTAGTACATTGATACTAGGCGAAATATTTCAAAAAATGATAATTTTTAAAAGAATTTAATTCAGTGTTTACAAAACAGCTAATGGAAGTTTTACGTCAAAAATCGTTTAATTTATAACTTAGCGAAAAATCATGTCAATATGCAAAAATATGCTTTCGGCGAACAATTTGATATACACCGCCATCAGCGTATCTCTAATTTATCAGTTTTCAGTCAGATGGTTTTGACTCTAAAGCTTGTAGTCAAGTATATGCAACAAGAGTCAAACGAGTACCTTATCTTCTAATCAGACCTGAATTTTAGACCAATCAAATTACTCCCACAGATCATATGATGCCTCATCATATACCGGTTGCAAAGTGTGGGCAGTGGGCATATCTAAATTAAATTTAAAGTTGTAACGCATGGACATGTCTTGATTATTCTTTTTGTTTCTACTGTCTATAATTTTGACCTAAAGGGTCTTTCTGTATTGATTGTTCCTAAAATTCAAGACCCAAAGAATAAAGTAACATTTAGAAATAGAGGTTATAGTTCTACAAATTAATAAATCTAACATATTTTACTAAACAGACAAAATATCATTTTTCAAAAAATGATTCCATCTCTAAAAATCAAATAACGCAAATAAACTGTGCTCAGCACGCAAAACGGTAAACTCTGTACCACCATTGTCTTGATTTAATATATTCTTTTTCTTCTAAGACTTCTTGTTTTAATAATTCTAAATCATGCTCAGCTCTACCAGTATCTAAATCCATATCAGAAGCTCTGATGTATAAAGTCCAGTTTTTCTTCCAGATTTTGTGGAAAGCGTAGAATGCCATGATGACTGGTAAAGCTAAGTAAACTTCGAAGAAAGCAGCGGCATCTGGATCACCACCAATTGGGAATAAAGCAACCCAGAATTGAGCAATTAAAATCAAAACGTTTAAGATAACTGAGGCCCAAGAACCAAGAATACCACATTGAGAAGTGAAAGCTAATTCGGAAGTATCACGACCTTGAGCTTTCAAACCAGCTCTGAATCTAATATGAGCAAATGAGACTGAACCCCAAGTGAAGACTGATGATAAACCAGATAAAGCTAATAACCAGGTGAAAACATCACCTTCTTTTGGTGAAGCAGCAACGAAACAAAGTAAACCAAAGAAGCAAGATAAACCAATTGAAACTAATGGACGACCAGCTCTGTCAACATAAGTGAAGATTCTTGGTGCCATACCTTGAGAACCTAAAGCAACAATAGTTCTTGAACAAGCATAAACAGATGAGTTACCAACAGATAAAATGGCAATCATAATAACAACATTTAGAACTGATGGTAAACCTTTGATACCAGCGTTTTCAATGGCAATGACGAATGGTGAAGCAGCTGCATTATAAGAACCAGTACCTAATCTTGGATCAGTGTATGGAACTAATAAACCAACTAAAGTTAAAGAAATCATGTAGAATAAAGTAATTCTCCAGAAAACTTGTTTAGTGGCTCTTGGTAAAGCTTTTCTTGGGTTACTAGTTTCAACGGCAGCTAAACCGACCAATTCAGTACCAGCAAAAGAGAAAGCAGCAGTAACGAAGACTGAACAAACACCTTTGAAACCAGCAGCGAATGCACCAGGATCATGCCAGTATTTACCACCAATGTAACCACCTTCTGGACCACCACCACAATTTAAAATAATACCTAAAATGATGAAGCCGATAATAGTGATAACTTTAATGAAAGAAAAGATGAATTCAGCTTCACCATAACCTTTAACACCAAATAAATTGATAACAATAATAAGAACATAGAAAATTGCAACCCAAGCGACGGAATTAATATCAGAATTCCAATATTGAATAGTAATTGAAGCAGCAACTAATTCTAAAGGCATAACGACTAACCATTGTAAAGCATAATTCCAACCCATGGCGAAACCCCAAGAAGTGTCAATAAATCTTGAAGAGTAAACGTTAATGGAACCAGAAATTGGGAATCTAACGGCTAATTCACCAATAGCGTGGACAGTAGCGAAAATCATGATAGCAATAATACCCCAGGCAATTAACAATGCAGCTGGACCACCAGTTTGTAAAGCACTACCTGAACCAATGAATAAACCAGTACCAATAGCACCACCAATGGCAATCATTTGAATATGTCTATTTTTTAAATTTTTTTGCAATGGAGATTTAGCAGTTCTTGCAATAGCAGCTTCTAAATCGGTAATACCAGTAGTATCAATACCATCATCATAATCACAAGGTTTAAATGAATCTTTGAATCTACCCCATCTTGAAGGATTAACAGGAGCTTCATCAATTGAGTAAGTATCACCAACTTCAGGATCAGTAACTGAAGAAGTTTTTTCAACTTCCTTATTCTTATATGGATCAGACATTATTAAAAATGATTTGAATTAAAAATTCGAGTAGAAGAATTGTGGAAATATAAGTTTATATTTATACTTGATACAATTGATTTCATTACGCTAAAAATCTGTTGCTCATTTATTGTATATCAGGACTGTAAATTTCTTAATCAACGGTATATGCATCTTGAGCCTCAGGATTGTAAAATCTTGAAATCTTATCTTGATAAAACCTCTCACGATAAAGAAACCCGTACAAAAACTGAAATTGTGTCAGAAACGACGATTTCTTGTGAAAATAGATTGTGCTGCTTTACTCGTGTCAGGGATAGGCTTAAAGATAGATTCCTTGAAACTCGAAATGTATTGAAATCGGTTAATGAAGGTGGTATTGAAGAGCTGATTGCTATATCCATAATGCCGTTTCACTTGCGTTTACATAAGAAGTTATGTAATGTAGAGGTTGTCACTTATTTGTGATAAAATTGTGTACGGCATTTTGATCAGTTCAACTTCATACCAAAAGGCCCTAAAATTAAGCCCAGATTCCAGAACAATGCAGCAAAAGGCGCCTTGACTTCTGCTTTGAACCATGTTAAAAATTACAGTAGAAACGTTACGGGTAACATGTATATGACGATTGTTCGCTGTAAACTTCAAGGATTCTCGTTTAATATTACACTTAGGGGACTAGAGAGATAAATGGGTACCTGTCTTCCTTGATTAGATTAAGGTTTCAAGTTAAAACGTTTTTATCAGAACAGCGCCCATACATATAGAGTTCAACAATGTAATAATCAATGGATACCCCCGTTGGTCCCGATTATTTATCACTTGACATCTTTCAGAGCCGTTGTATGGCCTTTTTTATGAACCTCATTATCACGAAAAATGTTTTGATAAGGACATGCCTACTACTGCCAACAAATCCAGTGGAAATATAAAACGATAAGAATATGCCCACAAGACTTGACAATAATGAGGTGATTGTTGTAAAAACAATTAATGATCAAATTTTTGAGTCTTGATATAGAAGAAGCCTCTTGAACTTATCTTGAGCCTCTTGACTCTTGACGTTTAGTCCTTGGCACTGTCAATCGAATTTTTTGTAGACTTAGAAATTTTAAGGTCTGAACTTTAAAATCTTTCTTTCAAGTTTCAAGTTTGAACTTTACTTTATTAAATGGACCTCTCTCTTTGTCTCCCTCTTTGTCTCTCTCTTTGTCTCTCTCTCTCTTCTCCGATAAATACCCTTTTCAAACATTACGGTTTGGACGTTGTGTATAAACACCTCGATAACCTTATTTGAACTACGTATGTACGCTTCATTTGTGAGTGCCGGCTCTTTCCTGTCTATAATATCATTTTCACTTTTTACCAAAATATTAGTTCTCAGGACCCTATCCTCAAGACTTTATACTATTTATCACGTGATATTAATTTCACTCGATTGGGAAATTCCCGTTTTAGGAAATGTAATTATAATTGTATTTTTCGCGTCACAAAATTTAACCAGCCATTTTGGGAGACACAATTTTTTTTTTCAATCTACTTGATCTCTCATTGATCTTTAGCTAAAATTGCATATTAGCTCTGCAGGTTCAGATATTAATAGCTAGTCCAAATCGATGATGCAACCAGTCACACCTCCTCGTACAAAAAGATCTGTCAATACAAAGGGATTATACACTCCCAATACACCGTTTGGTAAAAAAATTGATAAATTACAACAATCACCTAAACTACTGAATAAGCAAGCTTCATCGGTTTCAATCATATCACCTTCTTTAACACCACGTCATAGAAGCTCTAAAAAATTAGGTGATGCTTTAATAATAGGTTCTTCATCAACTTCATCAAGAGCATTGTTCCCACCAACCCCATCAACAATTGGTAGTGGTCGTACTAAAAACGTACTAGCAACAAATAATAAATCTTCACCGATCCAAGTTAAAAGAAGATTAATGTTTGAAGAAAGTGAGGAAGAGAATGATGATGAACCACTTTTAAAAACTCCAACAAAGAATTTAATTAATGATGAGCTAATTAAAGAATGGAATACTGAAAAATTTGAAGACGATAACAATGATGAAATTATTATTAAAAAAGCTGAATTTATCAATCCTTTCATCACAAATGATTCTGATAAAGATAAGTCCTTTCAAATTAAGAAAAATCATAATCCAAATGAATTAATTCTAATTAATAAAAAAGGCGAAAAGATAATAAAGCCTCTAGATTCAAATTATAAACCAAAAAGATTATTTAGATAGAAGTTTTTATTATTTAATTATTTATGATTTTACACGTTCTTTTATTTCGTCCTTTAAATATAATATTTATTAAAATATAAATTAACTTGTAGTCTTCTCATTAATACTATTTTGTGATGCCTTTCTTGAGCCTTGTTTGACAGCTTGTTGCAATTTTGTTTGTAATGAAGAGTCTCTTCTCTTTAATTGAGATTGATGACGACTTAATAACCCATTATTATTTGAGTTGTTCAAATTATTTCTTAATTCTTTGAAAATCTCCGTTTTATTATTTAATAGATCATTTAAAAATCTGAATGTGAATCTATCATTAATGTTCACATTGTTTGAATTTCTTGGTCTTATTATACAATTGGATAATTCTTGACTTATACCATTTTGGAAACTCTTCCAAATCGTTTCATTATCTTTATTGCCTTCTTTTAAAATTGAAATCAATCTTTGAAAATGTGTACTTAATGCATTTAAAGTTGCAATATTTGGTCTATTTAACTCTTTAAAAACATTGGTTATACCATTGATTCTACTTTTTTCATCATCATCTGAACCGAATTGATTATAAATTGATTTAATTAAATCATAAACTTGATTTGGAACTAAAGAATCTGGTAATTCCAATAAATATAATTTTAATACACTTGCAACAACTTCTGGTGCGTATGAAGAAAGTAATTCATCATTAAAGTTTTTTTTAGTTTCAATCTCTCTTCTCAATTGATGTGTGCTTTGTAATTTAACAGGTACTAACCAAATTTTAGTTCTTACTTCATCATTTGGTAAATCTGGGTAAATCTTGTCCATATAAGATAGAATTGATGAAACTATTAATGGAACAGTTTTTTGATCATTTTTACAACGAAATTCTAAATCAACCCCAAATATTTGATCTTTAAAACTATCATAATAATTATCATAAAGTATGACTTTAGGTGAAAAAGAGCCTGTTCTATAATTTTGTAAAAAAAAATATAAATCTTTATCAGGATGGATTGATTCTTCATAAACTAGTATTTTGTCAATTGAATTTTTAATTGCAAATATATCATTTGATATTGATGCACTGAAGTCAAGTGTTACTTTTTTCAAAGCTTTTAATCTATCAAGTTCACATTTTTCCATAAAAGTTAAATGATCAATTATTAATTCTTCTAAATCGCACTTAACCTTATCTAATTTCCCAACTTCTAATTGATAAGACTCATCTAGTTCCATAATTTCTCTATTGATTTTTTTTAAAGTTGGTTCTTCAAATGAAGATTTCAAATCACCTAAATATTTTGTCATTGATGCAGTTGTTGAAATTATAGGTTCATTATTATTGATTCGCTTGATTGAATTGCCAATTTTCTCTTTATTTAAATTTGCTATTTCAAAAGCTACGTCTCTCCATTGGTAACTAAAAGAAGAGCTATTAACAAGAGTATTTATATTTGGACCAAAACCAACTAATGTATTAATTTTTTTTAAATAGCCTTTTGCAATCAAATCATTACCAAATTGCTCACATTCATCAATTTTCAATAATTTCAAATTTTCTTGTAGAAATAAAACAATATCAGAACCTGTAGAACAATTATCATAAACACCAATAATTGGGACTTTAATTGAGATCTGGGGTATTTTTGACAACATTTTAACGAACAAATCCCTTAAGTCTGATGTATTATATTCAATGCCACCTAAAATAACTGATGAATCTTCATTATCATGCTGAGTATTTTCAACTGGGTCATTAATGTTTAATTCTTTTAAAATCTCATCTTCTGACAAACCTTGTTTCAAGGTTTCAAATATACGACATTTATTAAAGTATTTTTTTTGAACTTTTTCAACAGTTTTAAACTTATTTTTATAAACGTTCAAGCTACTTTTTAAAATCTTTTCAGAATATTGAACCCTTTGCTTATGTTCTTGGGACCATTTTGAAAAAGGATCAACAACTAATTCCTTAATATTAAGAGCAATCTTTAAATGCACTCTCCCCTCATTGCTCATTTCAAATGTAACACCTTTAAAAGCATTTTTCAAACTTGCTCCATCATCTTTATCAAATCCATTTTTATTTGGTGCATGTAAATCTGGTAAAATTAGTAATTTTCTACCATATTCCTCTTCATGCTCCATTCTATCAGTGAATAAAGAAATAAATTCTTGGTTTTCAACACAACCTTGGTTTAATTTCTCAAATAAAACATCAATACCTAAAAATATCGTTAGTTATATGATCTGTAAAACATCTCAATTAACTCACCAGTTGAGAAGTCTGGAGTCCAAAAACTGTCAGCAAACGATGACATTGCAACCTTTGTCTCCAATTAATCAAAGTACTAAGAAGTCCAACAACAGAACTAATATTAAATTCACTAACTTATTTATGGGTTACGTGTGTTACGAATTGGTATTTCGGTTTGGGAAGCACAATATGAACTAGCCCCGGAAATCAGCTCACGTGATTCAGTGGTAAAAACATGGCTAAATGAATAAATTCTTTTCTTAATAAATGCCATATCCCAAAGTCAGCATCAAGTTCTGTACAAAATGCAAATGGAACCTGAGAGCCTCTTGGAATTTGCAAGAGCTTCTTCAGACTTTTGGGGAGAAGCTGGGAGAAGTAAGCTTAGTTCCATCAGAGAGTGGAGTTTTTAAAGTTGAAGTGCAAAAGGATGAAAACTCAAAAGTTGTAGAGATTTGGGATAGAAAGACTGAGGATGGGTTCCCAGATTCTAAAATCTTGAAACAGAAAGTAAGAAATATTGCATTTCCTAGTGAGATTTTAGGACATGTAGACAAAGAAAATAAAAATGATGGTAAATTAATCACTGAAACTAAAACAGAGTCTAGTGATATGTGTATAGAATGCCATCAAGATTAACAGCTGAAATGGGACGTGTGAACTCCGCCATACAAAATATAATAATAATTGTAAGTTGCCGAATATTATTTAACAAAAGAAGATGATCAACTCTCAAATATGTACCTCTCTTGTCGGACAAGACTTTTTTGTATTATCTTTTCGATCATTTGGTGCAGTTTATTTTCCATAAAAAATACTTGTAATGACATTCTGTACCAAGAATTATGTTATTTCAAATGAACGTTTTTACAACGCATCTATTTCTAGCTAACAAATTTCACTAAACTGAGCTTTAGTTAAAAGTTTCTCAATTCACTTATAGACTTCGTACACCCTGAAATTTTGGATTATCGCACCCTCTTTCAGGTACCAAGGCATAATCTTTCCACTGCTTTTTATGCAAAATCTCAATACTGTAAATTGTAGTTTAGGTTGACGCATTATGTGGCTTTTTGTAATTACTCACATATACAATGTACATATAGGCAATCAAACTGAAGAGAATCAAATTGCAGCATTGAGATTCATTGGATGAAACTATTAACTTAACCCGTTCGTTACAGCACGCTTTTCTTAGAAGCTAATCGAAAACATCTTACTCTTGGATCTGAAGATAAAATTGATGTGTTTCAGTTCGATCAGTTTTTCTTAGACATCAGGGTTAATATGCATTAACATACAGTGAAATGTACATGAATGTTTCATCCGTTAAGATGGGTATATCAAATATAAATCTAGTATCAACTTTTTTGGGTGTATTAATTCACTTGCTCTGTTCGTAATTGATTCTGGTACATGCCTTTTCTTTTAACGTGCCTAATTCTAGAATAAAACACGCGCATATTCATTATTTACTCGGATTTGAACTCAAATGTCAATTTTATTTACATTGTTTGCTGCTAAGCTGCTAAGCTGCTAATTCACTATATTTCGCAAGAGTTGAGCTACATACAAATCTTAGTGACAGGTCAGACGTATATGTACATTTGAAATTGATTTCATTTGGGACGGATGTGACGTGAAATTAAGCAGTACAAATACGTACCCAAGAGATGTGTAGTGTAGCAAAGCAAGTAGTGAATCAGAGTTTAAGCGTTATATTGCTAAATTTCGCGAGGTGCTAAAATTCCGGTAAATCAACAGAACATAAACATTTCTACGATTGATAACGATGAAGTTTTTACATCCGTTTTTGTTGGTTTTAGTTGGCAATGTTGTTTCACATAGTGCTGATGACAAAGTTTTAGAAGATGAAGACCTCTCCTTGCCAGATCTTGAGAAAACTGATGTTTTGGATGCTCCAAGTTGGTCAATATCTGGCAATGCTAAGTTTGAAAATGGTAGAATTATCATGACAACTGGTCAAAATACCCACTCTTATTTAACAAATGATTATGAATTGGCTTATGACTCATGGACTGTTGAATCGATCTTTAGAAGTATGGGTGACTATGGTCAGACTTCAAGTTCATTCACTTTAAGTTTAACTAATGAGCATTCAAATGCAGATTCTTCATTTTTTGGTTCTTCTTCAATCTTTAAAGGTTTAAAAGTCGTTGTTGATAGCGATTCTAAAGATGGTTCTTCAGTCCATGCCTATTTAAATGATGGTACAATCGATTTTTCAAAATTAACTAAAGAGCAATTATATTCGAAATCTTTTGGTTCTTGCTTATTATCGTACCAGGAATCTCAAGTCCCAACAACTTTAAGAATCAGCTCATATGCAGGCATTTTTTTGGTTCAAGTTAATAATAAGGTTTGTGTTCAAACAAAGTCGATTAAAATACCAAAAACTTATAAAATTTCCCTCAATGCATTCACATCATCCTCATCTCAAGAAATCTTTGAATTATTTAGATTGAAAACTTACGGGGGTGTCATTAGTGAAATTATTGAAAATCAAGGTAAAACTGCACCAAGAGCTAATAAAGCTGAAACAAATAAACATACTATCACTGAACCTGAAATTGAAGTTAACAAGCCTGAAATTAAACCAAACAATTTACAATTATCTGAATTCCTTTCAACTATTGAAGATATACAAAAATCTAATGATGAATTATTAATTTACTTCCAAAAATTTGAAGACAAAATCAATGAATTATCCAAAATTTCAGCATCAGAACCAAAAGGCAGACCAGAACTTTCGCATATTGCAGAGCAGTCAACAAACATTCAGAAACTGGTAACAAGCTTAAACGGATTCAATGACAAATTCCAAAAAATTGAAGCAAAATTAATCAATTTTGATGGTATTTTAAAATCTGAAATTGATTCACTAGCTTCAAGAATTGACCAAATCCATGACTTTATTTCAGGCTTAAAAGATCATAATAAACTAATTAATGGTTTGAATAATAATATTAATTATTTGGTTAAGGCAGAAAAGGAAAACCAAACAAATTTAGCTATATCTAATCTAATTTCTGGTTTGAAATACTTATTGCTCCCAATCTTATTAGTCATTACTGTTTTAAGTTTTTATACTTATAGTCTTCGTCATGAAATTAAGCAAAAATTACTGTAATTAGATAAAAAAACATTTCATTCATTAATCTATTTGTACTACAGTCTTAATAACCTCTATGAAGCTGTTGTTGCTGTTGTAACTGTTGCTGGAGTTGAGCTTGTTGCAAAGCTTGGATATTCTGGTTCATTCCCATATGGATTGGTAAACCACCCTGTTGCAGGTGTTGAGGAATTAGGCCTTGGTAATTTTGAGGTTTATCAATATACGGAGGTTTTAAACCGATGATTGTTCCATGATTCAAGAAATTTGGGTTTGGCTTCTTCTTTTTTGATATAACTTGATCACAATTCAAATATTCGTTGTAAGTTGTTTCAGTTTCAATCTCATTAACAAATTTTTCGTTAGCTTTTAAAAATTCTTCCGAATTTTCTTTTGTAGTACCAAAAGGTGTACCACTTTTTGATTGCCAATAATACTTCCATTGTTTATTTCTTTGTGTTCTACCAACGGTTATCAAATGATTTGTTTCAACCGTACCATGCAAGTATTCGGTTTCTTTTAGTTTTTCAAATTCTTCAGAAGAAATCCTTTTAGCAATTGTAGGGTTGTAATAAGGTAAACCATTGATTGCTCTTTCACCAACTAGTTTAGAATCTATTGGTAAGGAATTTCCAGCAGAAGTTGGAACTTGAGTAGTTGGAGTGTTTGAAGTTGATAATGAACTCAATAAATGTTTATGTTTGATTGGATTTGCACCTTCATTTCTATATTTTGGTATTGAGGCAACTGAAGATAATTCAAAACTACCCGTTATACCTTGACCTGGTAAGACTTGACTTTGGACTCCATCACTTGTTGAAGTTAAATATTCTTTTCTATCTTCTAATAAAGGTAAAGGATTAACAAATAAAACAGTTGGCAATTTTAATTTTAGCTTTGGATCAACTAAAGTAACTTTATTAATGATTGTATTTGATTTCTTCTTTCGACGGATCTTTGGTTCTTTTGCTAATGGGAAAACTAAACTGTCTTTTGTAAAACCTTGATTTGAAATCTGTTCTTCCCAATAATCATCAATAACTCTTTGACCACCAACTACAACTCTTGCACCATAAGATATGAATAAATCTCTTGCATTAACAATTGCAATTTGTCTTGATTTTATTTTTGATATATTAAAACCTGAAACTTCTAAAAATTTTCTTTCTTCATCTGTACAACTTAATCTATATAAAGACTTATTTCTTAAAAACAGGATGAAAGAATCTCTATAGTTTAAGACTCTTGCAGCTTCGGTTGCTAGAACGTATAACTTCTTACCTTTACCAGGCAAAGTGAAAGTTGCAAATAAGAATTTTCTGCCACCTAATAAAAACCCGTTTTCCGTGATTTTTGTTTCACCTAACTTATCAAAGCTAGTTATTGAATAGCCATCTTTCAATTCATTTAATCTTTGTGTATTTACAAAAGGTTTAATTTGAGGTAATTTTAATTCTTTTGATTCTATTAAAGCCAACTTTGAAGCATGCTCAGCTAATTCTGATTCATCAAATGGGAAGATTGTAGGTTGTGGATTATCAATTGAGTTAATTGGTAGATTTTTTTCAAGTTCAGGAATTTCTGTTGAATAAGGTATATCTAATTTAACTTCATCAACTATTGGTTCATTAATTGGAGTGGGAGATTTCTTGTCTTCATGGGAGTCCTGTTCTGTGAGAGCACTTATATCACCTGTATCACTAACTTCATCGGTCATATTGATTGAAATTGTATTGTTTTGATTGAACAATTTATAGATAAATAAATAAAAATTGTTGATATTTTTTCAATTCCGGAAAAAATCACTACCTCCAAACACAAGGTGGAAGTGTAACTACAAAGTTTATAAAAGAGATCATTAATGTATGTATAGAGATATGTATAAGAATTGAAACTTTTAAAACTCCCAAAAAACGCCTGTAAAAATCAAAAACCCAAAATTATTAATATTCTTCTTTTTCAGAAGGTATTTCATCCCAGGTATTATGAACCACATAGGGTAAACTTGTACCTAAAGAGCCAGCAGCTTTTTCACTTGGTAACTTGAAAAGCTCTCTTGTCTTTTTAGCACAAGCAGTTGCGGTTGCTCTTCTTCCACTAACTGAAGATAATTTAGAAGAGATGTATCTCCATTTCACACGTTCTCCGTTGAATAGTAGAGATTTCAGCACTCTAATATCTTCATCTGTAAATCTTTCAGGTCTGTGTTGAGAGGATTCTGCGGCGTATTGGTATTGGGCTTGATGTTGCATTTGGTATTGTTGGTCAGGAGTCCAATTTAAATGACGATTAGCGTAAAGATCACCACCATAAAAATGAGAACGGTTCTGTTGATAGGGTAGGTCCGAAGTTGGATAAATTGGAGTGAAAGAGGAATAATTATTATAAGTTGAAGATGGATTTGAAAATGATTGAGAGTTTTGAAGACTTAAAGGGAAATTTAATTGTGGTAATAATTGTTTACTTTGATGTAGAGGTGGTTGATTAAAACTCATGCTGGAATTATTTGGAAAAGAAGGTATCTGTGGATGATAATTTGGATTATGGAATGGTTGTTGTTGGTCGGTATTTAGAAGTAATTGGTTGGATGGAAATTGTAAAGTAATTTCCATATTTAAACTGTTCTGTTGGGGTAAACCTCTTGGTTGATACTCTGAATTCAATCTATTAATGCTTTCAGATGCTAACATTTTTGAACGTGATTCAATTTTTTGTTTCGAGTTAAGATCCGTATCAAAATTCTCTTTATTTACAAGTCTGTCAGATATCATCAAAAATTGTACCAATATAAATTAATACAAAATTATTTTACAAAATTTAAAAATAAAATGCACAATTGGCAGAAGGTGTCAAATATATATACTGAAATTTTAGGTCAGGAGTTAATAATTACCCACACAAGATGGATCGTAAATTGTAAACGTTCTTGTGCAGGCCTATGTAATTTTTTACATTGTACATGCAGTTACATTTAATTGAAAGTTGCCGTTGATACTGGATAGAAGTACCAAATTTGATTTACAAGATCTGAGCTCCCATAGAATTCCGCAATGTATCATCAATCTGAGTTCTCAACTACATGTTTTCTTCTATCCTATCCACTTTTGAATTGTATTTTTGTACTTTTGTCGTTACTGGAGCTTCATATTGGTAAGCATTTTATCGAAAATGGGTGGTAACTGCTAAAATAAGTTTATACACCCGCAATATGTATCGTTTACGGATGTAGTGGAGATTGAAAAGACTCTGAAGATTTACAAAAAATAGATTTTTTTGCTAATTGTACCAGTGCAATACATGACTACATTATACATGGACTTAATTGATAACTTCAAACTTAAAAATTGTTGGACAAGGAGACTTTTGCTAGGTTCCCTACATTAGTTTTATGCAGGTTCAGGTATCAATGTATCTTAAAATATGCAGTTAACTGTAAACTTATAACAATGATTCCGTGTTTGGTGAAAAAATAAGAATGCTCATTTAGAAATGAATCCTGTCACATTTTTGCACATCTTTCAAAAACAACTAAAACTAAAAATTAAAAATTAAATTTATAAAAACTTTATTGATTCAATGGGATCTAAGACTATCTAATCATCATTTGCCCACCCTAAATTTTTAAATTAAACGTTTTCTATTTTCAAGTTTTCACAAAATGATTTACAGTTAAAAAATTTTATTGCAGGTTCTCACATATCTCAAAACCTTTGCCCATACCAATTATGAAAATTTGGGGGAATAATTAATTACTCAGTTTATATAATCACGATGTAAACATGATTGAATCATTGCAATCATCATTTGTTTTTAAGCGCATGTGATATTAGTTGTTATTTAATACATTGGTTGAAATTCTAAACTCAACTGTAAGCTAATAACAACATGAAATTTACTACTAGTGATTCGCCTATTAGTACTGGACACTACATGTGTGATAGGTGTACAAATTTCTTGAAAATAAATGTAGCCAATGGTTTCCAGGGACTTACGGCTTTTTAAACTTCCAAGTTTCTTCCATATATGGACGCTAATTTTCGGCTTAGAATGCTTCTAAAACTTAGGTAACGTACAATTACTACAAGGGTGTACAGCATTCTCTATATTCTCCCCGAGTTCATTGGTTGGATGAATTTGCGCAGATCTAAAGCAAAAAATTAGTTTGTGTAAATCGGGACATGTAACTTCCCTCGGTACTCTATGACTGCATATCTTAATAATATTTTATTCATAATATTAATTCCTCGTAGATGATCTAACACGTCAATTTTTAGCGAGTCAAGTAAGAGTAGTTTATAAAATAATTAAACCGTTATATATTCCGATAGTTTTATATCCAATAGTAGCTTGTTTACGATAATTATTTTTAAAGGTGCCTCAAATTAAGCTTAATCCGAATGTACATCAATCGTTAGATATCCTCATTCCTGTCAATATAATCAACAATTACGTCTAATGTCTCCTTTGGCTTCTCTGCAATAACCCAGTGTCCTGCATCAATATCTCTAACTTCGAAATTTGGGAAGAATTTGCCAATCTCTGGTATGTATTCATCTGCAACGTAATTGGATTTACTGCCTCTTATGAATAAGGATGGGCCGACCCATCTATTATATTCGGAACTGAACGGCCATGATGCTATATTCCCTTTTATCAAGCAATCTTTCATGATTTCTAATGGAACTCTACTCTTTAAAATATTCAATTCCTTGTCTCTTCTCATGTTTTGCAATAGAAACTGTCTAATACTTACTTCATTTTCAAACTTGGCAAAATATCTATCTGCTTCTCTGTTGCTTGTTATATCTTTATTACTTTCAATCTGCTGCAAAATTGAAACATATTTGATAAATTTAGAGCTTGGTTGTAAATTAATTGGTGCATTATCAACTGAGATCATCATTTCAACTAGTTCACCTCTTCTTAAACTAACAGCCATCGCTGTCTTAGCTCCCATTGAATGTCCAAGTATAATCGATTTACCTAGTTCCTTCTCAATTATAAAATTTTCAACATCTGCTGCTAATGATGGATAATCATGCCTTTTAATATGTGGAGAGTCACCATGATTTCTAAGATCTAAACAATAAATATCCCTTTGCAGCTTCTCATTCAACTGCTTGGCAATCGTTCTGTTATTACTTCTGCACCCAAATAACCCATGCAATATTAAAATTGGTGGTAATGCTATTGATGATGTATTCTCGTTATATAAATCAAATGAAAGTGGTACCGTTTCTATATCTTTTGACATCAACTCATCATTCAAAGCTTTGGAGGAGGAAGTCACTGATCCATAAATTGATTGTGAATGAACACAACGAATCCCAATGATTCTTTTAGTCAACATTCTTGAAACTAAATTTATACCTACTTGGAAAAATTTATACCATTTATCATGCACGTAGAAATTGACAGAAGAGAAGGTGTTTAAATAATTCAATCTATTTGTATAAGTATTAGATTATTCTGTTAAACTTATGAATAAATATGATCCTTAAACATGAAACTATAGAAATTTAATCAATATAATCTTATCATTAGTTGTTGAGCACATTGACTTGGGGCACACAGTGTATTACTACTGCACTCAATTAAAAATTCTCTGTTTTTTAAAAGATACTTAGATTCTACACAATTCAGGCTCTGATATAGTCCTGAGATATCCTCACTTATACCGTTAAGTCATTGTAAAAACTCTATTATTAATTTAATTTAACCACAAAATTAATTTTCACACTTTCCGGTTGTTAAAAAAAATCTCGATAAAACAAACAACAGATATCACTGCGAAACCCCTTTGAAGTTATCAGTTTTAACCAATAATTTAATTCATTCTTCAGCATGGGCAACCCTCCTTTGTACCCTCTGCTTAATTCAGAGGTACCCCTGTCTTGTAGGATTAGAACTGAAGACCAACAAATCCATGACTTGGGCTTAAATATTCACAATTTATTTAACAATATTGATATTAATAACAAAAAGAGAAGTGCTGACAATCAACCAAATATAAAAATAAATAAAGATATTAAGAGAAGACTCGCCATTAAAAATGATGATACGAAGGATGATTTATTATTAATTTCTGAAAATATTGAAGAAGATAAAAATTTACCAAATCAAATTTGCGAACAAGTTCCAACTGCTGGTGTCGGTGTTACTACTCCAAGGGATGAAGAATTACCTTTGCCTTCCCCATCTGCTTCTCCAAAGCATTCTGATAATGATGATGATGTAAAAATGGACGACGAAAATCAATTAGTTTTATCTTCGTCGAACGTTATCAATATGATGGAGAGCGTTATAACGTCTTCCTTATCAAATTCTGCATTAAATAATTTGGTCTTCAAATTAATTCAACAAATGGATAGAGCAACTCTAAGTGATTTAATTAATTCAATGGATAAATCTTTAAAAAGAGACTTCTTAACAAATTTACCACCAGAAATTTCTTATAAAATTTTAAGGGAACTAGATTATAAATCTTTAAATCAGGTTTTATTGGTTTCAAAACCTTGGAATAAATTAGTTGATGGAAATTTTTGGAAAAATTTGTTGCTTAGGGATGATTTTATCACAAAACAGGAATTAACTAGATTGATTAATTCAAAAGCAAATAAAGAAGTTTATCAAGACTTATATAGCAAAAGATTTCAATTACATAAAAATTGGACTGATCCAAATTTTGAACCAAAAAGAATTTCAATACCAAGTCATGGCTCCAGTGTCGTTACGTGCCTATTATTTGATGATGAAAAAATAATAACTGGTGCGGATGATAGAGTCATCAATATTTATAATCCAGAAAATGGTGATTTATTAACTTCATTGAAAGGACATGACGGTGGTGTTTGGGCTTTGAAATATATCGGTAATCAAATTGTTAGTGGTTCAACTGATAGAACTGTTAGAGTTTGGAATATTAAGACTCAAAAATGTACTCATGTTTTTAAAGGTCATACTTCAACAATCAGATGTATGGAAATTGTTGAAAATAAAGAAACTGGTGAAAATTTAATTATTACAGGCTCAAGAGATAATACTCTACATATTTGGAGATTACCAGATGAAGATGATGATGGATCAAATTATAATGAAGATGATCCAAATAATCCTTATTTCGTAACCGTTTTAAGAGGTCACACAGCAAGTGTTAGAGCAGTTACTGGTCATAATAATATATTGGTTTCCGGTTCATACGATTATACTTTAAGAATTTGGGATTTAAAAACAAAAACAACAAAATTTATTTTAGCTGGTCATACAGATCGTATTTATGCAACCATTTTGGATATAGAAAGAAATAGATGTATTTCGGCTTCAATGGATTCAACAATTAGAGTTTGGGATTTATCAACGGGTTATTGCATTGGAGAATTATTTGGTCATAAATCTCTAGTCGGTTTATTAGGCTTATCATCAAGATTTTTAGTTAGTGCAGCTGCGGATGGTACATTACGTGGGTGGAATCCAAATACTTATAAAAATGAATTTACACTACATCATGATCATCATATCGCAATTACAACGTTTTATGCAACTCCAAACATTTTAGTTAGTGGAAGTGAAAGACAGTTTAACGTTTATGATTTAAAAACAGGTAAATTAATTAGATCAAGTTTATTAAGTGATTGTGGTCAAATTTGGTCTGCAAAATTCAGTAACAGTAAATGTATTGTTGCAGTTGAAAAATCAGGTAATAGTTATATTGAGATATTGGACTTTAGTCAACCTGCTTAATGAGAAAAAAGAACTTATTTAAATACTCTTTTGTAGTTTTGGTGTTTGGATGTGACAGATTATTAAGCTTAATTTTTTTTTTTTTTTTTTTTTTTTTTTTTTCAAGCTTTTTTTTTCTTGGTATCGAAAAGATAAGTAAAATTAATTTAATTTTCTTTATAATTTTATTTAATTACAAAAATGTCAAGTGCTATAAAAGAATATCAACATAGAAAGACTGAAGAAGCTGCAGAAAATGTTTTTGGTCCACCTTTTGCTTATGTGAAAGCCAATAAGACCTCTTTTTCCCCAGTTTTCTTCCTTGTGGGTGTCAGTTTTGTCGTTATGACAGCTCTTGATTTTTTATTACTTACAAATATCGTTATTTACATCAGAACTCTTGATGTTGAAGATACAACTGAGGTTTTCAAACATTCTGCAGTCATTGCGGTTTCTTTATTTGCAATTTGGGTCTCTTATAAAATCATGGTTTGGATGATTAAAACTTTCAACATTAAAAAATCAATCCAAAACAACAAATTATACCAAAAAATAAATCATGAAGTTATAGAATTGGAGAATTTATTAAGCGGTGAACAAGCAGAAAACAAAAGAGATTAGCATTTTAATATAATATTTAAAAGACATTCTGTGATATTGTAGTATACTCGACTTTGAACGCTTGTAATAATTTTTCACGTTTATAAATTAAACTGTGAATCTATGGATGAAATAAAGTAGTAATTTCATCGATATTAACTCTTATCAATTTAATCAGTTTAATCAGATTTAACTCGGACTCTGAAAATTTTATACTTTATTTTTTTTAATCTTTCCCTTTTACTTCAATTAAAGGAGTTTCATTAAAATGTCTAAAGCAAGATCCGTTGAAGGTTCAAGTTCCTCTTTGAAATATGCTGATCATCCTATTGAATTTCCTCCAGAAGTATCAACCGAAGAGAAAATCTTTGGTCCTTCAATGAAAGGAAACAGAATTCAAGATGAATCCTCTGATTTATCAAGTATAATTCCTTGTAAATTGATCATTCAGGCTTTCGTAATTGTCATCGTGGCTGCTTTAGATTTCTTTCTACTCATATATGCCATTATAAATGCTAGAAATGCAGAATATTCTCAAGATAATTTCTGGAGTGCAATTGGAAGCGTGCTATTCCTTGTCCTAGATGTTGTTCTTATTATTCTAAGTTATAAATTCCTTATTTGGTTCCAATGCCAGTTGAATAAGAAAGATTCTGATTCAAATATTGGTGGTGCTTATCAAACTCTAGCTAATAATGAGCCTGTGGAACTGAAAAAATGGTCTGATTTGGTATAATTCTACTGTTTTCATACAGACCAATTGTTTACTTCTCTATATAGCCTTATTTATGTCCTCTAATGTTAAATCTCTTCTTGTAGACTTTATATTGATTATGTCATCTATTCGGGGTAACAAACGCGAAAACGCGTAATTAATTTATCAAATTTCTTTATTTTTAATTATTTGGCGTTTTAATAAAGAAGTTTAAAATGGGGAGACTTGTTGGTTTGGAGCTACACAATTTCAAATCATATCGTGGAACCAGCTCTATTGGGTTTGGTAGCGCTAATTTCACAAGTATAATTGGTCCAAATGGTTCTGGTAAATCAAATATGATGGATGCAATTTCTTTTGTTCTTGGTGTTAGATCAAGCCATTTAAGATCAAGCAATTTGAAGGATTTAATTTACAGAGGCCGTATAGGTGATGATAATACAGAAGATCCAGATCAGGCCTATGTTCTAGCATTATATGAGAAGTCAGATGGTGAAGTTTTACAATTAAAGAGAACAATTAATACTTCAGGCCAAAGCGAATATAGATTAAATAACAAGGTTGTTTCGGCAATTGAATACTCTGATGTTTTAAAGAAGGAAAATATTTTAATTAAAGCAAGAAATTTCTTAGTTTTCCAAGGTGATGTTGAACAAATTGCTTCTCAATCTTCAATTGAATTAAGTAAATTGTTAGAAACTATTAGCGGTTCTTTAGATTTTGCTAAAGATTATGATAACTTAAAGGAACAACAGGATGCTGCAAAAGAGCAAACTGCAATAATCTTATCAAGAAGAAGAACTTTTATGAGTGAATTTAAGCAATATAAAGAGCAGCGTCAAGAAGCAGAAATGTTTAAGAAAAAATTGATTGAAAAGCAAGATTTGATTCAGCTATCTACATTATGGAAGTTATATCATATTAATTTAAAACGTGAAAATTCAATAAATTCGCTTAAAGAAATTCAAAAAAATCTAAGTAATTTAAAGCTTGAATTAAATGAAAAAGAATCAGAATTCCAAGCTTTTAAAACTTCGCATGCAAAAGAATCTCTATCATTAAACAAGACCCAAAAACTGATTGATAATAAAAGATCTGAAATCAAATATAAAAACTCAAATTTATTACCAATTCAAGCTCAAAAGGAAATAACTTCAAAAAAAATCTTAAATTTGAATAAGAGAATTAAAGACTTAACAAATGATTTAGAAAATCAAAAATCTTCAATCAAATCAATTGAAAATCAAATTAATGTGGTTAAGAAGACTAAAAATTCTGCTGAAAAAGAATTTAATAAAATTCACAATATTAATAAGGTTTCAATTGATGACCAATTAGAATATGAATCTTTAAAACAATTATTTTTAAGTGATAAAAGTTCATTAGCTGAAAATGAAAAATTAAATCTTTTACTGAAATCAAAAGTCGAAATTGAAGAAACGTTAAATGATTTAAAAATTAAAGAAAATTCTTCAAATTTAAAAATTACTGATTTAGAAAAGCAACAAATTGATTTGAAAAATCAACTAAACTCTGTATCTTCTGAATTAAATCAATTAAATGAAACTTCAGACGTTAAAAAAAATAGTGTTAAACAATTAAATAAAAAAAATGAAGACTTTTTAACCAAAGAATTTGAAATTAGCTCCAAGTTAAGAGAAGTTTTGATTAATCTTGATGAATTAAACGCAAGCCAAAGAGAAACTAATAAAGAAAGAAAATTAAGAGAAAATGTCAATGCTTTAAAAAGGTTATTTCCTGGTGTTATTGGTTTAGTTTCAGACTTATGTAAACCAAAACAGAAAAAATATGAAATTGCTATCTCAACAATTTTAGGTAAAAATTTCGATTCAATCATTGTTGAAAATTCTATTGTTGCACATCAATGTATTAATTATTTAAAAGAACAAAGATGTGGTGTTGCTAGTTTTATACCTTTAGATACTATTGAAGTCAAACAAATTGACCCAAGATTACGCCATTTGGATTCAAGTGTTAGACCGTCAATTGATGTTGTTGACTATGAACCCCATCTTGAAAAAGCAATAATGTATTCTTGCAGTGATTCGATTGTTTGTGATGATTTAAATATCGCCAAAGAGATTAGATGGAATAGAAAAATCAATGTTAAAGCTGTTACTTTAGATGGTTCTTTAATCCATAAAGCTGGTTTAATGACCGGTGGTAGATCAAAAGATCAGGGCAGAAGATGGAATAAAACTGACGTTTCTAATTTAACAAGGCAAAGTGATGAATTAAGTTTCCAATTGAATGAATTACAATCAAATAGGCCAGATTCAATTGTTATCAAAAATATTGAAAACGAAATTTTAGATTTAGAAACTGAAATTTCTGCGGTTAGAAGAAAAAGATCTGAATTAGAAAATTTAATTTTATCAAATGATTCAGAAATTAAATACCTGACTGATAATGATGAATCATTAAAGAAGCAAAATTTAGAAAAAAGGAAACTTGAAAAAATTGATGAAGAAATTACCAAGCAAGAATCAATTATTTCTAATTTACAATCAAAAGTCTTTAAAGACTTCTGTTCTAGATTAGAGTTTAAAAATATTAAAGAATATGAACTTTCAACTGGTAATAAATTGCGTGAGCAATCAAGAGAATTAAAACAATATGATAATGAAATTTTCAAACTGACAAAAAAACTAGAATTTGAAAAAGAAAGATTTGATGAGACTAATTCTCGTATTAATAAAGTTAACGAAGAATTATCAAAAAATGATGCTAATTTGCGAAAGCTAATCAAAGAAATTGAATCAATCAAAGATCAGATTGATCATTTAGAAAGTGAATTAGAAGTCACAATTGAAGAATTTAAATTAAAAGAAAAGGAACAAGATTTGAAATTTTCAGAAGCAAATAAAATCAAAGATGAAATAAATGATTTAACTGCTCAAAAAGATAATTTTTGGAAAGAAATTGAATTAAGTAAACAAGATTCTGAAAAATTTGATATTGAAAAGTTGACAATTTTAAAAAATTGTAAAATTGAAAATATTATTTTACCAATTGAAAAAGACTCAGAATTTGATTTAGACTCGATCTCAATTGATAATGAAGATGAAAATAATATAATTGAGATTGTTAATGGAATTAAGATTAATTTCTCATTATTAAATTCAAGATATAAACAAAACAATAATGAAATTATATCAAAAGAATTTGAAGAAAAAATTTCAACTATTTCAAAAGATCTAACTACGTTGTCACCAAATATCAAAGCAATTGAAAGAATTAATGAAGTTGAAAGAAAATTGGAAGATTTAGAACAAGAATTAAATGTCAAAAGATCAGAAGAATTAAAAATTGTTAAAATTTTTCAAGAAATTAAAAGCAAAAGATACAAACTTTTTATTGATGCATTTAATCATATTTCATCAAAGATTGATCCAATTTATAAAGAATTAACAAAAGTTAACAATTTATCAACATTAGGTGGTGGGTCTGCTTATTTAACTCTTGAAGATGATGATGAGCCATATTTAGCAGGTGTTAGATATCATGCAATGCCACCAATGAAAAGATTTAAAGATATGGAATTTTTATCAGGTGGTGAGAAAACAATTGCAGCATTAGCCCTATTATTTGCAATTCATTCGTTCAACCCATCACCATTTTTTGTTTTAGATGAAGTTGATGCAGCTTTAGATAATTCAAACGTTAATAAAATTGCTAATTATATTACAAAACATGCTGGCCCTGACTTTCAATTTATTGTTATTAGTTTAAAAAATGGATTATTTGAGAAATCAGATGCTTTGGTTGGTATTTATAGAGAGCAAAATGAAAATAGTTCAAGAACATTAACATTGGATTTAAGAAACTATCCAGATGTGGCCGTTTAAAAGAATTTATTTTTCGCTTAATTAATGACTTAATTTTATTACAATCGTAGATGAATGAAAGTAGTATCATATTTCTCTTATAATTGGTAAATTTTTTCATAATTATTTAGATCATCAATTGTTGTTGAACTACCACCGCAAACTATAACCACTATTATATCATCTTTTTCTAAACCATTAAAAAAATCAGAATTCTTAGCTAATAAATCATTATAAATGCTACATAAAGCAACACCGCAAGCAGGTTCAACAATAATATTTGAATCATTTGCGAATTTGAGACAGGAATTTGCAGCTTCTGAATCTGTAACTAAAATGTTTCTTGTTCTGTGAATATTATAATTCTCTAATGATTTTGAAGAAATATAAGGACAAGCTAAAGAAGTTGCAATTGAATTGAACGATGTGAGTTGAACTGGGGAATTTGCTATAATTGCTTCATTAAATGTTGGAACTGAGTCTGTTTCGATTGTTAAAATTGGAATGCTTGATAATTTGTTTCTTTCTAATCCTTCAACAAGACCATTATATAAACCACCACCGCCAATTGAACAAACTATGCCTTTCAAATTTCCTAGTTTTGAATTTAAAGTTAACTGAGAGACAATTTCATCAACTAAACTTGAATGGCCTTCCCAAATATGTGGTAAATCATAAGGATGGCAGTAAATTGCAATTTGATTAGAATTTAATCTCTTCATAACCTGATTTCTTGCGAACTCGTCAGCTTCGCCAATATTATCGCCATTCAGAATAATTTTTGAACCATTTGATTCAATTTTCTTAATAATTTTTACAGAAGCTTTTGTTGGAACTACTATAATTGAGTTCAAATTATAAAATTTTGATGAGTATGAAACTGCGAGTCCAGCATTACCACCAGATGCGGCAACAACAACAACTTCTTTTTCTGTTCCAGATTTTTTAATTGACTCTAATTCTTTTTTGATATGATAAGATAAACCCCTAACTTTGTAACTTCCAGTTTTCTGAATGAATTCTTGTTTCAAATAAACGCTACATGGAGTTTTATGTGATAGTTCTGCTTCTACTAATGGAGTTGTGATATATGGTACTTTCTCAGGACTTTCTATTGTCATACTTGGAAACCAAAAAAAATTGCTTAAAAGAAAAGATAAAAGAGCGACTCTGTCTATATATAATCACCCATTATCGCCTCTTTTTTGCGATTTACCTATATCATGAGAAGAATCTTTGGAAAAGCGATAGAGAAAATCTGACTCGGTTGACTCTGTTTGAGCTAAGAGGTCAAAAAATACTAAAGGGGGGATAATTAAATAATCAACAGTATACATAAGAAAAATAAGAGATTTCACTGTCCCAATTGTATAAAAAAAATTATTAATTTCCTTTCAAAGCATAGTCTTTTCATGATCAAGTTGTAATCAGTTTGGCACAAAAGAGACAAAAACCTAGGAAACAAAAAAAATACTCCGATACGGGGAGTCGAACCCCGGTCTGCTCGGTGAAAGCGAACCGTGCTAGCCGTTACACTATATCGGATTTCATGTACCAGATATGGCGTTTTGGAGATATACTGACAATAAAGTTTATAAAAGTCACATTTTGACTCTTATTTTCGAGCTTTTTATATTTCAAGAACTAACAAGTATCTTTCAATTTCTTAACTATTTCATGAGTTTTTAAATTTTATTGAATATTGCACTCGACTTACTTTTTTTCAATTTCTTTAATTTTTGTGAGAAAATAATTATATCGAAAGAGACAAAAAGTATTATCAAGTTCAATTCTACATTCATTCAAATATCATTACTTTCATTATTATATTAATCATTAAACCTTTAATTTTTTTAGCAACCTTATGTTCCAAAGGTGGATTTTAACAAATAATTCATCATCTCGAAGTAACTCAGCCAAACTTCTAGGTTGCTGGTTCTTACCCCTTAGGAAAATATCATTGTTGGATGAGTGCTCAATTTCAATTCTTTTACTTGAATCTTTTAAATAATCGATCATTGTTGTTATATTATCAATAATTATATTCCAATTATCAATGATTAATCGTTCATCGTCACAATTAACTATAAAAGAGTACCGTCTTTCTGATCCTCTTGCTTCCAAATCCTTGATTTTAAAACATTGGGTTAAAGAATAACCTCTTGCACCATCACCAAAGTACATTGGTCTTGAATCATACACCGTACTTTCTTCGCTTAAAATCTTCCTCACAACACTATTAAGAATTCTGTATTTAGAAGTTAAGTACTGTGCACTTGTATATGATTGATCTTCCCCTTCTAAAGTTGTAGTTATCGTAGTCATCTTATCATCATTGAGTCCCTTTGGATATAATAAAAGACATGATTTACAATAACTTTCCTTAGAGAAATCTGACGCAATAAAATCGTCCATGCTATCACTAGGAACTCTCTGTGTGCACATCAGTGATCTAGGACCATGCTTGTCACAGAAATGTGCAAGGCAAATGCTGAACATGAAGAATATTTGAAGTGTAAATAA
This sequence comes from Millerago galiae, assembly GCA_030568845.1. Classification (NCBI taxonomy): domain Eukaryota; kingdom Fungi; phylum Ascomycota; class Saccharomycetes; order Phaffomycetales; family Phaffomycetaceae; genus Millerago; species Millerago galiae. The sequence goes on along the minus strand of JAJMIZ010000007.1, from coordinate 151,646 downwards.
AAATTTCCGAAATGAAAATAAAACAATTTAACTGAATATTTTAGAAAAGCTTGCATTATAGAGAGCCATGCTTCAGACATATACTTCTACTGAAGTGCACACGCAGAGTCCCTCACAGCTGTTTAGGTTTGTGGACACAGATGGTTGCTGCATGCATCCAAAAAGAGTGAGTTGCAGCCAATTGTACCAAACTAATACTAATCTTTAGCGTCGATTAAGAAACTTTCAAACGCTCCACCTCCGTGATTTATCAGTGGATAATAATAGACAACTGAATAGAAATTCAAGAAGAGATACTCTTATACTTCCAGGGACTCACTCAACAGATTTATTAGAATTATACACAGATAAGTTTTATAACGTATTTTTTTCATTATATTCGCTTGATGTAAATGGTGATGAGAGCTGTTTTTATGTTAGCGAAGTTGTTGAAAGAACAATCAATCCAAATTTTCAAGAATTGAAGTTTGATTCAAGTAGATTATCAAGATCAACAAATTTTAAATTAAAAATCTGGATAAGCACATATAAATCACCAAAGAATTTTAAGCTTCTATTGGATATACCATTGGATCTTTCAAAATTAATATACTTAAACAAAGAGCTTGATAATATCCCTTCATTAAAACAAAATAATACTATTTTAATATCTTTATTTGATGGAATATATTTATTACCAACAAAAGATTATGACATTAATGAATACAAATCAATTATATTTGATGAGCAAACTCCAAGAAATATAATTAAAACAGTGCCCTCGTTCACTTATGATTTAATAATGAAAATAAATAACTTGAATAGTAATATTGAGGACGTTTCAAATTCAAAATTGAAAGTATCAAAACAAATTGAAATTATATCAAAAAATGAATATTATGATGATAGTTTATCCAATCATCATTTTAAAATGAATAGAACAAATACCATGATTCAACAATCCATTGCATTTATACAACTACAAAAAACAACATTACAAGATCTAAAGGATTTAAAAGAAATTAAAACTAAATCAATTTTAAAATTTAAACAAACTCAAAATTTAAACAAAGATAACTTGATTTTACTAAAGCAGGAATATAGTGATCTATTAAGTTTAGATGAAAATATTAAAAATGATTTAATCTTAATTAAAAATGAAAAAATCAGAGAATTAATTAATATATTCCCAAAAGAAGAAATCTATCAGTGGCTTAAAATTCAAAGATCATCATACTTAGGTACCGAATATCAATTTTTAGAATTATTACCAATCGAATTAAATTTAAATTCGTTAACAAATTTGATTAATATTAGTGATCAGCAATTAATAAATCAAATCAATGCAGGATTTGGTTATTTAGCAGAAATTGTATTTTTGGCTTCCAGATATTTAGGTACACCATTAAGATATCAAATCAGACCGTTTGGTAGTACATCATATATTGTTGATAAAATCAGTGAAATAAATCAAAGAAAAACTTTCCCGTTGTTCTATACTGACCATTTTTATAGATTTCAATATGCTGTAATCTTACTAAATAGAAATATTCAAGATCTCTTAAAAGAGGATTCTTTGATTCGTTATTGACAATTTAAGTCATTTATTTATTATCTAATATTAATTATTAATTAACTTTACCGTCTGTAACTAAAACTTGCTCATCGAATTTTTCATCTGGGGAAGTTTCTAATCTTTTGTAACTCTTAACTGTTTTTGAATCTAATTCAGCCTCGAAAATCCGTAATCTTCTAGTTGTTCCTCCGTAACCACCATAACCACCTTCACCTGCAGCACCACCATAGCATAACCATAACTTATTAGACTCGTCTCCTTCTTTAGTATCCAATAAGCAATAATCATTACAATGATCATGACCCACACTAACCACGCTGACACCTAATTCTTGTAACACATCTCTACCTAAAGAATTATATTTTGGTGCGGTTATTGGCTCTTTATAATTACCAATTAATAGATTATCGTTGGTATTTCTAAATTCAGGTAAAGGAACATGAAAGAAGGCAAATTTAATATCATTTGGACCGAAAGTATTTGTTGTGTGTAAATCTTTAACATGGCTTAATTGACTTTCTTTTAACCAATCGTAACCAGGTAAGATTTTTGGATTTGGAGAATATTTATGAGTATCAAGTATAAAAAATGATAATAAAGACTGTTGGCTCTCTTTATTTTTAACTTGAAAGAAATAATTACCAACGCCATCAATATCAACCGGGCCTTGAGTTGCTAAATTATAAGGTAACGTTTGAAAAAATCTCATTAATTCTTCACGACTTAAAGAACCTTCATCATCATGATTACCAAACATTAAAGCATAAGGTATCTTTCTCTCAATTAATGGTGCAACAACTTTAAGCATTGTTGTTATTGAATCAAACGAATCTTCACCAAAGATTTGATCACCTGTTAAGATTGCTAAATCAGGCTTTTCTATATCTAAAACTTTGTTCAAAAATTCCGAAGTTCTTTTATCAGCTTTGCAATCTTCAACTTCAGGGAACTGATCACGACAAATACCTTCATGTGTACTAAAATGTAAATCTGCAATTTGTAAAATCTTATAATTTTTCTTGTTCTTATCAATATCTAAGTCGACTGCTGGTAATCTTGAAGGGAATTGATCTCTTTTAAATGTGAAATAGGCTTGTATTTCTGATTTAATGGGAATTATTGTATGTTTAGTCAATTCCCAATGTGGTCTTGGATCAATTGCATCAAGACCAAATAGCACATCTAAATTATAGAAATATTTAGCTGGAGTTCTTGGATCATATTCTTCAGTTTTGTATTTCAGGACAGGGTCGGTGATTTTAATATCGTTAATAACAACATCATTCGCAGTTAAATGTTGAATTTTCTTTTTTTGAATGAATAGCTTCTGTTTCCAAAGTCCATGGTATAATTTTTTACCATTCGAGTCAAAGTTCAAATCTTTATCAATTAGAAACCAATCACCACCTTTACGACAACCAGGTAGGTTAAAAATAGAGCATTGTTTCAATTCAATTCCAGTTATAACGTAACCAAAGTCTTCAACACTATTTATTTGCTGATAAGACCATTTTGCCCAGGCATCTGGTATAAATACAACTGCAAATAGAACAAGAAAAAGCCACAAAATCAGCAACAACGTTCTCACCACTCTCTTTGTGAATTTGAGCCTGAAATTCATCATTTTAGTGTAAAGTTCAAAAGCTTCCTCGATGACATAATCTCATGGAAATCAAAAATCTTCCGAATTTCTCTTTGTGTGTCGCTTATAAACTTTCAAACAAATTTATCAAACTACTCGAATACACAATGGATCGGTAAGTATTGAACTTTATTGGCTTCATTTGATATAGTACTAACATTGCAGACTCAACTATTCTTTTCTTATCTTCCCATCAGGCGAAGGGAACGAAAATAATGGTAACCTTAACTTTCCTGCCATATTCCAATTATTACAAAACATGAATAATAATACAAATGCAACAACTTCAACTACTCCAAATGCTCCTACTCAGAATTCTACAATTGCTCCATCAAATGCTCCAGCTCTAGGAACCCCTTCATCAACAGATGCCAATCAACCACAAAATCAACCTCAAGAAAATCACAGCAACCAATCACAAGAAAATCGCCCACCACAAGCTGATAACTCAACTACTCCTGTTCTTACCATAAGCTATATATATATTAGTGATTCAAACGCAAATGGACAAACACCTTCAACTTCTACAAATGCTAATCCGTCTGTGAATCCAATTATTAATCCAACAAGTTCAAATCTCTCTCTAGGTAATACCACAAGTACACCATCAGATAATGCGAGTGCAGCTAATAATTCTTCAAATAATTCCAATTCAAATCAATCCTCGCAAACGAATGCTTCATCCAATGCCGCTAATGGTAGTTCTGTACCTCCAGTTACTAATTTAACTGGTCTTCTAAGAGTGATTGCTAATATAGCTGCAGAAGCAATCTCCGGTTCTTCAAGAAATGATGGTATTAATAAAGAAACTTTTGATGATTTCCCAATACGGTCTACAGATTCTTTAACAGATAAAGTTTGTCCAATTTGTTTTGATGAATATGAACATTACACTAACGAAAGTGACTCAAAAAGAAAAAGAGAAGATAATGATGATCAGCCTATCAATAAAAAAACTAAAAGTGATGCTAGTTCTTCGACCGAATCCATTCCAAGCACTGCCCCATCAACAGCCCCAACTTCTTCTTCATATACTCCATCATCATCTGCAAATCCGTTATCACCAGAAGATGCTTTGAATGCTTTTAGAGCTACACAATTACCTGATGTTGTTTATACTCCACCAGGTTCAAATACTGAGGCTGGAATTTCTGAACAAACTCAAACTGAAGAAACTGCACCTGAGCCTTATGTTCATATTCCTGTTGAATTACCATGTCATCATATTTTCGGTAGAAGCTGTCTTTATGAGTGGTTAAAATCAAATAACTCATGCCCATTATGTCGTGAAACTGTTCACCAAGATCATTCTAAATCTCAATCATCAACAAATGATCCACTTCATCCAATTTTAGTCGTTTTAAATGGCGCAATTGAGAGCATTGGTAATCAAGTTAATGCACCAAATCCAACCACCCCATCAACCAATAATTCAAATAACTCTTCAAGACCATCAACTCCACAAGCAAGACCTACTAATTCCCCTCTTGCAAATCTGGTTCGTGCTACTTCTCAGTCTGGTATTTCAAACAATGGATTTTTTGGAGGTTCTTCACCAATTTCTGTTACTATTAGACCTTCTCCTAGTTCTTCAACAGCTCCAGCAAATAGAGCTTCACCTATTTCTCAATCATCAGCAAATCCTGCAAGAACCGCATTGGGAAATTCTGCAAGAACTCCATCACAAGCTCAAAGACATTCCATTGCTGCTAATCTATTAAGAAATCTTGCAAATATTGGTAATACAGATTCTTTATTTACCACTGGTGTTGCCAGTAGAAGAACAAATACGGGTGTTGAAACTGTCAATTTAAGTGGTTTTGGAGGTTTAAGTAGACCTTCCACTGGAAACCCTCAATCTGCTCGTCCTTCATCATCAAATACTGAAACCAATACTCCAAATAGAACCAACAATTTCTTTCAAGAATCATCAAGATTACTTCACGAAAGAATGGGTAATAGCATGTTTAATTTATTCAATGGAGATCAATTTTCAAACTTTAGTGATTACATTACAGAAAGATTTCAACAAGAACTAGCGGGTCATGCAAGAAATCCACCAGCATCAGCATCATCAACAACAAATAACTCATCAACTAATGCTGCCGCATCAAATGATTCCAATAGTTCTAATGCCAATTCAAATGAAACCAGTTCAGAAACCGTCTATAATTCAAGCGGAACATCAAATGAACCTTCAAACGAACCTTCAAATGAACCATCAAATAATGCATCTAATGATTCTTAACTTTGATTTTATTTTATTTATTTAGCATTTATTTTATTATAATGATTATGTTTATGTTAACTTGTTTTTTAATGATATTATAGATTATTAATATTCATTGGGTAATTTCCATTAATTTTATACATCACGCGTTATAATACCAGATTATCACACATATACTTTGTAGACGGTTTTTTCTGAGCCAAAAATTCGGTTAAAATTCGATATGCAAAGTACGAAGAATAAAAAAAGAAAATCAAAAAATCAGCACTTTATTACTAGTATCCCGAACTTTCAATGAGGACACTACCCTAATCAACTACACAACTAAGCCATTTTATTAAACTAGTATACACTTCCATATCTATAGATTTTATCGGTACTAGATTATTTAGGACGCTTCCGGACGGTTTGAACCCTGAATTTCCCTTGTTGAAATTGAAATATAAAAATAAAATATTAACTTTGTTTAAAATAGAAATAAGAAGACATCCAGACTAGTAATATAACAGGATTATTAGTATATTTTACTTTATCAGATTATTAGTAGATTAATTCATCAAAACTTAATATTATTATAACGTCTATACAAAAGAGATCATCTCTTGAGAAACTTAATAAATTTCAGAAATTCTTTGACTTAGACTGGTAGTTGTAGTTGTGAAAACTCCACTAATTCGGGAATTCTTCTCAAGAAAATGAAGCATATTAGTATGTATATCAATCAGTTTATTATTTTACTAGTTTTCAGTTTAATATGGAACGTGGTTGATATAATTGCAAAATTATTGTTGATAGTTTCGGCAATGATTTTTGTGTCAAGTTATAAAATTTTAGAGATTTCATAAAAAGTTCGAAAGCGAAAGTGCAAGTATCAGGTTAATTTCGAACAATTTTGTGGAAGCGAATAAGAATGAGAAACACAAAATAGAAAAGTAAATCTAAACTTCGTTTTCCTAGCACTTGGTCAAGAGGTGACTTTATTAAAAGATCAAGAGTCATAGTGGACAAGTGTATCTTAAGGTGGGCACAACAGTAATGTACAGCTCCGGAATTTTTGAGCTATCATTGGACCTGAACCTAGTGATTGTTAACTCTTTTGAGTTGCTCAGGACGAGGTACCGTTCGAAAATCTCTAGTCTCATTGGTCGATTTCCATAATTGAACTTATCAACAAAAAACCGTATATGTATAAATGACTTTACAAATGATAAGACAAACTCAGCGGCAATCCAATAGATATGGAAATAATAAGTTTAACTGGATATAATTTCCAAAAAATATGTACTCAAGTACCTCTACCGTACGCAAGATTCAAAAATGAAGTAGAAAAAAAAAACCGCAATTGCTTTCAAATCCAATTGGCTGGAAAATGCAAAAGACGAAAGCGGTCTTATCTAATAAATTTCCCAATACAAACTTGAGCCAAACTGGTTTGAACCGGGTCGGTCGGTCTATTCTATGCTGAAGCCGATAACTAGGTTAATTAGTTGAAAGAAATTGCGTAAAAATTAAGACAAGAAGGGGAAAAGAAAAAAAAACAAAAGCACTCACAATATAAAATATAGAATTAACTAAACCGGGCTGAAACGATCGAGCTGATTTCATCAAAATGGGCCTCCAAAAATCTTGAACAAATTTGTATTTGTAATTAAACTTTGAATCCGCGAATTTTTTTCGTGCATAAACGTTCATGTAAGATTTTCATGCATGAAAATATTCAACGGTTATTTTTTCGATAAAATTAAAGAATGTTAATACAAAGAGCTTCATTTACAGATCAAACAATCCACTAATCTCCCTATTAGCCATCCCAGTGCATCAATAATGTTTTAATAAACTTTTAAATAAATAAAAGTTGACTAAATAACTCAAAGTTGAGTGAATTTTGTAAGTACATATATTCCATAAATTTTCCGAAATTTAATCAAGTTTTAGTAAACAGTGTAATGTATTAGTTGATTGCGTTCAATTGAGGGGTATATGTAGGCAGAATATGTAATCAGCGGTGCTTGTTTTTAAAATTTAAAGAATTTAATTTGTCGATTAAAATTTAAAGGGCATTAATGCAAATTTAAGTAGAATTGACACGTTGAATTAATTAACGAATGAACGGCTTGAAAAATTTAATTAAGATCATGAAAAAAGAAAATAAAATTTCGCTTTGAGTAAAGGAAATATGATTTATAGGTACATGTCTTTGATATTAGCGTATAATGTAGCAAATTAATATAGTATTGAGAAAAAAATAAGTTACTGTAGTTTTTGTGTAGATCTATTGTAGTCATAATGTAAAATTGAAAAATTATGGTAAATGTATCTGAAATTCAAGGGTTTCAAAAAATGCTCGAGGGATCAATTTAAGATGGGCTGATGATTAAAATAAGGACGAAATCTAGATAAGTTTATGTTAATTACATGTAAATAAATTGGTTTTCATGATTTTAGATTTCCATTCGTCTTTTTTGAACTCTTAGCAGTGGGCCATGGGATAAAATATTTTCCGCAGTGAATGAAAAACCCATCCATTACGCTTACCCTTAGTTAAGTTTTATATGAATATAACAGTAAATTGATCTATTAATTAGATTTTAAGCGGAGCATCAATGTAATTTACAAGTTTTTATCACCGGTTATACGTATTTAACACCGGATCGCCTTTTTTTAAGAGGTGCAACAAAATTGACACACCAATTCACACACATTTTTACAAAACCGCGGAAGTTCAAACCCAGTAATGTATGAACATTGAATATATGTGTAGATGAGTTTAAATATTGAAATTTTGGTTGTAGATTTTTAATGCACGCCAAGTTGATTGAAATGTTCTGTTGCATTCATTCTGAATGACGAAAACTTAGAAAAAACTCGAAAAAAAGCAGCAGTCTTGTGATAAAATACAAGTTATCATATGGTTGAATCCATGCATTGAAGATCTCAATTTTTTCGAAATCAATTGCTTTAAATTCAATTGAGTTGACTCAATCAATGTGAAAAATTCAATAAATCGATTTAAATGCATATCGTATTCTAGAATTATACTTTTCGAGATTTTTAATACAATTTACATTTGGCATCACAAGATGCAAAACTTTTTTAGAGTTCATTTGAATGCTGTGTTGTTTATCAGTAAAGATAACTAAAATAAGTCGAATTACGTCACATGCGAAATTTTTTGGCAAAAATGTGCAAAAGTGAAAAATTTGAATAATTGTGCAAATTCTAAATCAAAGGCAAAATTATATAGTAGTAAATGGGTATATGAAAGGATAGTTGTTGCTATTTAAGTACTAAATTTCTGTACCATATTTTTGATTGCTTTTTGCCCACGTTTCGTCGTAAATTCTTAGTATGTCCGGATTTGGCAAAACGAAAACACTGACAGGGTATCAAGTTCGACAACAAATTGGTATAGAATTACTGTATGGAGTAAATGGGCTAAAAAGGAATTGAGAAAGGGCCCTCGTAGGAAAAAGATAAACACACAAGCGGCAAGTCTAAGGGCTTACCATACCAGCCTTATACCAGACGTTATGTATGTTAGCAAGGAAAATGAATTGGGTGGGTAGTAAGAGAAGTAAATTAAATAAACAGAATCAAAGTAAATCAGGTGAATCAGTGTAAATGCTGTTATAGGTAGTTTAATTAATATAAGTTGAGGCAATAATGTAATGCCAATTAAATTCGAATACTGACGCATAAATAACAATTGCAGTCAGATACAATCAAGGGACAAAACCTATTTTACCGGCGTGGAATAGCTAAAAAGAAATCCGAAATGTATGCAAACAGATAGCACCTTTTATTTGATACAAACAGGGAAGCATTGAGCCTTTTTACTGGTTAAATCTCATATTGAAATGTTCGATTTTAAACGGATTCTGAAATTTTTAGTTCAAACTTGCTGTGGAGAGTGCCCGGAAAGTGAATTCTATGCTGGCCGGATAATGGACAAAAATTGAGAGTTGCAGGAAGAGAAGACGTAAAATCCTGTTTGAAAAAAGCAATGTTAGACAGAAAAGATGAATAGATCGATACAATAAATGTATGAGATTGCACAAGTAAAACGTATTTAGCTCCAAGACGTGCAAAGTATCGAGCCATGAGGGATAAAGAAGTTGACGAAAAACCAAAGTGAAATGTCCTAAAATGGTAAGAGATACACCGGATTGAGAGATTTTATTTCGTTTTTCAAGTACGTTGACGCATGAGGTTTGTTGGTGTTTTTCCCTTTTGGGTAATTTCGTAATAACAAAACAAGAATTAAGTACCGGTTCCAATTTGACCGCCAATTTATCATTGGCTCTGGAGTTATCATTTTCTCTCATTATGCATTACTGTTCTGTATCATTTTTGCTTCTCAAGGGAAGAAAATTTTTTATCTCAATTGAGATTATATAAATAAATAAAAATTTCATTCTGCTCTTATTTAATTTCTTTTGATTTTTTGAAATCTTTGTACAAACATCTTAAGCTTTGTGTAAACTTTGTTGTTAACTTGTGTTAATTAATTGTTATACCCTTTTCACATTAGTTTAGATAATTTGTTAAAGTGAGTATCATAATATACCATCATGCCATGTCGTTATTAGAGAAAGAAGAGCAATTGGAGTTGGACGAACATACAAGATGAGGGAAGTAGGAGAGCCATATCAATTGAGAAAGTTCTACAGTGGACGCATCAATCACAAGTTTATTTTATTTCAAATAGATGAAATGTTCATTCTTGTGTGTTGTTGTTTTATCTGTTTTGGACCTTGAAGATTAGCAATTCGAAAATTTCAGTTTACGGCAATCCAATTTCCCAATTCGGAGATTTGACCATTTCCGGTTGCCTCACCCGCGCCAGTTGCGTTTTTTCCGAGTATTTCTTTGCGCGCGAAAAAGCGAAAATTCATTGAGAAATTTTTTGGCTGCTGGCGATAAAAAAGTTTTGGCTGCATTTTAATTGGCTGGGAAACTTTCTTTATAATGCACATGGTTTTCTCAAATTTGTTTGTTTACTAACAACTTAAAGATGTCAGAAACCGAACCAAAGGTCGAAAAGGCAGTTAAAGACGTCCCAGTCGAAGATGAAGACGAAGATGAAGATATTGATGCTTTAATCGAAGAATTACAATCTGATGGTGGTGCCAACGATTTAGAAGAAGAAGACGATGGTGAAGCTGGTGCTTCTGCTAGACCAGTTCCAGAAGAATTGTTACAAACCGATCCTTCTTACGGTTTATCTTCTGACGAAGTCACCAAAAGAAGAAAGAAATATGGTTTAAATCAAATGAACGAAGAAAAAGAAAACTTAATTGTTAAATTCTTAATGTTCTTCATTGGTCCAATTCAATTCGTTATGGAAATGGCTGCCATTTTAGCTGCCGGTTTAGAAGATTGGGTCGATTTCGGTGTTATTTTAGGTTTATTATTCTTAAATGCTTTCGTTGGTTTCATTCAAGAATACCAAGCTGGTTCTATTGTCGATGAATTGAAAAAAACTTTAGCTCACTCTGCTACTGTTATCCGTGATGGTAAATTAGTTGAAATTCCAGCTAATGAAGTTGTTCCAGGTGAAATCTTACACTTAGAAGATGGTACTGTTATTCCAGCCGATGGTAGATTAGTTACTGAAGATACTTTCTTACAAGTTGATCAATCTGCTTTAACTGGTGAATCTTTAGCTGTTGACAAACATTTCGGTGACAACGTTTTCTCTTCTTCTACTATCAAACGTGGTGAATCTTTCATGATTGTTACTGCTACTGGTGATAACACTTTCGTTGGTAGAGCTGCTGCCTTAGTTAACAAAGCTTCTGGTGGTACTGGTCATTTCACTGAAGTTGTAAACGGTATTGGTACTATTTTATTAGTTTTAGTTATTGTCACTTTATTATTAGTCTGGACTGCTGGTTTCTACAGAACCAACGCAATTGTTAGAATCTTACGTTATAGTTTAGCCATCACCATTGTTGGTGTCCCAGTTGGTTTACCAGCTGTCGTTACCACCACCATGGCTGTTGGTGCTGCTTACTTAGCTAAAAAACAAGCTATTGTCCAAAAATTGTCTGCTATTGAATCCTTAGCTGGTGTTGAAATCTTATGTTCTGATAAAACTGGTACTTTAACCAAAAACAAATTGTCATTGCACGAACCATACACTGTTGCCGGTGTTGATGCTGATGATTTAATGTTAACTGCCACTTTAGCTGCTTCCAGAAAGAAGAAGGGTTTAGATGCTATTGATAAAGCTTTCTTAAAATCTTTAGCTAACTACCCAAGAGCTAAATCTGCTTTAACTAAATACAAAGTTATTGAATTCCATCCTTTCGATCCTGTCTCCAAAAAAGTTGTTGCCTTAGTTGAATCCCCAGCTGGTGAACGTATTACTTGTGTTAAAGGTGCTCCATTATTCGTCTTAAAAACCGTTGAAGAAGATCATCCAATTCCAGAAGAAATCCATGAAGCTTATGAAAACAAAGTTGCTGAATTCGCCTCAAGAGGTTTCCGTTCTTTAGGTGTTGCTAGAAAGAGAGGTGAAGGTCACTGGGAAATCTTAGGTATTATGCCATGTATGGATCCTCCACGTCACGATACTGCTAAAACTGTCAATGAAGCTAGAAACTTAGGTTTAAGAATTAAAATGTTAACTGGTGATGCCGTTGGTATTGCTAAAGAAACTTGTCGTCAATTAGGTTTAGGTACCAACATCTACAATGCTGAACGTTTAGGTTTAGGTGGTGCTGGTGACATGCCAGGTTCTGAAATTGCTGATTTCGTCGAAAATGCTGATGGTTTTGCTGAAGTTTTCCCACAACATAAATATAATGTTGTTGAAATCTTACAACAAAGAGGTTACTTAGTTGCTATGACTGGTGATGGTGTTAACGATGCTCCATCATTAAAGAAAGCTGATACCGGTATTGCTGTCGAAGGTTCTTCTGATTCTGCTAGATCTGCTGCTGATATTGTTTTCTTAGCTCCAGGTTTATCTGCTATTATCGATGCTTTAAAAACTTCAAGACAAATTTTCCACAGAATGTACTCTTATGTTGTTTACCGTATTGCTTTATCATTACATTTAGAATTGTTCTTAGGTTTATGGATTGCTATCTTAAATGAATCATTAAACATTGATTTAGTCGTTTTCATTGCCATTTTCGCTGATGTTGCTACTTTAACCATTGCTTATGATAATGCTCCATACGCTCCAAAACCAGTTAAATGGAACTTACCAAGATTATGGGGTATGTCTATTATCTTAGGTACTATCTTAGCTGTTGGTACTTGGATTACTTTAACCACTATGTTCGTTCCAAAAGGTGGTATCATCCAAAACTTCGGTTCTATTGATGGTGTCTTATTCTTACAAATTTCCTTAACTGAAAATTGGTTAATTTTCATTACTAGAGCTACTGGTCCATTCTGGTCATCAGTTCCATCATGGCAATTAGCTGGTGCCGTTTTCATCGTTGATATCATCGCTACCATGTTCTGTTTATTCGGTTGGTGGTCACAAAACTGGAACGACATTGTTACCGTCGTTCGTGTTTGGATTTTCTCATTCGGTGTTTTCTGTGTCTTAGGTGGTGCTTACTACTTAATGTCTGAATCTGAAGGTTTCGACAGATTCATGAACGGTCAACCAGTCAAACCAGAAAAAGAACAAAGATCATTAGAAGACTTTGTTGCTGCTATGCAACGTGTTTCCACTCAACATGAAAAATCAACTTAGATTTAAAATTTTGTTGATTGATAATATTTTTTTATTCATTTTGATTCGTTTTTAATCTATATTTAATTCTATAGTCGAACTTTAGAAGGTTTTTTTATTGTTAGAGTGCATTGAATTTATCTCTGAATACCTAATATAAGGTTGTGTTAAATATTTATAAATAATAGTAGTAAATTTTTTTCTTTCCTTTAGTATAAAATTCAACCTGGTTTGGAACGTTGGTTTGTTTTTTTGATTTTTTTTCTCATCAATAAAATTTGTTCAAATCAATTGAAATCTTTTAATTTTAATTAATCAAGAAAATTCTTGAAATTTGAATTTAATTGGGCTGGTATTACTTCAAGTGACGTTTCCAGATATTGTATATTAGCTTTTGAGTATTAGTGATAAAGGGATTTGTTGGTTTTTTTTTTTTTGGTGAAAAATTCAGCGATTTAGAAATTTAAATTGAAACCTCCTTCAATTGTATATTAGCTTCAACATCATACTCAATTAATCTTTCCATTTATTCATCTATAGTACCTTTTTTTTAATATTTTTGAATAATGCCTGGTGATTCATCTGCGAATGCCTCATTTGAGGAATCAAACGGAAAAGAACCATTGACCCCAAATGTTAATACTTCAACTAGAAACCCAGAACTCAATACCCCTGCTGGTCTAGTTGATCAAAAGTTCAAATTATTTGATGATATTACAACCCCATTACAAAGGTCAACAAATTTATTGAACCAGAAGTCAGCACCACCATTTTTAAGAAACTCAAATGACGTTTCTTTAGCTAACCAAATCAGCAATGATTTAGGTCTTGATTTAGCAATTAGTGCTTTGAATCTGGGTTTTGGTGATAATAATTCAAATATTTCAACAAAAGCTATTGATTCAGAAAAAGATAAAGAGGGAGATGAAAGTTCAAATTCAATTGATCCAAATAATGAAAATATTGATTCGAATAAAGAAAATCCAGAACATCATCCAAATCAATTTAATGATGGTAATTTCCCTCACCATCAACATTTCCCACCATTCTTCCCAATGAATGGATTTGGTCAACCATTACCTGGTGGATTTGATCCTTCTAAGCATTTAGATCATCCTCAACCTTGGTCTGCAAAGCCTGGTCAACCTCACTTTCCAAATGGTTTGGGAACTGTTGGTTTAGATTCTTTAAATTCACCAATTCCTCCTCCTGGTATGATCCCAATTCCTTTTGACTTTGGTCCAGATGGTGTTAGTCCCTTACCTCATCGTCTACACCCTGATGGGTTTGTTAATTTAGGCGATGAAAATTCTTTAAAGGAAAGAGCTTTTACTCCTCCAGCTGATTTTGCAAATATGGATAATTCCTTTAATAACGGTTTACAAAATAATCAGTTATGGCCTCCATTAAACGGTGCGCATCAATCTTTTGATAATTCATTTGCGGCTATGGGTGGCATCTCACCAAATGGTTTAGGTCCAAATTCAGACCCTAGATTTTTCTCAAATAACGGTACACCAAATAATCATCATCACCATCATCATAATAACCATGGTAGAAAATATTTAGGTCCAAGAAAAAGAGGTGAAGATGCTTCGAAGTTTGCAAATGCGAAATTAGAAGATTTTATTGGTCAAATTTATTCTTTATGTAAAGATCAACATGGCTGTCGTTTCTTACAAAAGCAATTAGACGTTAGCGATGAAAATGCAACTATTATCTTTCAAGAAATTCATCCTTACGTTATTGAATTAATGGTGGATCCATTTGGTAATTACTTAATTCAAAAATTGTTAGAAAATGTTAATAATGAAGAAAGAGTTATTTTAGTTAAAAATGCTTCCGTCCAATTTGTTCAAATTGCTTTAGATTCTCATGGTACAAGAGCTTTACAAAAATTAGTTGAATGCATTGATACTGAAGAAGAAGCTAAGATTATTGTCGAATCTTTAAAAAATGATGTTGTTTCATTATCAAGAGATTTAAATGGTAACCATGTTATTCAAAAGTGCTTACAGAGATTAACTTCTAGTGATTCTCAATTTATTTTTGATACTGCATCTCAAAATTGTCCTGAAATTGCAACTCATAGACATGGTTGTTGTGTTCTTCAAAGATGTTTAGATTACGGTTCAGAAAAACAATGTAAAGATTTATCTTTGGTTATTTCTAAATTCACAAAAGATTTATCATTAGATCCATATGGTAATTATGTTATTCAATATGTTTTAACCAAAAATGCTGATGATGAACCAATTAAAAAAATCATTGGTGTTGTTAAATCAAATATGGTTACATTTGCATTACATAAATTTGGTTCAAACGTTATTGAGAAATGCTTGAAATCAACCAAATATTCAAGTGAATTAATCAATGAGTTAATCGAAAACGAACAAGATTTAGTTAAATTATTAAATGATTCCTATGGTAATTATGTTCTTCAAACTTCTTTAGATGTTGCAAAAGTTAAACAGTTTGAAAAATTATCATCAATTTTAAAACCATTATTGCCACAGGTTAGAAATACTCCACATGGAAGAAGAATTTCCAGTAGATTACAACAAACAGCTTAAGTATATATTGTTTTGGTTATTGGTTATCTTTTTTTTTGCAAGATATGTACATTAGATGGGTTAAAAGGGATAGAGATTATTCATTCATTTTATACTGTATATTATATATTTGATTATTTTTGCTACTGCTTTTATGATTTCATTTCATCATTTTTTACAATACATGTAAATACTGTCATTAAAAATTTGTACTACGATTAAGAATAATTCACAAAATCCATGAATTAGATAGGTTTTCATAGCAATAGTTTTAAAACTTTTGAAAAATAAACCAGAACAAATATATTATACCTTAAATGAATGACCGTAACAAACCAATGAAATTACCAAAAATATATATAAAACCAAACAAAACAATAAACTGAAAAAAAGTTGACTAAATAAAAAAATATGAATATGATTGAATTACTTTTTCGTTAAAAACATCAAAATAACAATATTTTAAAAAAAAAAAATTTAGCACCCTTGGGTGAAATGCAATTCGAGAAAAAAAAAACCCTCTTTTTTCAGACAATTGTACAACAACTGGAACTGTTCTCATTTAAAACAAGTAAACTTGTTCTTGTCGCAGCTTCGAAAACGTCATCGACACCTTCACCAGTAAGAGCAGAACATTCAACAAATTTTTTTGCACCAATTGCTCTTGCAACTTCTTCAGCTTGTGAAGTTTGAACAAATTTCTTTGGATCAGACTTTTCAGAACTATTGTTTCTTAAATCTTTCTTTAAACCAACTAATATTATAGGAGCATTTGGGCAGTATCTTAAAACTTCATTACTCCATTTTCTTCTTGCATTAACAAGAGATTCAGGTTGATCAATAGCAAAACCAATTAAAATTACATGAGCTTTTGAATAACTTAAAGGTCTTAGCCTTTCATATTCCTCTTGACCAGCAGTATCCCACAAAGCTAACTGAACAGCTTTACCATCAACCCTGCAATCTGTAACGTAGTTCTCGAAAACAGTTGGGTGATATTCAGTAGGGAATTCACCTAATGTGAAGACATAAAGCAGAGATGTCTTACCACATGCACCGTCACCAACAATCACCAGCTTTCTCTTAACTGATGCCATTGATATGTTATTGATCCTATTATTGTCTCAAATATAAAGTTACTCAATTATTCTTGTTTAGAGGAAACAATTTTGATCAATTGGTTATGTCTTTGATGAATACACCAACCTTCGATTTGGACAAAAAGCAAATAAAATTTTACAACAAAAATTTCGTACTTTTTGTTGATTGAATTTATAAATAAATTTATAATATTTTTTTTTGTTTCAGCTTTGGAATTCCGGTCAGGTCGCGTGATGCAGCCCGAAAGTGCACTAAAATGCACAATAATTATTTGGCTAATTTTAACTACAACAATTTTAGTTCAAAGAATTGATTTTATTAATTCCAAATGCTTCCATTTAGTACTCCGTTTATATTTGCACCTAAATAATCATTTTGTGGGACTTCAAATTTACTTTCTACTCCACCAGGTGCAGCAGCTGCACCATTTGATAAATACGAAGTAATCTTGACGTAACTAATATCACCATTATTTCCGATCAATGTACTAAATTGATAATCTGGAGAAGTTTGCTGAATCAACGAATTGAATAATTCAAATGAAACTTCTTGTCCATTGTATGAAATATAAGCAGAGTATAATTGATCAATAGGCATATAACCACCTTCAAGATGATTTGGCTGTGATAACATGTAAGCTGTGAAAATCCTCATTTGGTAATCTTTAATTAAATCTTGAGCTTGATTGAATGGTGGTGTGAATTTATTTGATGTCCAAGTTGGATTAGCTCCCGGCCAAACTTGTGAATTTGAATTAAAGTTTGTTGGTAACAAATCAATATTTGAATTTTGTGGAATTGTAAATCCATTTTGCTGATTGACAGGTAAAACATTGGATGATTGAGATTGTGGTTGTGGAACTTGATTGGCGAAATTAAAAGAATTGTATAAATTTGATGAACTTAAGCCTTTAGACCATGGTGATCCAGATGTAGTACTTGCAGGTTGTGATGTTGTAATTGGATTAGAATTAGAATAAGAAGGGTCTGAAATATTTGGATAAAATTGTGGTTCTGGTGTACGTTGTGGAATTGGAAAAAGATTTGTGGGTAAGGCAGTGGTTTGCTGGTTATTTAATAAAGAATTTGATAAAAATGGAGAATTTTGATAAATTGAATCATATAAATGAGTCGAAGACGAAGACTGTGAGATATAAGGTTCTTCTTGAATTGAGAGTTTTTCAAATGAGGGCAAAGTTTCCTCCTTTAATTTTTCTTCTTCTTCTTTCTTCAATCTTTCTTTCTCTTCTTTCTTTAATTTTTCCTCTTTTTCTTTCTTTAACTTTTCTTTCTTCAATCTGATTGCTTCTTCTTCAGCTTTTCTCTTTTCTTCAAGTTGCTTCTTTTCAATTCTTTTCTTTTCTTCTTGAGCTTCTAGTAATCTTCTCTTTTCTTGCTTTTCTCTTTTAATTTTTTCCAATTCCGCATCTTTACGACGTTTTTCTTCTAAAGCTTTACGTTCCTCTTGTTCACGCTTCTTTCTCTTTTCTTCATCTTTTCTTCTTTTTTCTTCTTCCTTTTCCTTTTTAATCCTTTCTTCGATAGCCTCTTTTTCTAATCTTTCAGCTTCTTTTTGCTGTTGTAATAATTTCTTCTTTTCACGTTGCTTTTCTCTTTGACGATGTTTCTTTTCTTGTTTAGCTTTTTCTTTCTCTTCTTCATCATCAAGATCTTCAACTAATGCTTTAAGAGCTTCTTCTTGCTTCTTCTTTTTATAAGAGGCTAGCAAACTTTGTCTTAACATTTTAGTAGTACATAATTGTAACATTGCACGACCTTCTTCTAAATGCTGTTCTTCATCCATGACGGATTCTTCAAATTCACTACCATCATTATCGTCACCAAATTGGTTTTCATCATCATCATCTTCTTCATCATCATAGATGCCTTCATCATCTTCATCTTCTTCATAAATATTAACTTCTTCATCGCTAATATCAGAATCTTCTAGATAAGCTTGTGCCAATCTCTTTTCAGCAGCAATAAGTTGTTCTTGGGTTTCATCATTTTGTGATGAAGGAGAATTTTTATCAATTAGAGTAGGATATTTCTTTAATAAGTCATTTTCATAACGTTGCAAAGTATCACGTAATTCATCATCATTATCATATTTTTTACCTTCAATATCACATAATTCATCTTCTAATCTTTCCAATTCTTTGCATTCATGTTCTAACTGTAATTGTAATTCGTTTTGCTTTTTGAAATGTGATTCAATAAAAGATAAAGGATAATTTAATAATGAATCAACTCTTAAATTTGAATTATCATCAGAAACTTCTTCATCATCATCATCGTTATCAATATCAGTTAGACCTTCAGAATAATATTCCTCAACAATATGATCAATTTCTTCATCTTCAATAGATGGAATAAAATCAGGATCTTCATTTTGATCTTCTTCAATTTCCCAAATCGAATCAAGAATGCTATAATTTTGTTCATCGAAATGATCAAGATAATCAATATAATCATCTTCATCAGTAATACCATCTGAATAATATTCCTCTAAAATTTCATCATCATCTTCTTCATCATCAGAAGGAAAATATTCAGGATCTTCATCTGAATCTTCTTCAATATTCCAAATTGGATCAAGAATATTATATAATTTGGTTGAAAACTCATCTTCACTTAATTCAGTAATTTTTTCTTCTTCTATAAGATCTTCATCACTATCATAATTGAAATAATCATTTGGAATATCATCATCTTCAGGTAGATTATTTGAATATTCTAAATCTTCATCTTCTTCAATTCTGTTAATATTATTAATGTTTACAGAATGCTTTGATATTTGTGATTGTCTTTCAATTCTACTTTCTGCTAATTTTTCCATCATTTCTAAAAATTTACGACCATCATTTTCAACTAAATCTTCAGCAACAGATAAAATACCATTTAATCTTGTATCTCCAGATTTTTTAATACTCACTCTTAAACTATCACTTATTAGCCAAGAATTTAAACTTGCAATTTCATCTTTAGCTAAATTTTTTTTATTCAAATTTTCATAATCAGTTGATTTACCTAAAGCTTGAGCTTGAACAGCTTGAGCCTTTTGCTGTAAAAGCTCCAATTGTTGCAGTTGAAAAGGCTTTAATTGATGCTTTTGCTGTTCTGCTTGCTGCAATTGTAGCTGTAACTGATGCTGAGCTTGTTGCTGTTGTAATTGTAATTGCTGTTGATGCTGAAGTAATTGTTGCTGTTGATGCTGTAAATTCTTTTGTTCCTGTTGAATGTGTTGATGATTTAAATGATGATTATGAAGCTGTTGTTGTTGGAGCTTTTGATTTTGTAATTGTCTTAAATTTTGTGGAGGATTATCATTAAATAGTTCTGCAGTAATTAATTCATCGGAATCAATACCTTCAAAGTAAGCTTCATAAAGTTTTTTGAGTTCTTTTTCAATGATTTGTCTTTTTCTTGAACAAACTGAACAATTACAAGTGATTTTTTGATGTTCTTTAATAACTTTAAAAACAGATTTTCTTTCAGCATTAAGCATATCTTTCTTTTCGTCTGAAGAAAGAGATAACCAATATTCTTTCAATTCTTGATTCAATAATTCAGGATCTTCGGGTAGAAGACTATCATTTGTATTTTGATTTTTTTTATTTGGTTTTAATTTTGAATTATTATTAATTGAAGTATTTAGCATTGGTTGTTCTAAACTTTGGACAATAACATCACCATTTGAGTTTTGCTTCAATATTCTTGAATCAGGATATTTGAAATCAGGATCGTTAAGATCTTGACCAACAAGTGTTGGTAATGGGAAGATTGATTGATTGGATTTACTCTTCTTCTTCTTCTTCTTCTTTGTCTTTTTAGAAGTTGAACCATCGTTGACGTTCAAATTGTATTCAAACTGTATATCGTCACCATTCACCAGATGCTGTGGTGTCTGGCTATGAATAGACATCTTTTATATAATATTAGATGGAAAACCAGTTAATGTAAACGTTCAGCCGGAGTGACAGCAGGAACCACACGTTGCGGAGCAATTAAAACAATAAGATTATGGCTTGGTTGAGTGGAACACACGTATAAAAACTCACAATTGGCTCGTTTTAGACTGAATTTGATTGAATTTGATGTTAATTTTTTTTTTTCGTTGAAAAAAAAAATATGCTGGTCAAAATAGAGAATTCGCGGTTTTTGAAGGCGTAGAACTGGTGAAAAATGTGCGATTCAATGACATTAAGTGGATTTAAGTTTTAGATTAACTCTTTTCAGATCTGTAGCTTTTGATTGATACCAATTACAAGGGAGAAATGAGAAGATTAAGATAAAGATCACGTGATCAAAATCATATTCAATAAGAATGATGAAGTAGACTATGAAAGCTCTACTTTTTTGGTATGTATATTGTTATTATAGTACAAGGACACTATTTTTATATCAAAACCCATAAATTACCACCAAATTTCTACCAAAATTAACAAATTTAATTCCATATCTCGAACTCCTCGAATTTTCCCCTTTTTGAAAAATTAGAAAAGGCAAAAAAAAATTTAACAAAAAACCCACAATAAAACCAACTTTTATCAAATTCAAGAAACTCAAGAAGGTCTGAAGGATCTTATACCCACGTACCCTGTGAAGAAACACATATAAAACACACTGGATCATTTTTTTTGCCGAAGCATTTTTGTATTTTTATTTGGTTTGTTAATTAATTATGGAATCACAACAACAAGATAGTCAAGAGTTAAGTTCATTTCCTATTCCAACAGGAACCGTGCTGGAGCTTCCAGCACAATCCCATCTGGCATCATCACCATCAAATGCCATCCCACTGCCTCGCCCTTCTTCAACAAGCAATGATGAGCCATTTCAACAATCACCACAACCTTCTCCTTCAAGAAGAAGAACCTCTTCATTTGGTTTTGGTACAAGCTTTTTTTCAAATTTAACAAGTTCTTTAAGAAATGGCTCCTATTCAACAACTTCTCTGCAATCAAGACCTCCACAGCAGCAACAACAATCTCGTTCAAGAGCTGGCTCATCTTCAAGATTAAACCTTTTGCAATCAAACGCCTTGACAGGTTCCAACACCAGCTCCCCAAGAATTCGTAACAATAACAGCACTCCAATGATTCCAATTATCACTAATGATTCTTCTGACAACTTAGATCCAATGAATGTTGGTACTCCAATCGAAGAAATAATACCTGATTTTATTACACCTGCTAATCCAACTCATAAATTAGATTCTGATGGTACCTATTCAATTAGATTAACCCCCTTTATTGATCATTCTTCTAATACTCAAGGTCTTTATTTTTCTCCTGTTTTAAGAAAAGCGAAACCAAACTCAAAACTATCAATTGGTAGATACACTGATAAAGTTAGAACAGCAGCACAAGCTCCTCCTGGTTCTGATGCACCTGTTGTATTCAAATCAAAAGTTGTTTCCAGAACCCATGCCGAATTTTATGTCGATGGTAATGGTAATTGGTTTGTTAAAGATTTAAAATCATCTTCTGGTACTTTTCTGAATCACATGAGATTATCACCAGCTGGTGTTGAAAGTAGTGTTACTGCATTGCAAAATGGAGATGTTTTACAACTAGGTATGGACTTTAGAGGTGGTATTGAAGATGTTTTTAGATGTGTTAAAATGAGAGTAGAGGTCAATAAATCATGGCAAAGAAAAGCAAATCAATTTAATAAAGAAGCCCATGAAAGATTAAGGGCATTAGCTCTATTAGATGATTCTGAACTGAGTGAATGTGCAATTTGTTTGCTTAAAATTAAACCATGTCAATCAATCTTTATAAGTCCTTGTTCTCATTGTTGGCATTATAAATGTATACGACCAATTGTTATTAAAAGTTATCCTCAATTTTTATGTCCAAATTGTCGTGAAACTTGTGATTTAGAAGCTGATGAAGAAGAATCTGATTTAGAACAAAGTGAAGATGACGATATTGAAATTGAATTAGAAAAACCTGAAAACTTGAATGATGCCGATGAAAATACTTCAATCGAGATTGAAAATAGTATAGAAGACGATGATAATGAAGTGCGTGCATAGTTTTTTAAAAGTTACTAGTTCATACCCCCATTTTTTTTTGATAATATTTAATTATTTAGCTTTTTAGCGTTTTTATATTACAAAATTTTTAATGACATTTAATATATTTAGTAAACCTTTAAATCCTTTTCATTTCTCCAATAACCTTAATAAGACCTCTTGCAATTGCTCTTTGCCCTTTGGATTTTTCCAAACCTCATGACCTCCATTAACAATTTTCCATTCCTTTGTAAATGATGATAGCTTTGTTAATTCCCTTTGCCAATTTCCCCAAGTCAATGATTGTTTAATCATATAATCTGAGCTAACAACACTGATTGGGATATTGACTAATGATTTTCTTGAATTGATTGCTTCGTTATATGATAGCAAACTTGCGCTTATCTGTTCTTGTAGTCTTGCTCTTATGTATTTACCTTGATACTTCATGAATTTACCATAAACTCTTTGCTTTGAACCTCCATGATTTAATATCCAAGATTTTTGTAATTGTAAACCTAATGGTGAAAAAAATCCACTCAACCATAGCTTAAACCCTTGTTTTGTTGTCATTTTAGAAATCTCTTCAGGAAGTGGGTCGTCTTTTCTACTGTTTGTATTTGGGTTTCTTAATAACAAATCTTCTTGCCAAACATCAACAAATAGCATTGATTCAATTTGCTCAATATTTCTTGATGCAAATACTCTTGAATACAATCCACCAATGTCATGACTAACTAAAACAAATGGACCAGAAATGTTTAAAGCTCTTAAACTGTCTGTTAACAACTCTGAAACAATCGATAATGAAACTGGTGAAGGAGAGGAATCAGAAAATCCATAACCAGGTCTGTCATAAACACAATATCTTTCGACTTCATTAAGATGATGTAATTCTTCTACCCATTCACTGAATTCCTCTGATGATCCATGACCAGATTCTAATAACACAATTGGTTGACTTGAATCAGTTGAGTTATAAACATCACCAAAACAAGCAATATGTAAACCAAAAGCACCATCTTCAACTAAAACTAACTCACCCCAAGGTTTAACTCTGAGAGCGTCAAATGTGCTTAAACTGACACTTAAAAAGATTAGTGAAGTATATGTTAATAAGAATGACTTGAAAAAATTACGAGTCATAACTATAAACCATTCAGTTAAGGTTCTTCTTGTTTCAGCCCTACCAGTTAATCTAATCTCTTCATGAATTTTGCCCTTTTCAACCAAGTATTCACTAATTGAAGTGAATATATTGGTTAGAATTGCCCATGAACAGGCAATTGTACCTACTAAACCAGTTGAAGTTCTTTGGAATAGTAATAGTAGAGATAAAATTAATAATAATACCCCAGATATAAAATAGCCCAACTTTCTTTCTAATTGAGAAGGGACCTGAAAGAATAAAAGACTTGATAAAGTTGCAAAAAGACTAATGATTATGAAGTTAATCTCGATAAATGAACGGCCTCTGTTATTAAAACCTGGGATTGATACAAAATCACTTAATAGAAGAAGGATGAACCAAATAGTAGACAGGAACGCGTTAACGTTGAGAATGATCTTAGCAATTTTAACACTGTGGACATTCAATGGACTTACACTTGGATCATCTGGGGAGAGCAATGGCTGTCTCTCTGGGTCTCCAATGTATCGTGTGCTTGTAGGTACTACCTCATCAACGTCTTTTGGAGTAGGAGCTGGACTCTTTGGGCTCAATGGCTCCGCAGCATCTGATTGAAGCAGCGATTGATTTTCTGACATGAATATTGAGGAAGGTTTTAATTGTTGCTTAATTTATCTCTCAGAATGATGATGTGATCATCGGTTACGAATGAAAACAAAATAAATTTTAAGCTTAAAAAACACTTTTAGTGAAATTCTCAAAGAAAAGTCTTTGATTCCTTTTCAACGTTGACCCTCATATCAAATCTCACTGCCTGTGAACCCTGAGTATTCTGTCTTCATCTTTTTTGTTTGGTTTGATTATTGTTTCATCTTGAAATTACATTGAATGAACACATCTATACCCACAGGCCTTCCGCAGGAGACCGTGAATAAGCTGGTGGAGCTGAACAAAGATTTTGATAATGGTTACCTTACAGAGAAAGGTTACATAAAGAAAAGAGTCAGCATTTTAGCTGGTGTACCAGCAATAACTGCATCTCCTAACAGTTCTGATGGTTTATTTTCTCATCAAAGGGCTTATAGTATTGCTTCTACATTAACAAGAAAGTCAACTATTGATTCCACTAAGAGAAATACAGATGGTGGCCACAATCCAACTCCTCCAGCTTTTAATGTCGAATTACAAAAACCTCTTGATCCTAGAGTTATCAATGATTTAAACAGTAATGGTACCATTGAGACTTTATCTGGTATATTAAGGAATAGAGGTACAACGTATCAAAGAGAAACTGCTTTGATTATATTGGATTCTAAAGGCAAAGAGTCGGTATCAATATCTTGGGAAAAACTATATTTAAAGTCTGAAAAAGTTGCTCAACAAATCCGTGATAGATCTGGTTTATACAAAAATGATAGAGTGTGCCTAATTTACCAAAATAGTGAAGTTGTTGAGTTTATTGTTGCTTTATTCGGTTGCTTTTTGGCTGGTGTGGTTGCTGTTCCAATTACTCTCGATTTCAAATTACAAGAGATGATTCATATAATGACTGTCACTCAATCGCATTTGTGCTTATCTTCTGATGCTGTTTTGAAATATTTAGATAAAAAGCTTACAGCCCAAACAAAATTAAAATGGCCAAAAGGTTTGGAATTTTGGAAAACAACTGAATTCGGTTCTTACCATCCAAACAAAAAAGAAGTACCAGTTCTTCAAGTCCCTGATTTAGCTTACATAGAGTTTGTTAGAGCTCCTGATGGGGAACTGAATGGTGTTGCAATCTCTCATAAAACTATACTATCTCAAATGAATCAATTAACTTCTATCTTATCTTCAAATCCAAATTATGATGGGAAAATATTTAAAAGAAAGGATATTTCTTATACAAGAAATAGAAATGTTATGTTCAGTATATTGGATGCAAGAAAATCTGTCGGTTTAATCGTGGGTACTTTGTTAAACGTTTTTACTGGTAATTTATTAGTTTGGAGTCCGTCAAGTTTATTAGATATTGCTGGTTTATACGCAAATTTAATTACAAAATATGAAGTCACAATCCTATTAAATGATTATTTAAATTTGAAACAAGTTGTTTATAATTATCAATCGTTTCCTCAATATACTAGAAAGTTTTCTAAAAAAGAAGTTGACTTTTCAAAAATTAAATGGGTTTTAATTTATACTTCAATCGTTGATGGTGAGTTTCATGAAATTTTAACAAATCGTTGGTTAAAACCTTTAGGTTGTAAAAACGTTGATAATATAGTTGCACCTCTATTAACTTTAAGTGAATTTGGTGGTATGGTTATTTCCATGCGCGATTGGATAGGTGAAGAACATAAATTAAACACTCAAATGATTACTCCATCTTTTGAAGATGATGAATTTTCAAAAAATATTTCTTCTTTATCAGAAGTTTTAATTGATAAAAAGTCTTTAACAACGAATACAGTTAAAGTTATTTCTGACAGACCTCCCCCAATAACTGAAACTATTAGATCCTCTGAATTTTTAAGAATTGGCTCTTTTGGATATCCCTTGCCTGATGCTACTTTGGCTATCGTTAATCCAGAAACTTGTTATTTGGCCGGTGTTATGGAAGTTGGTGAAATTTGGATTGATAGTGTTTCTTTACCTGGTGGGTTTTGGAGTGCCCCTGAAGGCACACAGAATATTTTTCAAGCAAGATGTCAAGACCATGAAGGTGTTTTAGATTTAGAATTCCTAAGAACCGGTTTGTTAGGTTTCACTTACTGTGGTAAAGTCTATGTTTTAGGTCTTTATGAAGATAGATTGAGACAAAGAGTTACATTCCTCGATAAGCCTGAAAATATTAAAGAATTAAATGATAATCCATTACAATTAGATTACAGATATCATTATTCTGACCATTTAGCATATACCCTTGCAAGAGCGATTCCACAAAAAAGAGTTTCTGATTCTTCTGCTTTTGATGTTTTATTTAATAACGAATATTTACCTGTAGTGGTGATTGAAAGTCCTGCTGCTGTTCCAAATGTTCAAGGTGCGGTTGATATTCCTGAATTAGATTTAGTCGCAACAAAGTCATTCATAGTTTTGGAAAGATATCATAATGTTAGACCGTACTGTATTTTGATTTTACCCCCTGACACTTTACCAAGAACTATTAAAAGTGGTATTCCAGGCATTGCCAATATGATGTGCAAAAGATATTTCTTAGAAGGTAACTTAAAATCAGTTTACGTGAAATATAATATTAAAAGATCAATTACAGAAATCCCAAGATCAAAATATTACTTAGATAGTATTTGGAGTGAATCTGTCTCAAATTTTAGATATAGATCTTTATTAGACGCAGAAGATCAGTTTTCTGGTTTAGATTATCGTGATACTGCTATTGATGATAGAACAAGAAAACCATTAACTGATTTTGATAATATTCTTGAAATATTCAAATGGAGAGTGAAATACCAACCTGATGAGTTAGCTTTTAGTTTAATTTCAAGAGGCGCAAGCAAACCATATTCTTGGAAAAAATTTGATAATAAAATTGCTGGGGTTGTTTCTCTAATTTTAGATAAAATGAAAACAGGTAAATTGGCACCTGGCAATAGAGTTGGTCTAATGTTTACTTTATGTGAAGATTTTGTTTCTGCTATTTATGCTTGCTGGTTTACTGGTCTAATCCCAATCCCATTAAATCCAATTGATGTTAATAGAGTTAAATCTGAGCTATCAAGCTTATCTCGAGTTATTAAGGATTATGATATTATTAACATTTTTGTTAATCAAGATTCTGAGCATATCTTAAAAAATAAGCCAGTTTCACCAGCGATGAAACAAGATTTTGCTTTAAGTTCAATAAAAATTCGAAATACTTCAAAGGCGACTTCTAAAACTAGTCTAAGTTCATACTTGCCAACAATTGAGAGAGTTGTTAAAAAGAAAATAAGAAATGATGATGCTATCTTGATTCTATTGAATTTTTCAGAAGATGACACTAGAACTGGTGTTACCATTTCATTTAATAATATTTCATCACTATGTAAAATATTGAAGGAAACTTGTCAATTAGAAAGTAAAAATCCAATTATTTCATGCATTCGCCATACTGCTGGTTTAGGTTTTATTCAAACTGTATTAATAGGTATTTATGTTGGTTGCCCAACTTATTTATTCCCACCATTAGAATTTGCAACTAATCCAGGGTCATTTTTTGTTTCATTGTCAAAATATAAAGTTAAAGACCTTTATGTCACCGAACAAATGCTAGCTTATGGGATGAAAGTTGTTAAAAATTATGATTTTTCATTAGAAAAAATTAAGAACTTAATGGTTGGTTATGAAGGTAGACCAAATACTGGTCTAATTAAAGCTGTTGCAACTAGATTTTCATCGACAAAATTGAACAGTTCTTCTATCAGTCACGTCTATACCCATAATTTCAATCCAATGATTACTTTGAGATCTTATTTATCATTTGATCCAATTGATTTATGGATCGATCCTTCTGCTTTAAGATTGGGATTAATTTCGATTGTTAATCCTTCAAATATTACTAATGCGATTCATGTTCAAGATTCAGGTATTGTTCCAGTTTGTACTCAAATTGCAATTGTCAATCCAGAAACAAGAAGATTATGCAAAGTTGGTGAAGTTGGTGAAATTTGGGTTTGCAGTGAAGCTAATGTTTTAGAAGTTGTTCATAAGTTTGGCAAACCAAGTACTTCTTATGATAAACTCCAGTTTAATGCTAAAATTATGAACGGTGATGATTCATTATCATATATGAGAACCGGTGATTTAGGGTTTTTACACAATGTTTCTAGATTTGACAAAAACTCAGGAACTTTGGAATTTCAACCATTATTTTTACTTGGTCCGATATCATATACGTTTGAATCGATGGGTTTAATGCATTTTGTTACTGATATTGAAGCATCAATTGAATCATCTCATGGTGATATTAGAAATGGCGGTTCTTGTGTTTTTAAAGCAGATGGTTTTATCATTGCAGTGATCGACTCTTTCAGGCTTAAATATTTATCTTCATTGGTTCCTGTTATTTTTAATAAAGTTTTAAATGATCATAATCTAATCTTGGATATTGTTGCATTTACTAAACCAAATGGTTTCCCATATTCAAAACTGGGTATTAAACAAAGAGGAAATATTGTTGAAAGATTTACTACAAAAAAATTAAACATTCAAGCTCAGTATGGGTTGAATTATGGTGAAGAAAGTTTGATTAAAACTGTGCAAGAGCTAGAAAATATTAATGATGAAACTACAGTAGATAATAATAAATAATAAATTTATAATAATAATGTTGATGATAATTTTAATGTAGACTATTCGAATTACATTTAATGTTCTAAAGAAATTAATATTATTTCGTGAATTTATACATATTTAATTCTATTAACGACGGCGTGCTCTCATCTGTGCGATTTTTCTACCCTGAGTTCTAACTGTTCCTTGTGTTGGAGTTCCTGGTGCAGCAGCCCCACCGAATGCAGGAGCTTGTGTAAATATAGAAGATGGATCAGCAGAAGTTGGAGCACCACCGAAATTGAATGAAGATGGAGTGCCTGTTGAAACTGGACCACCAAATACTGGTGTTAATGAGCTTGATTGGGAACCAAATATTGGCGCAGTTGTATTATTGTTGGAACCAAATGCTGGGGCTGCATTATTAGAACCAAAAGAAAATCCTGTTGCAGCAGGCTGAGCAGGTTGACCAAATGCTGATAGTGATGTTGTAGAAGAACCTGAACTAGCTGGTGTTGATGTAAAACCAAATGCCGACGTAGTCGATTGTTGAGGTTGAGATGCACCAAACACATCGCTTGGTTTTTGGGATGTTGCAGAAGCACCAAAATTAAATACTGATTTAGTATCTGATTGAGTGGTATTGTTTGTATTTAATGCAAATGGAGCTGGTGAGGCTGATGTTGAAGCTGGTGGGAACGTGCTTGTTTTCTCAAGAGTTGGGGTTGATAATTCTGGTAATTTAGCTTGACCAAAACTAAAAGAAGGTTTGGAAGCAGTGGCCGGGGCAGCGCTAGAACCAAAAGAAAAGGCTGGTTTAGAGTCAGTATTGATTCCAGCAGATGAAGCACCAAATGAAAATGCTGGAGCTGGTTTATCTTTACTTGAAGAAGTTGTACTTCCAAACACTGAAGTTTCTTTTTTTTCTTCAGTTGGTTTAGCTCCAAATAGATTTGTTGATGAACTACCAAATAGTGGTTTAGCAGGTTCTTCAGGGTTTGAAATATCTTTGGAAGTGCTAAAAACTGGAGCAGTTGATTTCGTAGTACCAAAAGCTGGCGCAATAGATGAATTAGTACCAAAACTAAATGCAGGCTTTGGCTCAGTGGAATCAGTTTTAGCACCGAATTCAATTATTGGTTTGGAACTATCCGTACCAAACAATGGTCTTGGAGTATCATCTTTCTTTTCAGCGGTGAAAGTATTTAATTTGGATGGTTCTATAATTTCTTCAATCTTTGTTGGAGCATCATCTTTTTTTGCGGTAGATCCAAATGTAAAGCTGGACGCAGCAGGTTTATCTGTAGTAATGGATGATCCAAATGCAAAAGTTGGGGCTGGATCTTTTTTTTCAGCAGGAGCAAATGCACCAAATGAAGGAGCAACAGGTTTAGATTCAGTAGATTTAGATGACTCTAAGGCGAACAAAGGTTTTGAAGGTTCACTATTAGTTTTAGGGACGGATGCACCAAATGAGAATGAAGGTTTAGAAGATTCTGAAGTCTTTGTGTCCAATGAGAAGTTTGCAGTATCTTTTTTTTCTGTAATCGTTGAGGTAGTAGAACCAAATAGGGAGCCAGATTTAACAGGTTCTTGTTTTTCTTCTTTCTTTTCTGTATTAGTTGATCCAAAGTTGAATGACGGTAGTTTTTTATCTGAGCTTGATTCTCCCTTTTTATCACCAAAGCTAAGTGAGGATCCTTTATCATTAGATGTGATTGATGAAATTGTTGGTGTCGAAGTAATGGCAGAATCAAAAAGACCACCATTTGTTCTTTTCTTTCTTGATCTACTTTCATCATCATCATTGCTATCATTGATTTTAGTAGTTTCTGTATTGGCTTTTAGGAAATTGAAACCAGCACTTGGACCACCAAACGAAGGTTTAGGTATAGATTCAGATTCTAATGATTTTGATATTTTCGGAAGCTCAAATTGTGGCTTTTCATTATTTTCTTTAGTTAGAGCAGGTTTAGATAATAAAGACTTTGGAACTTCGCTTTGAATTAGTTTAGCACCATCTTTCAATAATGAGCCTAATTGATTATTTGAAGCACCTTCAATATATTCATTCTTTTTAGCCTTTGTTGAAAATTTAACTGGTGATTTATTCAAACCTTCATCAACTTCAGCTGGATCATAAAATAACAAACCTGAAAACACACCTTGCTTTAATTTTCTTTCAGCTTCATTTTTAGAGTTTGATTTTGAGACTTCAGTTTTTGAGGACAAAGAAGGAACAACATCAGTTTGCGTTGACTGCTCGACATATTTTGTAAGACTTGTTGAACTAGAGGTTGGATGTGATCTTTGAGTACCACGAGAGTGGAAATTTTTAAGACTGTAAAGGGTAGAAACTCTCCATTTTTCTCTTCTTTTCTTTAACAATTCCAATCTTTGTAATGCATTTAGCTGTATCATCGGAGGTCTGTATCCAATAATCACGGATCCGCTATCACTATTGTCTAAATCCATTGATTCATTAGATCTTTTTCTCTTATGGTTTGATTCAATTGCCGCTTGTTTTGGCCTTTTTAGCACTGGCTCGTTATCCTGTTGATCATTGAGATCATTAAGTGTTCTTCGTTTCGTATTAACAGCAGCAGTTATCATCAGAATGTGACTTGGGCCTGTTGAATGTTGCTGGTTGTTGTTTTAGGCTTTAAATTTATTTGTTTTTTTTTTCGAAATTTTTTTTGTTATGATTTATCTAATTCCGCGAATTCTTGATATTTTGATATTTTATGATGAGGAGGTAAAAAAAAAGTCATAAAATTGCGGAATTTTGAGTTTATTTGGAAGAGTTGGAGTATTTTGGCTCTTTTATTGATATTAGCTGGGTTTTTAAAATACTTTTTATTAGTTTTTTGGAAAAAATTGAGAAAGTCTCAAATGAATCCTACAAAATGAGCCATTAATACGTCATTTAATTAAAGGATCCATGAAATCCAATTCTAACAAACCATTGGCACTTAATCTCTTTTCATAGTCTAATTTAAAAGTCTCATTCAAAAATTCTTTTGCTTGATTGCTGCACCAACGAGGTATATCGGGAATATTATGAGTACCAATCTTAAAAATTGCTTGCATTTGACTAAAATTTGGAAATGGATGTTTAGCAGTGAACATTTCAATGACTAAACAACCGACAGACCAGATGTCAGCTTTTGTTGTAGTTGCTTGTTGTTTAACAACTTCTGGAGCCATCCAATAAACGGAGCCCTGTAGAGAAGCCCTTTTTGAAGCAGAATTTGGGGTTAGTTTTTTGGAAATACCAAAATCTGAGATCTTAACTTCACCTTTCAAATCAATTAAAATATTTGCACCTTTGATATCTCTATGAATAATGTTTTTTGAATGTAAATAGTTCAAACCGATCAATATTTGTCTAGTAAAGTTTCTAATTAAAGGCTCTTCGAATGGTCCATAATTAGATAGCATTGTATTTAAAGAACCACCAGGAACATATTCTAAGAAGATATTTAAATTGGATTCATCAGAATTTGAACCCAAATAAGTAACTATATTTTCATGGTGTAATTCACTTAATAATTTCATTTCATGTTGTAAAGCTTCAACGATTTTCTCATGAATTTGTTTTTGTTGTTGCTTTTGTTTTGGATTTTGTTGAGACTCTGCATCATCAAACAAAGGTTTTAATTCAACTTGTTTCACAGCCATCAATTCACCAGTTGTTGAATTCATACCAA
This sequence comes from Millerago galiae, assembly GCA_030568845.1. Lineage (NCBI taxonomy): Eukaryota > Fungi > Ascomycota > Saccharomycetes > Phaffomycetales > Phaffomycetaceae > Millerago > Millerago galiae. The sequence continues at coordinate 118,757 of JAJMIZ010000007.1, read as the reverse complement.
GGTAAACTGTACCAAAGCTACCTGAACCGATTCTTGCACCTTTCAGCCAATTAGTTGGGCCAGAAGTGTTTAAATTGACGTTTCTAACTTGCTTGTTGAACTGTTCATCATTTGAATCAGAATCGGAATCAGAATCAATTGAAAATAATTCAATTTTTGAGCTATCTTCATCAATCGAAGAAGCAATTGAGAATCTTTTCTTATTTTGATTCATGCTTGATTTCAAGTCTAAAGTGTCATCATCATTAATTGAAATATTAGATTTGGATAGCATCGATAACCTTTTGTTATGGTTCTCCATTAAAATATCACCAATGGTTGATAATCTTTTATTATTATTGTTTAAAATAGAAAACCTAACTGAGTTTCTAATTGTTTGTGATAATTTTTTTGATGATTCGTTTGGGAAATATTGAGATAAATTTGTTGAAATCAATTGAGAGTTTGGTCTTTGACCAAAAACAGTCCTGAATTTCTCATCAGAATTGGAAATTTCTTGTTCATCAAGAGATTCCTGCTCGTTTTCTAACGAAATATATTTCTTTGAAACATCAATTGCAATTATTGATGGTTTTTCATTTTTTAAACAAAATAGTATTCTTTTTTTTTCAATCCTGTCATTTGAGTGGCATATTGTGACTAATTCCACATCAAATAATAAGTGCAAATTACCTGAATTGTCAGTTATATAAGCATCATACATCAATGGGTTTTTAATTGGTAAATTTAAGAATTTAATTAATTTTTTTTTAATTGAAAATGAATTAAAGCAACCATTAACGTTAATTTTAACCGTACTACCGTTTTGTAAAATGAATGAAACCAAAGTTTTATTGTTTATATTTGGTGGTTCACTTAATTTAAATTCTTCATTATTTGTATTTGATAAGTTCTTTAAAGTACTTTCTGAATTGAAAGGAGTCAATTCCAAAGGCTTTGAACTAGCTTTGATTCTTGCAAATATTTGATCAATTGAGTCCATTTGGAAACCTTTATTTAGTTCATCCTTTAGTTTAATTATTGAGTTTTCCAATTTTCTTCGATCACCAATTTTGGCTATACCAATATCTTTAAGAACCCCATAATCTAAATAAGGTATGTCATCACTGACAATCCCATTCTCTATAAAATTAGGAGCATAATGCTGTAGATTCAGATTAGACAACCAATCATCAATGCTCATATTGTTGATAAAAAAAATTAATACAAAAAATTAAATTTTTAATTGTTTAATTTTAGAATGTCTGAACAAAATTTAAAAGAACTCGAAGCTGATTTACCAAAAGGTCCTTTGATGGTTAAGATGGGCAATAAGGTTGTTCCTTTAGACAATTACAAATCACCACATAGCCAAGTCATTCCAGGAATTAACACTGGTGGATTTATCCATGAGCACAGACCACAAATAAAGCAACCAAACCCTACAATGAAGAGAACATGAAAGAAAAATATACGAATAAGCGAATGAATGTATGAATGTATGAATGTCTGTTATTATTGTAGTAGTACTCGAATATTGTCAATTCCATACAAAAACAGAGGAGCTACAACAGATAAAAGAGACATTAACGAACACGACAGTGCAACAAATACACCAAACAACTACCCCGTCCTGCCACTGCAACCGTCTCCAATCTTATCTTTAAAGGTGTTCGGGTTTGGCCCTAATTTGATAAAAAGATTAAACAAATAAACTTTACCCACAATAAATTTCTAAATTTCAATGGATTACATCAAAAAGACTATTTGGGGACCCACACCTAAAGAGCAACATAGAAAGTGTCGTTCTTTGATTCGTAAAAACACACGTCAATTGGATCGTTCCATACAAGATCTTCAAATCCTTTCAAATAAAACAACCAAACTAATCAAGACGAATGCTAAAAAAGGTGATGTTAAAGCAACGCGAACTTTTGCTAAGGAACTCTATTCAATCCAAAAACAACAGCAAAGATTATCAAAATCTAAAGCACAGTTAAACTCCGTTGGTATGCAAATCGATGAAGCTTTTGCAATGTCAAATTTACAACAAAAAATTTCACAATCAACTTTAATCATGAAAGAAGTCAATTCATTGGTTAAATTACCACAGATAATGTCAACAATGAGAGAGTTGGAAACAGAGTTGGTTAAAAGCGGAGTAATTACAGAAATGGTTGGAGATTCTATGGACATTTTAGATGAAGATGAAGAACTAGACGAAGAAGTTGATGAAGCTGTATCAAACATAATTTCAAGTTTAACCTCTGAAAAATTAGACAAAGTTGATCATATTCCAGTTTCAAGATTAAAAGAATCATCTCCTGAACCTGAAGACGTTGAAGAAGATGAAGAAGTTTTAAATGAAATGAGAGAAAGATTAAAAGCTTTACAAAATTAATGATTATTATTATGATTATTATTATTAATATTAATATTACTGTATTATCCCCGTTCCAACTGCTTCTTTAATGTATTGTTCAATATAGCCTGTTTAGCTAATTGCTTCTCTTGCTTTTTTTTAATCCAAGTTTCAGCTTTTGCTAAAGATTCATCAAATACAGTCATCACTGAACCAACCATTTCTAAAGATTCATTTGCCAAGACTAAGACTTTACCATTTGTATTATATCCTAAAATTGAATTTGATGCTTGTGTTGCCCATTTGTTTGGTAATTTTAGCAATTCTTGTCTAACACTACTTCTTTCAGGTTCAGGTAAAGATTTACCTGCATATTTTGATATAAATGTAACAACTTTCTTCACAGTACCAACAATCTCTTGTTTAATCTCATTTGTTGTATTAATATCTCTGGCATCATGGTATATTTCATCTTCATCAATTAAAATATCACCAGACTCTTGTTGCTTTCTTTGAATAAATTCTTGTTCTTTATTAATTAAATCTTGTAAATGGGCAACCTTTGAGGATAGTTGTTTATTGGCTAACATCAATAATTGCAAACAAGTATTCAATCTTTTTCTACTTTCAATTGACATATTTAACTGTAATTCATTACCTCTTGCTAAAGCTTCAGAAATTGAAGGTAATTTTTGTCTTTTATTGAAAGCAGGCGAAACACTCAATGATTCAATAACAGTGGATGATGAAACATCAACATTAACCTCATTTAAAGTTGACCTTGATCTTTTGCTACTGCTCTTTTTTGATGCATAAGTAGCTCTTACTAATGGAGAGACTGGACCAATTTCTTTCTTGGTATACTCTTTAACGTCATCAGGAAACATTTCAGTTGCTTTACTCAATCTTCTCTTCCTTTTCCATTCCATGCTTTTCTGCTCAATCATATTAACCATTGGTTGAGTAGCTCTTTCCATTATTTCAACACCATATTTAACAGCTGGTGAATTATTATAAGCCTTGATAGCATTATTTAGAAAACGACGTCTCTTACCATTTGAATCAAGACTGGAGTTCGACTCATTTGGGGTTAGCTCATTAGTGGTATCATAAAACTGTTCATTATCATCATCATCATCGTTATTATCGTCACTTGATCCATCTTCAATTTGATTGTTTTCAAGTTTTGGAGTCGAAACAACTCTTGGTGTAGATCCACCACTCTTCAATTGTCGAAGGGCCTCTATGGCTTCGAATTCTTGATCATTATCAAACATTGGCTGAGGGGTGGAATACTCATCTTCATCAAAATGTGAAGAACCTGGTCTATCCACAGTAGTTGGAGGCATATATGCAGTAACAAAGATGTATTTATAAATGAATAAATGAATAAACGAGTATCAAATGCAATAAATTGAATGGCCTTATCCTTAAATATACAAAATAACCAAATACCCACCCAAATGAAATAATAATTATGGGCCCAAATTAAATCCAATAAAAACTAAAATAAAACAAATAAATATAAACAAACACAAAATAAATTAAAAAATTGTTCACTTCTTTGATCCTTAAATATATTTAAAGCAACAATTTTCAAATTTACCAATAAAGTTAAAATTTCTTTTCTGCTTGTGATTTTTTGGAGTTTTTTTCACATGGTAAAAATAAAAAAAAAACCACTTTGGGAAATTACTTTATCGGGAAAGGTTTTGAGTAGATGGGAACTTAGTGATTTTTTTGTTTATTCATTTTCTTTGAATTGAATTTCACCATCATGTCGTTGTTGCTGAGTTTAAAGAGATCTATGAGATCTGTGCCCCAGTTCAGAAGGTTTATTGGTACTGGTACTGTTATTAGTAATTTAAACAGAGTGAAAACAGCTTTTAATGATAAAGATGGGCTATTTGACAAAATTGGTTTAATAACTAGTTCTTTGAATAAAGATTTAATAGAGACAGAAACTGATGTTGCTACAATTGAGTCCCCTTCAAACATTAGAATTGGACTAATTGGGTCAAAATCCTCACTATTAAATACAATACTCTCTGATCCATTTGCATCGAATCAAGATTGGTTTGAAGAGTTTAAAACTAGAGAAAACAAATCATCCACTTTAACTAAATACTCTGATAACTTCCAAAGAATTGATAATGTTTGGGGTATACCAAGTCCATTTTTGAATCCGAATAAGAGAAAAGGATTAGAATTTTTGGAAATAAAAGACATTGATTGTAATGACGGTTGTCATTTTTATTTATCATTCGAGGATAATTTATTAAATGATTCAATTAGAAATTGGTCTATTTATTCTTGGAATGATATCAATTCCATTGATTTGAAAAAATTGAATTTAGATGAGATTGATCAAATAAATTTACCAAAATTAACAATAAACCAAATCAATTCAGAAATAAGTGAATTTGCAATAGAATTACTAAGAAAGTCACCAAAAAATTCACCAATTTATACAAAATTAACTGAACCTTCCAATATCTTATCATTTATAAAAATCATTGATAATTTAATTGAGAAAAAAGATTTGATAAACTTGAATTTATTTAATTCAATTTTAAATAATATTGAAACTCAATTGATTAAAAACTCTTTGAATTTAAACGAATTAAACGAAAAAAATGTCCAAATTTTAAAATTTATTAATAATTGGAATGAATTAACTCATAACGAGTTTCAACATAAATTCAAACCTTTTGTCAATAATTACGAAAGAAAAAATTTATCATGGTGGAAATTATATTTTAAAGCAGATGAAATCAAAATCATTTTAAAAAAAATGTTTGATACCCAATTATTAAATGATTCATTAAAAAATTATAGTTATATTAAAGGTCAAATCGATTCTTTTAGTTCTTTTCCAACCTCAAATCAAAAATTTGAATTCAATAAGGAATTAAAAAGTTTACCAATCGAGAATTCTTTAACAAAAATTAAAAATGAATTAATTGAAAATGATGCTTCAGATCTACAATTAAAAGCAATCAAACTAATTGCAATCAATTTATGTTCAATTCAATTCCCAATTGTTTTACTAAGTATATTAGGTAATAACTTATATAATTTTTCAAACTATTCGATGATTGGATTAGGATCATTAGGTTTAGTCATTGGCTTTAATAGAGTTTCTAAAAATTGGGTTAAATTAATCGAAGATTGGAAATCTGATATTTTTGAAAAAATTAGATTAAGTATTAATGATGAAAACAAGGAGTTGATTAATGACTGGGAGATTGTTTATTTAAAAGAACAAGAAAAACTAAAAGAAAGGGAAGATATCATTAAAAGTTTGAAAGATATTGACGATTTTAAAAACTAGATACACATGTGCATATACCATTAATTATTGTAGACAATATAAGCCTATATGCATTAAACTCTATAAATATAATCGTCATCATTCGTACTAATATATTTTATCCATGGAAATGAAGTATAATTTAAACCATCTTCTAAAATTTTTAAATATTCAACTTTTAAACCGCTTATTATAAAATCGGGCAGTTCAAATTCAAATTTGATATTTTTATCATTATGAATCGATTCATCATCATTCTCTATAATATTTTTAATTTTTTCAAAATTTGGTTTCGTTTGTTTTGGTGGTGGATCCATTGATAGTTCAACTTCTTCCTTTTTTTCATTAGTTAATTTGAACTGTGATTGCATGGAAAATTCTCGATCACCAAAGGCTTCAGAATTTAAACTCCAAATTATGCAATCGTCATCAAATTTATAAAACACTTTACCAATATTTGTTTTGAATTTTGGAGTTGAATTCAAATCAATTTTTGATAAATATTGATTCAAAATTGGGATTTTGATTAAAAGTTTTGATAGTGATGAATTTTTTGAGAAATTTGTCTTAATTTTGAACTTTAATCTTAAATAATTTTCACTATTTAACTCAATTAAATTATGATCTAATTCAAGTATTTGTAATAATGGATTTATCTTCTTTTTAGTGAAATCAAGTGAATAATTCAACAATTTGAATGTGCCATCTGGTGGTATAAATTCAATTATATTTTCATTGTTGAATTTAATTAAATCAACACACTGATGAAATTTTAAACTTTTTTTGAACTCTACATTATTCAGTTTATTTAAACCAATCTTTAGAATTGGCATCCCCGATAAATAACAGTTAACATTAAAATTCCCATTAATTTTAAACTTAATTAATTTATTTAATTTAAAATCAAAGATTAACTCAACTTTTTCCACCACATTTAAAAAAAACTCGTTCTTTTTGTAAAATATACCTCTTGGTCTCCAAGATATTTGTTGAGTAGTGCTTCTCAGTATACTGGAGTTTATTTCTTTACTTAAATCTTCATCATTATTGTCATTATCTTTTTGAGTTTCTGTTGATAGATTAGCGTCAACTTTAATAACATCCTTTAAGATAGATGCCTCAGTCAGTTGGGGCATACCAAAATCCATCATTTCGTCAAATAAATCGTAGATCAGATTGAAATTATCGATAATTAAATCTTTATTTAAACTTTTAACTTTGAAATAATCCATCAAAACGTCATTAAATCTGTATAAGAACGATAACAGCATCATTACATTAACTTGATCTGAGATTGATATCACGCATATTGTAATTTCATTATTTTTAATAAAGATATAATTAATTTCATCAAATTGGAAAATTGGTTTTTGATCATTAATCTCAATTAATTCACCAAAATTCTTGAAAATATCCTCAATTGATAAAATAGTTGATTTGTAACTCCTGGATATTAGACAGTTATAAGAACTATCAAGAATTGCAATGGCTGCTGCCATTTTGAATTTTTAATGTTGTGTTAAAAATGAAACTTCGAAAATGACAACAAATATCCAAATTAGGTAATCTTTAAAACCTTCAACCACCAGACTCTTTTTGAGACTTTAGGAATGTACAATAAAGTATTGAAACAAGCGGCAGTCAAGCTGAGTTTAGAAGAGTTGACTTCAAGTTTAAAGCAACTTTCTGGGTGGAAATTGATTGAGAATAATTCAATTTCAAAAGAATACAAATTAAGTAATTATGAAGAGACATGGGTGAGTACTAAGTATTTGTGAAATGAAAGATTGGTTAACAATTAGGCGTTCTTAAACCAAATCTCAATGAGAAGTCATCTATGGGGACACCATCCCACAATTTTAACGGTAAGTTTAAGATTATTTGATAGTTTCAAGGTACTGATAAATCAAATAGACGTATAACAAGGTGAAGATAACATTAACAACACATGATGTTGAAGGTATCAGTGATATTGATATCAAATTAGCTAAGAGAATTGACAAGTATAGTACGAAATATGAATAGAACTACAAAGTAATATAATAAATACCTTTTATTCCCAAATGCCTAAAACTAAAACCAAACTAAAACCAAATGATGCAATGCTTAAACTCTGTTTTCTCTTTGTAATTTCATTTTTTCTTCGAATTTATTGAATTCTAGTTCAGCCAAATTGACAACTTCATCAATACCCTCAATGTAATGAGATAACATCGAATGAATACCAGATTTCAATGTATCGTCACTTAAAGAACAAGAGGTACACGCACCTTGTAATTGAACATAAACTTTACCATTTTCATATCTTAAAAAGACAATATCACCACCATCATCTTGAATGGCAGGTCTAACTCTTGTTTCGATTAATTCTTCAATTTCTTCAGTTATTTCACGTTCTTCTTCAGTCATTTCTCTTGCTTCTTCATTTTGATTTTTTAAAGATTGAGAAATGATTGGTTCGTTCTTATTTATATGGTTTTCTAAAATAGATTCAACAATTGGTTTAACTTGATTCCAATGGGCGAATTCATTTTTATTAACTGTAATGAAATTAGAACCGATTAAAACAGATTCAACTTCATTTGAATATTCAAAAATTTTAGATGCTAATGGAGATTGATGTTGATTTGTTAAATTAATTTGATATGATTTATTATCATTTAATAAATTGACGTCTGTTTGAAATTTAAGGGCGTTTTCATTTGGTGTTGACAAAGTTTTGATAGATAAAAATCTATTAAAATTGAATTGTCTTTTATTAAATCTTTTTAAAGCAAACATCTTTTATAGAGAAGGATAATAAAGTCGATGGAAAAGATAAGTTTAAATAGAAATTTAAATGAATGACTGAATGATTCTTGATTATCTAAGCAGCGTAATTCAATTTCGGATGCGAATGATTGGCCTGTACAGCTCCGAACTTCGGTGTTGCATTGGTGTCTGGGTTATTATTTCTCTACCTCTGATGGGAATCGAATGGAAGTTGCTTTATACAAACACTTAATAAGTATATTTAATAATGTCCAAGTACTGCATTCCTGAGATCATCAAGGACAAACTTCCCACGCTGCCCAACGGACATGTCATCCTTGAGAGACAATGGATTACCACAAATGATCTTATATACATCCAACAAAACTATCTTGATATACCTTTAAGCGACTTAACGTCAAATTTAAAATTTTATGTTAAAACAAAAGAAATCAAATATGATCCTAGATTTAAAAAGCAATTGGATGAATTAAAGGCAAAAGTAGATGAACATGAATATCAATCAATGTTGAATAAAAATTATTGTGATGATAAAGATTTCATTTCACCTGCTGAAATGTCAAAAGAAGTTAAAAATCATATAACCACCATATTCAATGTCTTGTTATCCGTCGTTTCTGTCGCTTATGCAGTTTGGTATTGGTCAAATTCTTCAGGTTATTTCTCTTTAAGCACAAGAGTTTTAATGTCTTTATTCTTTGCTTTGTTAACTTTAATCGCAGAAGTCGTTATGTTTAACGCTTTTAATAGACGCGTTGAAGAAGCTAAAGATAAAGAAAGAAAAAAGAAGGAAATTAAAAAAGTTGTTGAAAGGATATTATAGCATTTGTATTTAAAAAAATATTATTCAGTACCTAAAATTGAAATTAACGGAGGATGATCTGGTAATGAACCCAATTGAATCTCTTTAACTTCTGTAGGAGCATAATTATATAGAACTGGAATGAACTTTTCTTTGATTTCTTTAAACTTATCATTAACTAATTTATCATATCCATATTTTAATAATAAAGAATAAAATTCTAAATCACTAAAATCTGGCCAATTAACATTAGAAAATTCAATAATAGATCTTGAATTATTAACTTGCCAAATTAAAAAATCACTTAATCTTGTATGGCCTGAAGTTCTGATCAATAAATCAACTTTTGGAATATCAGTTCCAAAATAAAAATTATCTTCTAATGTTTTCTCATCAATTTGATTGATTAACAATTCTTCATTTGAAACTAATTCCATTGTTTTACCTATTGATTTTGTAATTTCATCTCTTGAAGTGTATGAGAAGCAAACGTTTAAAATCATTTGGTCATTTTTACTTGTAATCTCTTCAATTTGTTCTAATTTTTCCAAAGTTTCAGCTGGGATAAAAGATCTATTACCAATGATTCTAACTTGAACACACTTGTTTAATTCATCTTGATCTTTTAAAAATACATTTAGCTTTTCAATTAATAGTTCAAGTAATCTATCAATTTCTTCTTTAGTTCTTTTAAAATTTTCAATTGAGAATGCATAGATAGTAACATATTTAATTCCTAATAGAAATGAAGTTTCAATAATTTTAGCTAATGAAACTGAACCTGCTTCATGACCTTCTAATTTATCTAAACCATTAGAAACTGCAAATCTTCTATTACCATCCATAATAAAAGCAACATGATTTGGTAAAATACCAGTTCTTAATGTATTATTCATCGTGGTCTTGAACTTATGATTGACCTTTCGAACTAAATTGTTAGCGCTCAACAATTGAAAAGATTTATCTAAAAGCCACATGGGTATGATTGATTAAGTTAAAGGGAATTTCATCAGTTTAAATAATAAAAAATATCCGCTGAGATGAATATTTCCATTACCTTAAATGGAAATTACTTTATTACATCAAATAATTTATTACAATAAAAATTGACACATTTTACAAATAACTGTAAATTCAAGGGAAAAAGCTATAATTTTGAGGAATTCATAATATGGAAAGATAACCTATACTATCATTAAACATATAGTCACTCCATTTATCATCAATCTAATCATTTTACTCACTTTTGTTGATTTATTCGATTAAAACTAACATTTATCACGTGATTAAATCCGATTTGTTTTGGTTTTTTGTTTTGATTTCCCGTTTAGTTAAATCAGATATTTTTTTTTCCACCTTTTCAAAAAACCCAATTAAACACAAACAATGTCTGCATTGAGAACTCCAAAGAAGTCTTCCAATGTTTCAAGTGGATTATCCTCCACTCCAATAGCCGATAAATCAAACTTGACTTTAGAATCAAGAAAGAGACAATCTAAAAGAGATGAGGCTATTAGACGTAAAGTTGAAAATGATTTAAGTAAAAAGAGATTTGGCCAAAAAAGTTCTTCAAATAGTTCAAGACGTAAGAATCACCAGCCAGGTACTGTTTTATCTTTAAGACCTTCTGAAGCTGTTGTTTGTAAACCTTCTTATACTGCCTATGAGGCTGCTCAATTAATGAGTGCAAAAAGAGTTAACTGTATCTTGGTTATTGATGATGATGAGCATTTATTAGGTATTTTTACTGCTAAAGATTTAGCTTTTAGAGTGGTTGCAAAAGGTTTAAAAGCTGCTTCTGTTTTAATTGAACAAATCATGACCCCAAACCCATTATGTGCTACTTCAAATACTGCTGCTTCAGAAGCTTTGAATTTAATGGTCCAAAAAGGGTTCAGACATTTACCTGTCTTAGATGAAAATAATCAATCAATTTATGGTGTTTTAGATATCACAAAATGTTACCAAGAAGCAATGGAAAAATTAGAAAGAATGTATGAATCTTCAAAAAAATTACATGATGCTTTAGAAGGTGTTTCATTAGAAATTGGTTCAGGATCTCAACAACCGTTACAAGTTATTAAATATTTTGAAAGTTTAAAGAATGTTATGAATGGCCCAATTTTAGAGAACGTTTTAGATGATGACACAACTTTACCAACTTACGTTTCTGTTAAAACTTCAGTTTCCGATGCTGCAATTTTAATGAAAGACCATCATACAACTGCAGTTTTAGTTAAGGATGTTAATGATGATGTTACTGGTATTTTCACATCAAAAGATGTTGTTTTAAGGGTTATTGCAGCAGGATTAGACCCAAAGACTGTTTCAGTTATTAGAGTCATGACTTCACAACCTGATGTTGCATCCAAAAATTTAACAATTCAAGCAGCTTTAAGAAAGATGTTTGATGGCCATTATTTAAACTTACCAGTTATTGACGAATCAAATGAAATTATTGGTATTGTTGAAGTTTTGAAATTAACTTGGTCAACATTAAATCAAATCTCATTAATGCAAAATTCATCTAATGATAATGAAGATAATGAATCAAATAGCGAAGGGCCTGCATGGAATAGATTTTGGAAATCTTTGGATAACGACACAGAATCAACCCACTCAGACTCTCAATATATGAATACCATTCCAGATATAAGCCAAAGTGAAATTAATCAATTTAGTATAAATGATAACTTAGGACCAAGTGATTCAGTTTCAGTTACCAATGAACAACAATCACAAACTTTTAATCCATCAATTTCTTCCTTTAAAAATGAAATTATTAATTCAACATTTACATTTAAATTCAAATCACCAAGTGGTAGAGTTCATAGAATCAATATTAAACCAACTGATGGTTTTGATGAACTTCAGCTAATAATTAAATCTAAATTGAATGAAAAAGAATTAACCGATTTATCATCCAAAGATTCAGAATTTGCGATAAGTTATATTGATGATGAAGGTGATACAGTTGCAATTACAAACGATCAAGATTTACTCGACTGTGTTTTGATTAATAAAAATTCTAATCTAGATAAAGCTGACATCTTCATTCACGCAGCACATGATGAAATTGATTTAACAGATCATTATTTAAAAAAGCAAAAACAAAATTTTAATAATAATAATAATACTAATAATAATGGTCAAATCGTACCAGGTGTTGAAAATGCAGTTATAATTGGCGGTGCAATAACATTTTTAGCAGCTGCAGTTGCAATTGCATTCGCGTTAGGTAGTAAGAAATAGAGCTTATTTATACAAATCAAATATATTATTTATGTACATGTAAATGCTATATAATCTTAAACTCTTGATTCATCAATTAATTTCTTAGCTTTATAATCTTGAGCTTTTTTAGCAGTAGCTAATAATTCATTATATGTTTGTTTTCTTTGTTTACTATTAACAGGAGCTTGAATTGAAATATTTGGACTTTTAAATTCTAAATCATTAATATCTAAAGTTTTATGTTCTAATATTTTTTGTAAATAAGTTTTATTGCCTAAGATTTTAAAATCAATGATTTTAATTAATTCCTTCAAATTTGTAACTTCTGATAAGATTTTATCAGGAATTATAAAACCTGATTTCTCTTGAATTTTCAATGTTAAATTAAAACGTAAATCTAAATCATCTAGATTAATTTCTTCAAAATTGATTGAACTTAATTTAGAGTTAGTGGCTTCATTATATGATTCAATGACAACCGATTCTAATTCTTTCAAAGTCGATATTTTTTTATCGTTTAACCAATTATCATAATTTAATTCTTTAATTTTATTGTTAATGTCCTCTTCAGTTTTTAACTTAAATTGATTTTTAGCTTGTCCTTTACGATATTTTACACCAATGAATTCAACATCTTCTAAACGTTTTAATTCAACTTTACCTTCTTCTGCATTTTTAATGACTTCATTTATATCTTTTGGTTTCTCAATTGGTTGTTGGTTCTTCTTTTTCTCTTCCGATTTTTTTAATGAGAACCAGTCCATAAACCCATTAACTGGACGTGAAGTGTGCAGAAGTCTTTTATAAACGGTTCCAGACACTTGGATTCTTAACATTTTCTTTTAATTTAAAAGTGAAAAATTTCTGTCGTTGAAAAAAAACATAAAAAAGCAAGAAAACCCACACGCGCTCAAAACCACAAGAATTTGTTGATTTCCTAGTTAGGAAATCGTAAATTAAATCTCGAATTTTTTTTTTGTGGATTTTTTATCTTTTTTTCCTAAATAAAGTCTTCAGGACTCACAGAAGTTGATTAAATTGCTTGTAAAGTTGCATTATGGGGATTTGTTTGTCGTGTCTAAGGCCTAATGTGGACGATGATGAGGTATGTGGTTGCTTGGGCTCTTTTTCTGCTCTTTTTTACCTTCTTCTTGAGACCCCTTACTAACGATCGTATAGATTACAGAACAAACACCACTTCTCAATGACTTATCAGACGATGATAAGTTAGCATCATTAAGAAAAAGGCAAGAGGAGCTAGATAAAATAGTCAATGAAACTAATGAACAGTTAATAGATGTTACGACTTTTTTCAATTCCTCAAATAATAATAATACATCAAGTAGCACAGCTGGACTCACTGGTACTTTGATAATGCAACCATTGAATGGACAATTACAAGATAAAGACCAATTGAACGAACTGCAGTTGAAAGCCATTGATCATTTTCCAGATTTTACAGATGATGAACTTCATCAATTTAATCAATTTAATGATGACATTTTGAACTTGGTGAAAAAAGAAGTGAGAATAACTAAGAAAGGACCACTGTTAGTGGACTTTTGAGCCTTATTATAGAAGAACATAGAGTTTTTTGTTGTATTAAAATTAATTAATTAATTCGTCTCTGCTTATGTCATCTGTATTTTGGTCTTTTTTGTAGTAAAAAAAAAAATAAATTTGTCGATTTTTTATAAACAAAACAAAACAGAATTTCTTACAAAATGGCACCAAGAAACAGAAGAAGAAGTGGAGCACCTGCTGATCATGGTGTAAAGAGACAGAAGACTGAACAGTCCAAAGAATTCTACGATTTTTGCTTACAAGCTATCTCAAATTTAAAAAAATTACATACCGGTAAATATGAAATAGTTAATGATTTTTTGGAATTACCATCCAAGAAACAATACCCAAACTATTATACTGAAATTGCTAATCCAATATCAATCCATGAAATCAAGACTAAAATTAATGGCAAAATTTATTCGAGCTTAGTTGAATTTCAAACTGATTTTAAATTAATGAGTGATAATGCAGCTAAATTTAATGGATCAGAGAGTGAAATCGCTAAAAATGCAAGAAAATTATTAGATTCAATAACACACGAAATTGATGAATTTAATAGTAAATCTTTACCAAAATTGAAAATCAAATTAAGTAAACCAAAATTCAATCTGAAAGAATCTTTATTAGAATTTATTAATACATTAATTGAATTTAAAGATAATGACGTTAAAATTGCCGAACCATTCCTTGAAGAAGTTTCTAGAAAAGATTATCCTGATTATTTCAAATTGATTAAACAAGCAATGGCATTAAATTCAATTAAAAAAAACATTAATAATGATAAATATTCAAATTTAGACGAGTTCAAAAAACACTTAGACTTAATTTGGTCAAATGCTCAAACATATAACCATGAAAGCAGTTTAATTTACCAAGATTCAAAAACTCTTGAAAAATTTGCCAATCAGAAATTTGATGAATTGAGAATTGAATTTGAAAATGAAGAACAAAAATCAAAAAACAAAGCAAGACCAGTGATACAAGATGACTCTGAAGAAGAAGAAGAAGAAGAAGAAGATGATGATGATGAAGTGGAGCAAGATGATGAAGATGACGATGGTGAAGAGGAAGATGACGACGACGAAGAACATGATGAGGATGAAGAGATTGAAGAAGAAATTGAAGTTGAACCACTTTCAAAATTTTCAACAGACTCAGATCCATCTGCATATTTGAGCATTATTAAACAAAAGACTTATATAGATCCAAAGACACAAACTCAACCTGCAAAAGCATTTATTCAAGAAGTTACAATTTCTTCTTCACGTTCAATTTATAGACAGACAGTCAGAAATGCAACTCCACAACCCACATCAGCTCCACCAAGCTACCAAAATTGGTTTGAATATAAATTCCAATCTTTGAAAGGCTCAAGTAAAACAAAACCTAAAAGTTTTTCAATTAATTTACCAGCAAGCTCAAGTGGATCAATTTCTTTAGCTGCTGGTTTAAATGATTCATTGATTAAAAGAAGACATGCCTCATCTTTGACTGTAAATGGTGAAAAAGTCAGCCCTCAACCATCAATTCATTATGCAGATATTGGTAGACAGTTAACTTCTAGATATGAATTGAAGATACCATTAGGTTTGAATAAGATCAAGTTTGAAGTTACAACAAACGTTGATACCGTTAAATACGACACTAGTGACTTTGCTAACTATAACGCCGATGAAGAAGAAAGTATTATATTTTGGATTCAAGTATCATAAATAAATGTATTATAATGAATATTTGTAGAATAATTTCAGGTGTTCTTTATGATTTACCTCAGTTGAAGCCCACATCAGAAATATTTTAACACTATAAGCTCTATAGCTATCTTACTAAAGTAATGCTCTATATAGTTAACTGTGATAATACTGATATACTGCATCAGTTAAGAATAAATTGACTTGAAAAATTGACCTTTATATATCACGTGACTAGGAGAACACGGGACACACCGCACTTTTTCAGAACTCTGAAAAGCCATCATAGTATAGTGGTTAGTACACATCGTTGTGGCCGATGAAACCCAGGTTCGATTCCAGGTGATGGCAGATTTTCTTTTTTTTTCAACGTTTTTACAGTTGTTTAATTGAGGTGCAGAAGGGTCTACAATATATATCGAACAAGCTTTTTTTTTTTGAGATTTAAACAAGACGTCTACTATTGATTGATAACAGTTTTTAAGATGGTAGTAGTTTTGGTCAAAGCTGAATTTTTATGATGTGCATGAGCATGATCTCTTTTAGCCTTTGAAGATGATAATTCAAAAATTTCGATATTACCTGTTGAGCCCTTTTCAGCAGTGACAACACAGAAATTACCATTACCTGCACCCGTAGCTGAGTTACCATTAATACCATTGATACCATTTTTACTTGGATCAATTTCGCAAGGTAAACCATTACATTTAGTTGAATCTGCACAAGTGATTCTAATACCAAAACTTGGTAAAACACTTCCAAAATCATCTAAATAAATTGGATTCCATCCAATTTTAATATATGTATTTTCATTGCTGTCTTGATTTGCACCAGCCACGTATGGCGACCAATTCCCATAAGGATTTGCCTTTGATCCCCATTTACAACCATCGTCGATGGAGACACCAGGTGGATTAACATAATAATGAGCAGCAGAACTTATAAAATAATCAGTTCCAGGCACTGCCAAAGTTAATTTACTACTTGAGTCAACATTGTTTGGTATTAACATTTCTTCATTACCAGGTAGGACAGTTTGACAGATTGCAATGTTTTTACTGCATAAATTATTTGCAATTAAAGTACCTTTACCATCGTAACAGTATTTTTCATTTGAGTTTTTTAACTCTAATTCACCATTACTGTTACAATAAAGTCCTCCATTTTGAGAGCTTGGGTAAGAATAACTTGTAACTGAAGTATCCCATTGACCCATTAATTGACCTGGTGGACATGCATATGGACACCATGAGCCATATGTGCATTCTTGATCTGAATGCATCGCCCAACCAGCATTCTGCCCTTTGGTTTGAACTGCAACCAAGCCTTTGTCAGTTGGGAACGAACAGGTATCGGCTCTTTTAAATAATTGTGTGACATTCTTTCCTTCAATTTGATGAACGTGATTTGAGCAACTAACAGTAGCTAAAAAAAATAATATGGACAACATTTTACAACGAAGTTATAGTTGCACATTATACTACAGAGCAGATTAGGCTATTAAATAGAGAAGTATCGTTTCTTTTGAGCTTCGTTTCTTTTAACTGACGTTCCTTATATGTTTAATTCAAGATACATAAAGAGTCTAGAAGATCAGCATGGTTTCTAAATGTTGATCAGAGCACATTCAAAAAAAAAGATAATATTGAATACTTTTCAGAAAAAATACGAGTGTAAGAAGTACAAATGACAAAAGTCAAAAGAAATATAAAATGACACAATTTTTAGTTCTTAATACATCATTATGCTGCTTTTGTGGTAAAATCAAAAAAACCGTAAAAACCATCGCTTTAAAACCCTAAGACAACTGCGTACATATAGTTTAATACAAATTTGCTTACTTTACATACAAAAAAACAAAGGGCTTCAATTGAAATCGGAGTCTGCTAAATATCAATTTAATTTATTTGATTTGCGGGTAAAAAAACCAAAATTGGGTTTAGAGGAATTTATTTGAGACCATAAAAAAATCTTAATTTATAAACAATTCTCCTTTGCTAAGTTTGCTTAAATTTGGATAAATTAATTGAAATCATTTCAATAATTGTAATCAAGCCCTATTTTACATTATAAAGGTGCTGTAAAATTTTTTATAAGTTGCATAAATTACCTTGAAGGTTATAAATACATTTAAAGTACTTCATTTTACAAAAAATTTATTTTAAAAGGTCAAGAAAATGAAAGGAAAACAAATCCGTATCATTTCTCTATTAGTTATTGATACTATTTTTTTCTTTTTAGAAGTTTCTGTCGGTTATGCTGTTCATTCTTTAGCTTTAATTGCTGATTCATTTCATATGTTAAATGATATTATTTCATTAGTTGTTGCACTATGGGCAGTTAATGTTGCAAAAACAAAAGGTGCTGATTCAAGATATACTTATGGTTGGAAAAGAGCTGAAATATTAGGTGCCTTAGTTAATGCAGTCTTTTTGATTGCTTTATGTTTTTCAATTTTAATTGAAGCTATTCAAAGATTAATTAGTCCAGCTATTATTACAAATCCAAAATTAATTTTATACGTTGGTACTGCTGGTTTAGTTTCAAATATAGTTGGTTTATTTTTATTCCATGAACATGGACATTCTCATGGTGGTGGAGGACATTCCCATTCTCATGGTGACTCAAATGACGAAGATGATGATACAGTTAGTGAAAGTCCAGTTTTACCTGAGGTCATCGTTAATGCTTATGATGAAACAAGTGGGTTATTAGAACATTCAAAATCAAAAGCTTACTCCGATCTTGAACAAGGCCATTCCCACTCCCATGATCATGATCACGATGATCATGTTGAAGATTCAACAAAAAAGACTAAAAAGCAAAAATCAATGAATATGGAAGGTGTATTTTTACATGTTTTAGGTGATGCTTTAGGTAATGTTGGTGTTATTTTAACTGCTTTATTCATTTGGAAAACAAACTATTCTTGGAAATATTACTCAGATCCTTTAATCTCATTAGTTATTACTGCCATCATTTTATCATCTGCAATTCCACTTTGTAGAAGAGCCTCAAGAATTTTGTTACAAGCCACACCATCAACAATAAATGCAGATGAAGTTCAAAATGAAGTTTTAAAAGTCGATGGTGTTAAATCTGTACATGATTTACATATTTGGAATTTGACTGAAGATATATTTATTGCTTCTTTACATATTGAAGTTGATGCAAACCCTGAAACTTTCTTGGTTATTGCAAGTGAGATTAGAAGTGTTTTACACGATTTTGGTATCCATTCAGCTACTGTCCAACCTGAATTCATTGGTCAACCAAACATATCCGGTGATGCTTATCAGCAGTTCACAAAAATTGCTAGTGGTAAATATTCTTCAAGAAATAATTCCATCCAAAATTTACAAAAAGCAATTGATAGTTCAAGAAATGGTAGCGAGCAATGTATTGTTGACTCTGCAGTGAATTGTAATACTACAAGCTGTTTAGATAATCATTAAATAGAGATAGATAACTAGTGAGGTCTTTTTTTTTTACAAGGGAGAAAATTTTTTTCATTATTGTTGTGTGTATTAGTTTTATGATGTTAATGTTTTTACAATATATGATTGGTTCCTTTTTTCATTAATATAAGTATGGCTAACAAAACGTAAAGAAGATGGTGGTGATTATCATCATTATTGATGGTTTCAATTTGCTACCTCTATTTTTCTTACTGTTTAGTTTCTCTCCTTGTGACTCACTTGTGGTTATTGTTGCACCAACTGGGTCACTTAATCCATCTAGATTTTTCCAAATTTTATAAATATAACTATCATCAACTGAATCTCTGAAATTTGAATCGAAACCTTTTGATGCGTCCCAAAACATTAAACCACCAAAATTTTTGAACTCTTTAACCTCATTTACTTTATCAGTTAAAATATCAATATCGTCAATAAATCCATTTTCAGTTGACGTCCTTGATGATGGTAAACCTAAAAAGATTTTTGTGTTAAAATTTAAACTAATCAAATGGTCACTCCAATCATTAAAATTAAAAGATTTTGAGTCAATAACACATTCATTATTATAAAATTGAACAAATAAATAATCTAATTCAAAACCATCAATCAATTCACTATTACTTTTATCTGGGAAATTACATTGGGGGGCTGAACTGAAATAAAATTTTTTTGACCCTTCAACAGAACTCAAGTTAGATAATTCTTTAATTAACTCTAAATACCCAACTTGATTTTCATTCTCTGAATCAATATCAAATCCATCTATAACTGAGTCTCCAAATGGTCTAATTGAATTATCTTTACCTTCACCAAAATAATTCCATAAAGTTTTTGCAAACACTTTTGCTTCATCTGTTGATTTAAATCCATATGTTGATTCTTTTAATTGCTCACCACCTAATGATAACAAAACCTTTTTACCAGATTCTTGACATTTTCTGATATCTTCACCAACCTTTTCACATTTATAATGACCATTTTCATTAATGTTACAATAATTTGATAAATTTATTTCGAATTTATCTTTCTCTGTATCTTTTCTTCCATATCCATCTCCAAATGTTGATATAAATGCTAGTATAATAATATCAACTGAATTAGATTCACAATAGTAACTTAGTTCTCTTTGTTTAACTTTATGTGATTCTTGTCCCCAATAAACAGCTATTAAATTGTCTTTACTAACCTTATCGGTGAAGACACCTGAAATTGCTAAAAAAAGCCTTGAAAAGATAAATAAATTAATTAATATGAGCATTTATGACTTAAGGTATTATAAATTATTATTTTGATGACATTTTATGATTCTAAGTCTCTTCTCATTTTAAACAGAAAAGTTTATGACATCGTAGTAAAAATAATCAAAAGACAGGAATTTGGCAAGAACTTTTAAGAAAATATTAAAAACTGTACTCAGCATCCAAATCTATGCCACAAGCCCCTTGGGTCTGATCAATAAACTCAAGAATCATCAGACTCTCTTTGACACATTCTTAAATCCCGATTATGTAATGTTTTTTTCCACTGCCTCTCTTTCCATCTTCAACCAACAACAATTATGGTGAAGAGATCTGCTAGATTCTTCATAATATCTGCTGTACTTGGTGGTATCGCTCTATTATCTTTATATTCTATCAAGCAGAATCATCACAGAGTTGCAATTTCGTACTTGGAAAAGGAGTTTAGGTACAACATACTAAAGGTGTTATATCCACAGCATCATTATACAAAAGCAAATATAACTGAATCACCATTATATGATGCATTATTTGAACAGCATACATCATTAGTGAAACAGCACTATTCTAATTACGAAGAAATGGGCGAAGAAGTTAATTATCATAGAGAAAATGCCACCTTTTTCTCGTTAGTTAGAAATGAAGAATTATATTTAATGTTGCAATCAATTAAACAAGTTGAAGATAGGTTCAATAGAAGGTATCATTATGATTGGATTTTTGCAAATGACGAAGACTTCACGGAACTATTCAAATCAGAAGTTGGTAGTTTAGTTAGTGGTAATGCCACATTTGTTAAAATACCCGTTGAATATTGGTCATATCCAGAATGGATTGATCAAGAAAAAGCTGCAAAAACAAGAAGAAAAATGAAGCTGAATCAAATCATTTATGGTGGCTCAGAATCTTATAGACATATGTGTAGATTTAATTCAGGATTTTTCCACAGATTAGAAGCATTTAATGGAATTAAATATTATTGGAGAGTTGAACCAGATATTAGATTTAATTGTGATTTACCGTATGATTACTTTAGATATATGAGAGAAAATGATATTAAATATGGATGGACAATGTCATTACATGAGATAAAAGAAACTATTGATGGTTTGTTTGATGCAACATTAGAATTTTTCAATAAGAACCCAAGTTATATTGCACAGAATAATGATATTAATTTCATTTCAATAGATAGTGGAAATACTTATAATCTATGTCATTATTGGTCAAATTTTGAAATTGGTGATTTGGATTTTTTGAGATCTGATAGATATAGAGAGTATTTTGAACATCTGGATAAAAAAGGTGGTTTCTTTTACGAAAGATGGGGAGATGCTCCAGTTCATTCCTTAGCAGTTTCTTATTTGCTGAACCAGAATGAAATTCATTATTTTGATAATACTGGATATTCCCATATGCCACACTCACAATGTCCAAGAGATATTGAAACAAGAACACATTTACGTTGCGCTTGTCAACCTGCTATGGATTTTAATAGAGGTCATAGAGACAGTTGTTTAGCAAGATTTTTACAAGTTAGAAAACCAAAAAATTAATGAATTCTACGAAAAGATGTAAATAAAATTTATTATTTATTTATTGTAATGTATCATTATTTTTTCGTTACCATTCTAATTCAGCTGCCCATCTTAATTTCTTGATATTCTTTTTGGGAGATTTCGTTTTAATTATCTTTGATATTTTTGCAGGAGATTCACTTAAACTGAAATATTTTTTATGTTGTTCTTCAGTATAAAATCCTAATCTTGTGGTAACTGATTCATTTTTATTATTATGCGAATATTCATAAGCTCTAACAAATGCTAATTTATTTGATTTTGATGCCAATCTTGTACCTAATACGGGTATCGAAACTAATTCATTTGGATTATTTGGTATCAAAATGCCTTCAGAATTAGCAGCATTGATTTCAGTTGCATATTTTGTTGCATCATGTAATTCACCACTGGATGAATTAACAATAAAGTTTAAAGTTGATAAATTATTTTTAATTGAAGATTTTATTGAGGTTGTTAGTTTCTTTGGTGTACATTGGTTTACCATTGGCTCTGAATTATTTAATCTCTTTGATCTCCTAATTGCTGCACCAGTTAATATTGGGATTTTACTTTTGGAAGTTGTTATATGGGATCTTTTAACTCTTGAAGATATACTGTCATTTATAGGCTTTTCAGGACTTGATATTCTGAATTCATCATCAATGATGGAATTATTTAATAATTCTGGGTTACCAAATAAGGGATATTCATCATCCATATCCTCCGAATTAATTCGAATTGTTTTATCCATTTTTTCATCTTGATCAAATAAAATAGGATCCTCACTAAATGAATTAAATTTAAGACTTGTTATTGATTGATAATTCTTAGTTGGAGACGAGTTCATCAACACTTCATTTTTTGAATCCTCTTCATGATCATCAACACTTGAATCTGAATCTGCAACCCTTAATAAACTATCTTCAGAAGTTTCCTCACTATCCAGCAGTGATGGTACCATATTCGATACCTCCTCAGAGTCTAATAGCTTGGATGTGTATGATTCTTTTCGAGGTGTACTTGCTTGTTCATGCACAATACTCATGACTATATGCTACTTATATGAAACCAAAACAAACGAATGAAGGACAAGAAAAAAAAAACGCAAAAAAAGTACAGCACAATATAATACGGGTATCTGTTCAACAAGAGCAATAAACCTTTTCTAAATAGATTAATTCAATCTTCAAAATGAAAAAAAAAGTGAAAGAAAAATAAAACGTTGCTGGAGTTAAAAAAAAACAAAAGAAAATTTTTATGCAAAAAAGGTAAATTCGCGAATCTCAACATAAACAATAACAAGTCATTAAATATGAAGATCAAAAGAAACCTGAATGGTTGATTGTAAATATCATTAAATATTTGGATTGCTTATATTGCTACTGTACGGTATTATTTTTTGAATCAAGAATTTAGTGCAATTTTAAGCATGATTTTCTCAAAAGAAACACATTTATGTGAGATTTATGTGACTTTTGTGTCAATTTTGCTTCTATTTACATTTAAAAAAATTATTACTAAGAACCACAATTTTTTTAAATTGGTTTTGTGGTTTGTGTTAATTTAGAATTTGATATAAAAAATGTGATTCAACACTTTTTTCTTCACTCTTTTTAATTTTATTAAATCGAACTAGAATTCGCTATGGCAGTCTTTAACTTCAGAAGAAACTCAATTTCAAAGAAATCTTCAACTGAAAATGCTTCTGAAAAACCAGAAACTATTCCTGAAGAATCAACTTCAACAGAAGCTCAAGTTCATTCTGAAGAAACACAAGCTGTTCAAGAATTGTCTGAACCAAAGCCAGAATCTCTTAAATCTCAAACCGTTGCTCATATTACTTCTTATCCATTAATCAGAGAATCTTTAGACGTTGTTGAAGCAATCCCAGGTGTAAGAGTTGTTAAGTTAAAAACTGAATCATTAGCTGATCCAATTGTTGGATTTTTATTCCATAACGGTTTTATTCAACCAATTTTTAAAGCAGTTGATGATTTTGGTAATCAAACCTTAGGAACAATTGATAATTTTGTTCCATCAATTAAAACTACAGGTTATATTGAAGTTGGTGAAATGGCTAAAGCACCATTTGTCTATGCTGACGATACAATTAGAGCTGTTGTTGTTGCAACAAATGATGCAATTGATGTTAATATTTTAGAACCAACTAAAAAATTAGTTCATGATACTCGTGCTTATTATAATAAAAATATCTATGATACAAAAGGTAAACCATTATTAAGATCTTCAGTTGATCCAGTTTTTAGACCAATTAATCAAGCAGTTGATGAATTTATTTCAACTCATTTACCAAGAGAAGGTGAGGCTATTTCTCAAGAATTTTCAAGTGAAATTGAGAGAAATCTTTGGTTAACTTGGGATTTAAAAAAAAGATCAATTCCTGTTATTGCTGGTAAAATTAATGAAGCAATTTGTTCTCCATTTACTTATTCAAAACATGTTTTAGATGTTTATAATGATAATTTAAATAAACAAGAACAAAAATCTGTCAGTTCATCAATTGTTGCAACCTATAATTCATCACTTGATTTAGTTGAGGAAGCTTGGAGTAAAGTTACTGATTCAACTTGGAACAAGGTTTTTAAGAAAGGCAAAGTTGAACAATCAACTGTAATTTCAAATGCTGAACCAATTGAACCAATTACCACTGTTGAAGTTGTTAATGGTACAACTCAGTCATGATCATTTAATTTCAAAATTTAGATTCATTGAAATCTTATTATTTTTATTTTTATTTTATAAATCTTATAAAGCTATTAGAATTTGTAGTCATTAGGCTTAAAATGTTTAAAAGTAAAGCTAATAATTTACGAATCTATTTTAGGGTTCAGATATCAGGTGATTTACTTTAGGCTTAGGAGGTTCGCGAATTTAAGGTTCCTGCTGGCTTCACCGTCTGATTTCAGTATAATTCGCGATATTTGGTTGATTATATCAGCAACCACAGGTAAAATGGTTAAAACATCCAAACATTTCAAGTTTTTTTTTTTTGGAACAAACATTTTTTCAAGAAAAGTGAAAAACTTAAAAGTTTAGAATTATCATTTGTTAAGGATCAAACTATACAGAAAAAGTGAGTGAATTAAACTATTGTAGCTTAATATGGCTACATTCATGAAGCGAAGGAATCAACAGTAATGAAGAATATATTGATTTGTTTGCATTTAGTTATAATATCAAAGTTTTCAAATATTTGTGAAATTCTAGTATAATGTTAATAAATTTAAAATAAATTATAATGAAAATGAAATAACGTTGTTTGTGAATGAAAGGGGTCAATACTGTGATCATTCTATAAATAGATATATTCTTTATTCAGTTGATTTCTTTGAGAATGAAATTTTTAATTTTGAACTTCAATACTAACTAGTAACCAGTGTCTCGTCTTAACGAATATCAAGTCATTGGTCGTCGTTTACCAACTGAATCAGTTCCTGAACCAAAATTATACCGTATGAGAATCTTTGCTTCTAACGAAGTCATTGCCAAATCTCGTTACTGGTATTTCTTACAAAAATTACACAAAGTTAAATCAACTTCAGGTGAAATTGTTTCTGTTAATGTTATCTCAGAATCTCACCCAACCAAAGTTAAAAACTTCGGTATCTGGGTTCGTTACGATTCAAGATCTGGTACTCACAATTTATACAAAGAATTCAGAGATGTTACCAGAGTTGGTGCTGTTGAAACTTTATACCAAGATTTAGCTGCTCGTCACAGAGCTAGATTTAGATCAATCCACATCTTAAAAGTTGTTGAATTAGAAAAAACTGATGATGTTAAACGTCAATACGTTAAACAATTTTTATCAAAAGATTTAAAATTCCCATTACCTCACCGTTTACAAAAATCAAAAAACATTTTCGCTCCAAAACGTCCATCAACTTTCTACTAAGCTGTCTAATGTTTTAAGAGATGTGTTTATTGTGTTTCTTTTAATATAAAATTTTAACATGAATTTTTGTATTTTAGTTATACTAAACTGTGTATATTTTAATGGATTTTAACATACAAAAGCTAATAAAAAAAGAATTTCGTAGTATTTTTTACAAAAATTAAATTAATTTTATCCCATTTCTATACGTTTAGGTACTTATAAAATATTATATGCAAAAAAAAATTGTTTAATGAATTGAATTTATTTATGAAATAAAGTAATAACTCCATAAAAGAAGATACTTGATAGAACTGGGATTGTAAAGTTATCATCCCAATTAAATAAATCAATACCTTCAGATAATGCAGCAACAAATCCTGATAATATTGACATTGTATGAATACTCAAATAACTTGTTTCTGGAGTCCAATAAATGTCACCTTCTCTATTGAATTGGTTATAATTTGGAATAAAATATCCATATAATAAATAACTTGCTAATACTCCAATAGCAAAAGCAGCCATTGATCCAGCCAATGATTTATTTCTAGCTAATTTTGGAGTCAAATGACCAAATTTTCTACCACAAGTTGAAGCAGCAGTATCTGACCAACTTAATAATAGAACTGATAATAGAATAATATCTTTTGAAAAGAAACTAAAAGAAAAATCTAAACCTAAAATATACCATAAAACCCCATTATACGAATTAACTTCTGACTCTCTCATCAATGCACCAACAACTTGACAGTATAATTTATTGAATCCAGCAAATCTAAATCTAATTAAATCTAAAATAAAGATATTTATGAAAGCAATATGGAAACCAACTGGGAATGATTCAATTTGAACCCCAATCGTGTATAAATATAGAGTTATAAAACCAATTGAACTATGAAATACTTTTCTAGGTATTTCATGTTTACGAATATAATCACCAAATATACTATGAGCAGATAAGAATTCATGAATGGATGGAGTTGATTCTCTTTCAGTAGGCTTGGTTTCAATTGAATTATCATCACTTACCGATGATAATGAAGGAACATCTGATTCGTCAACGTCAGATTTTAAAGACGAAGCAGAGGAGACATCTTTGGACGGTATTGAAAGCTCTTTCGCTTTGTTTCTTTGTGAAATTCTGCTGCTTCTTCTAACAGCAGTCGACATTACTTTTTGTGTTGTTGTTTACTTTGAAAACGGCAAAGAAACCAAAATTTTAAACATTTTTTTCTGATTTTTGATTAAAAAACGAAAAACTTCCATTTTAGGTAAGTCGTTTCGTATTTTCCTGATTTGGAAACTCGCGAATATTTTGCGCTTTTTTTGTCGCTTTTAGTTAAAATTTTTTTTTGTGAAAATTTTATTGAAGCTCATCTCAAATTTTATTTAAAAAGTAAAATGGCTTACGTTTTAACTGAAACTGCTGCTGGTTATGCTCTTTTGAAAGCTTCAGACAAGAAGATCTACAAATCTTCTACTTTAATTGCTGATTTGAATTCTACAGAAAAAGTTTTAAACCAATTTAAAATTTCAGCATTTTCAAAATTTAATTCAGCTGCAAATGCTTTAGAAGAAGCAAATTCAATTATTGAAGGTAAAGTTTCACCACAATTACAAAAATTATTAGATGATGTCAAGGCTGACAAAAAAACTACATTAGTTGTTTCAGAAACCAAATTAGCAAACGCTATTAATAAATTAGGTTTAAATTTCAATGTTGTTTCTGACGCTGTCACTTTAGATTTATACAGAGCTGTTAAAGAACACTTACCAGAATTATTACCTGGATTATCTGATTCTGATTTATCAAAAATGTCCTTAGGTTTAGCACATTCTATTGGTCGTTATAAATTAAAATTCTCTGCTGATAAAGTTGATACCATGATTATCCAAGCTATTGCATTATTAGATGATTTAGATAAAGAGTTAAATACTTACGCAATGAGATGTAAAGAATGGTATGGATGGCATTTCCCTGAATTAGCTAAAATAATTACTGATTCAGTTGCTTACGCAAGAATTATTTTAACTATGGGTATTAGAGCAAACGCTTCAGAAACTGATTTAAGTGAAATCTTACCAGAAGATGCTGAAGAAAGAGTTAAAACTGCTGCTGAAGTTTCTATGGGTACTGAAATTACAGAAATTGATTTAATTAACATCAAAGCTTTAGCTGAACAAATTGTTGAATTTTCTTCCTATAGAGAAAAATTATCTGCATATTTATCATCAAGAATGAAAGCCATCGCTCCAAATTTAACTGAATTAGTCGGTGAATTAGTTGGTGCCAGATTAATTGCTCATTCCGGTTCTTTAATTTCATTAGCAAAATCTCCAGCATCAACCATTCAAATTTTGGGTGCTGAAAAGGCATTGTTCAGAGCTTTAAAAACTAAACATGATACACCAAAATATGGTTTAATCTACCATGCTTCATTAGTTGGTCAAGCTTCTGGTAAAAGTAAAGGTAAAATCGCAAGAGTTTTAGCTGCTAAAGCTGCTGTTGCTTTACGTTATGATGCATTAGCTGAAGATCGTGATGATTCAGGTGAAATTGGATTAAGTGTCAGAGCTAAAGTTGAATCAAGATTATCAACTTTAGAAGGTAGAGATTTAAGAACTACTTCAAAAATTACTCGTGAAAATAAAAAAATCGAAATCAGCGAAGCAAAAGCATATAATCCAGATGCTGATGCAATTGAAGCAGAAAAAGCTGATTCTGATGATGAAAGTGATGATGAAGATTTGAAAAAGAAAGAAAAGAAAGAAAAGAAAAAAGAAAAGAAGGATAAAAAAGATAAAAAACGTAAGAGAGATGAAGAATCTGAATCATCACCAAAAAAGAAATCAAAAAAAGATAAAAAAGATAAAAAGAGTAAAAAAAATAAAGATTAAGGAATTTAAATCTTTTTTGTAAATTAGTTTTTGTTATATCCAATTTTTATTTGTTTGTTCAAATAGCATGTACATTTATAACAAATTTGTTTTAATGATTACTTTGTTTTAGATAAAAGTAAATAAATTATTTTGTGTTAAACCTGTTGTAGTGCCTATTATCCCATTGATAGATTTTTGTCTGGAGTTTTGATATTCCATAATTTTGGAGAATCAATATTCCATGTAGCTAAGTCATAAATGTATAAATATCAGGTAAAAGAAGCGATTCGTCCACTAATAAACAGAGAGAAAATATGAATTAAATAAATCACTTGAATCAAATAGAACTAAAATACTAACTGAAATATGAAATGAGTGCTTCTTATTACTATACATATTTGACTAAGATAACGGGTAGAAAACAAAAACACAAGAAGACCGGTCAAAGTTCGCCTAATACAGTTCGCAGAAGCCTAATTGCACCCCAGATCACTGCTTCATTTAGCCACTCTGACATAAAGCTTAAGTGACCAAAATTCAGCAACTTCATTCGTCAAGCGGTATCAAGGTGTTCCCGAGAGTCAAGTACCATCCACTCTTTTTGCAAATTTTTTTTTTTATCTGACTAGACAATGCATATACACCGAAGAGACACAAATGAGAGAGAGATATGGTTAAATAAGAGAGTTCGCTCAATCATATCGGATTCTGGGGATGTAGTCATTACTATGGAGAAGCTGTTCGTTGATTTGAGAGATTTAGACGTACTTTGCCTGATGTAATGAAATTATATTTAAAAAGGGTCTTAATTAATAAGCGTATCCTTTCTGCGGATAAACTGATAATTACCATATCCCTTCTGTATTTCTTTTATTTTTGGGAAACATAAGTGATTTCTAGCCAATAGAATCAGTACCGATGAAATACCATGGTGGACTCCTGGACTCCTGGGTGTCAAGACTTTTCTAAGGATCAATAGTTTTTCCAGGCTGACAATATCTATACCCAATTTGTAGATACCGATAGCTTCGTATAAAACAATCACGATAGCAATCATGAGATCTGAACGTGAAAGAGAGCACTAACACCCTCTGACGGTACTAAGGGTGGGCCCACAAGGAGTAGAAACTTGAGATAGAAGCAGATGGAGATTAAATCCAACGGTCGGTGGTAGTTTAGTGTAGGTAGGTAGGAACCAGCAGTATCTCTTGGATGATAAAATCATAAGATTTGAACATAATTGTACAGATCGGGAAAGAATTTAAAAGCAATGGAGTGTTATATTCGCAGATCTGATAATATTCATGTATTAGCCGACCTTCATAAAGACCAAGTAACTACTAGTTATACTCTTTTAAGTAGGCACAAACAACGGCCTCATCAATTTAAGGCCTCCCTGCCTAGAAAAAATTCCAAGATTCTCTGTAGGCAAAAATTTCCTAAATGGATATTAAATTCCGCGGTGGTTTATAATACATTTGCGTCAGTATTGCAAGGCTAAACTCCTTTGTATGCTGCATGTACTAGTACACAAAAAGCGTGGGAGCAATTTGGTGCTCTTCATACAGATATGAGCGTCGAGCCATGTCCGGAGCTGAAACGCATGTTGCAGGTGTATCTGGGGCATAGGACATGTTTTATATAAAAGAAACTGAACACCTTTGAAAAAACTTTTCTAACTCTATTGATAAAAAAATTTTATTATGAGTGAAAGTGATAGAGAACATCAACTCCAACAAGATCATCCAGATGATCATCTAGATGATCATCCAGAGCTTGAAAGAATACTTACTGCTGAAGGTGGTATTGTTCAAGAAGATGTGATTACCTTAACATGGCCTGCAATTAAACATTATTTTGCTACTAGAATCTCAAGTTTAGGTGAATTACATTTGGATAACGTTAAAGATATAAATCCATTACCAGCTTTAAGTGAAATGTCTTTAAGAAATTGGAATTTTTTCGCTTTAGGTACTTTAGCTTGGTTCAGTGCAAGTTTTGATTTCTTTTTAACTGCCGTCTGTGGTACCCAAGTTGCTGCTTCATTAAACGTTTCAACTGCTGATATCACATGGGGTTTATCTGCCGTTTTAATGGTTCGTTCCGCAGGTGCTGTTATTTTTGGTTTCTGGACTGATAAATATTCAAGAAAATGGCCTTTTATCACCTGTTGTGCTATTTTCTGTGCTCTACAAATTGGTACAGGTTTCTGTAACACTTATCAACAGTTTTTAGCTGTTAGAGCTTTATCCGGTGTTGCTATGGGTGGTACTTACGGTACCGCATCTGCTACTTCTTTAGAAGATTCTCCACTTAAGGCTCGTTCATTCTTATCAGGTTTATTCTTTACTGCTTATCCATTTGGTTTGGTCTTTGCTGCCATCTTCTGGGAAGCTTTTAGACATACTGAAAAAACTTGGAGAGCTTTATTCTGGTTCAGTTCCGGTATTCCATTTGTTTTAATTATTTGGAGATTGCCTTATCCAGAAACTACTTATTTCCAAAGAGTTTTAAGTGCTAGAAAATTAATCAAACAAGATCAAATTATTGCAGGTACTTATGTTGAAACCACTTTTAAAGATAACATTAAAAACATTGGTAAATTATGTTCTAAATATTGGGTTTTATTCGTTTATTTAATCTTATTCATGGCAGGTCCAAATTACTTAACTCATTCTTCACAAGATTTATATCCAACTATGTTAAGAAAACAATTATCATTCTCTGAAGAAAAAATCACCGTTATGATTGTCATTACTAATTTAGGTGGTGTTGTTGGTTCTGTTATTATTGGTACTATAATGGAACTTTTAGGTCGTCGTTTGAGTTTATTAATTTGCTGTGTCTGTGGTGGTGCTTTCTTATATCCTGCTTATATGGTTAATGTTGATGCTACTAGATTTGCTGGTGGTTTCTTCTTATTCTTCTTCATCATTGGTGTTTGGGGTATTATTCCAGCTCACTTATCAGAATTATCACCACCAGATGCAAGAGTTTTAGTTTCAGGTTTAGCTTATCAATTGGGTAATTTAGCTTCATCTGCATCATCAACTATTGAAACAAGATTAGCTGATATATGGCCATTGGCTTATGATTCAACTGGTGCAGTTACCAAATATAACTACTCCAAAGTTATGGCAATTTTAACTGGTTCCGTCTTTATTTACTTAATCTTTGCAACTTTAGTTGGTCCTGAAAAATTCCACAGAGATTTATCATCACCAGTTATGAAGAAATATATTGGTAAAGTTATTGCAATCGAACAAAACCATGATGATATTGAAAATTACTTAAAAGTTCAAAGAGAAGAAAATCACATTCATGATGATGATTCTAATAGATCTTCAGGGAAAGAAGAATCAAAAGCTCCATCATCTTAATTTAATTCTTAGAATTCTAATAGTTTGCATTTTTAATATCTTTAGACAAATTCATTTAACGAGTTTACGATTTTAATAAAAAAAAAAGGTTTTTATTAATTTATTTAATTGTAGTAATTTATCTGGTTGTAGTTTCATTTACCCGGGAGACTTTTAAAAAATTTAATTGTTTAATAATTTTATTTCTTTATGGACGAAGCTTCAATATCGATAGAGGAAACTAATAAGATTAGGCTACAGCTTGGTTTGAAGCCTATTCCTATACCCAATCAGTCCAAAAGTGAATTAGACGTTGATCAAACGAATAAAATTAGATTGTCTTTGGGTTTAAAGCCATTAGAAACAGAAATCAAGCTAGGCCAAACAACTGAGGAGTATCAAAAAGATGCTGAAATCCAACTAAAGAATGAGCAAGTTAAAGAGAATTTAGATAATTTGAAGCAGAGATTGATAAGGAAGAAAAAAATTAATATAATTAAAACTTTGGCAGAATCTGATACTGAAGAAACTGATGATTGGTTATCAAAGATATCGAATAATGAAGAAAAGAAGAATAATAGTTCAAAGAAGAAGAAAATAAATACAGAGAGACTCAAAGTTAATCATAATTTAAATGAATTTAATGGAATGGATAAAGATGTTATATTGACATTAAAAGATCAATCGATTTTTAACGATGATGATGAATTAGAATCAAATGAATTATTGAAGAAGAAGAAATTAGAGAAAGATTTGAATTTCAAAAAGGGTAATAATGAAATAGAGGATGTTGAAATGGAGGATTCAACTGATGGTCATTTTATGATTAATGGTAAAAAAATACAACTTGAAGAAAAGCCTAAAAATGAACCAGATATTAAATCAAATAAAATCAAAATCAACTTAGAATTAGAATTGGATGAAGAAGAAAAAAGATCAGACTATTCCAGCAAGCCAATTAAAATTAAAAAAATTAAAAAACAATCATCTTTAAAGAGACAAAAGAATTTTGAAATTAAAAATGTTGAATTGATAAATCAGGATTTAAACATTAGAGACAATCTAGAATTACAATCAATGCTGAACTTAAGAAGGATTAATACTTTAAAAAAGCGGAGGAAATTAAACCCAGAAGAATTAGTTGAGCAAATCAATAATGAAAAAGATGAAGAAATTGAAATTGATAATTCAAAGAATTTAATCATCGATGAGAATGATGAATTTTTAAGTTCAATCAAGAATATTGCTGAAGAATCTAAAGTTTTAGAAGAGAGTGAACAAATTAAACCAGATTTTATTGAACAGATTGAAATTAATAATGTTGTAAATGAGAATACCAATGAGGATAATTCAGAGATCAACTTTACAGGAGGGTTAGCATCAACATTAAACTTTCTTAAATCGAAGAATGTCGTTAAGGATAAATCCGTTGCTGAATTAAATAAAGAAAGACAAATACAAAATATTAAAAACCAAACGAGTTTAAATAGAATTAAGAATCAAATCAATAAAAGAATCAATCCAAAACAAGAAGTTGAAACCTCAGATTTAAATAATTATAAGCCTGAAATTAATTTAAAATACATTGATGAATTTGGTAGAGAAATGAACCAAAAAGAAGCATATAAACAACTTTCACATCAATTTCATGGGAAAATTCCCAATAAAAATAAAATTGAAAAAAAAAGAAAGAAATTGGAAAATGAATTAAACTCAATGAAAAATGAGAAGCTTTTATGAATTAAAAATACATTTTTAAAGTTTTTTTTAGTGTCAAAAAAACTGTAAAAAATAAACGAAAAAAAGAAAAAAAAATAAAATAAAAAAATTTCATGTCTCGTCAAAGAATTTCATAAATAAAAACTTAGAAATTCAAATAAAACAAGGAAAATCTGGTATTCATTCGCTTTAAACCGCCAGATATTATTATTTATTACATTCCAAGGTTATTTTATCATAAATTATCATTTTTTAGATTAGTTTTGGGACTTTTTTTTTAATATTATATTAGTTGCTGATTTCAGTTAGGGAAAATGATAACAATTCAAATAAGTACACCAAACAAGTTTAAAGAAGGAGGTAATAACTATGACGATGATGATAGACCATCATTAAAACCTTCTAAATCATCTATTTATTTATCATCCAAAGAGTATCAAAAATATTTTACCATGGAAGGTAGAACCTCTAAATTTCATGAGTTTTTACCCGTTTTTGATTTAAGTATAGTTATCTCCTGTTTGGTTTGTTACTGTTTAAGTGCTATCTCTTCAAATATATCCAAGATCATTTTAAAGGACTTCAACCATCCAACCTCCTTAACAGAATTTCAATTTTTAATTTCTTCTTTAATTTGTTTAACTGCAATCTTTATAATTCAATTCAATAAAAACTTAATTAAATTCTTCCCAGTTGGAACATTACCAAAATATCCAACCAAGCCAAATGGCATGAATGAGTTCACATATATTTATTCAATTATTAAACCAACCAATAAGATTATTTCAAAGACTTTACCAATGGGAATCTTTCAATTTATTGGCCATATCACTTCCCATAAATCCATCGCTTTAATCCCAGTAAGTTTAGTTCATAGCATAAAAGCATTAAGTCCAATCTCGACTGTTTTTGCATACAGATTAATTTTCAATGTTAAATATGATTTAATCACTTATATTACATTAATACCATTGATGACAGGTGTTATATTAACATGTTTTTCAGGTAAAAGAAGCAGAAATGTTGAGAATGGTGTTGATTTTTTCAAAGGACTACTTTATGCATTTATATCAATGGTTATATTTGTTTCTCAAAATATTTTTGCTAAAAAAATTTTGGAAGTCAAAGATTTTAATAAATTACCAATTAATAAAAAAGATGAAAATGAGGATGAAAAGATTGATAAAATAACTATTTTATTATATTGTTCAATTTTTGGATTTTTATTAACATTGCCAATTTATTTAATTTCTGAATTAACAAACTCACACTTCACAGTTTTTGAAATCAATTTAAACATTTTATCGTTGTTATTAATACATGGTGTTAGCCATTTCATTCAATCAATGATCGCATTTCATTTAATTGGCACAATGTCACCAGTTAATTATTCAGTTGCAAATATCTTGAAAAGAATTGTTGTCATTTCAATTGCGATTCTAGTTGAAAGAGAAAAAGTTAGTAAGAATCAAGGGTTTGGGTTACTATTAACAATGATTGGACTTTACGCATATGATAAATGGGGGATTACAAAGAAATAATACAAGCACAGCTCATATTTATATTAATGTAAGTCTAATATTAATGTTTTGCGACTGGGGTTTCACCAGTTAATTTACCAACTAACTCTCTAGCCATATCACCAAAACCAACCATGAAGATTGTTTGCCAGATACCTAAACCGATTCTTGGAGTGACACCTCTGTATAAACCTGTAAATCCATTATTTGAGTAGATATATTTAGCAGCACCTAAGACGTTTAAATTTTTTGGTCTGTTTGGATCGTTAGTTTTAGATTGCATCTCAACTCTAATGACTTCGATAGGTTGATTCCAAGCACTTAAACCACCACCAATGGCACTTGCAAAGATTTTTTCAAAACCTGATAATTTCTCATCTTTTGATTTACCAGAGACGTTTTTGATTAAATCTTCAGCTAATCTCGCGAAACCGAATCTTGAACCCCAATTAGTACATTGTCTGATTGCAACGGCGTTAACACCTTTGTTAATACCTCTAATACCTTCTTTTTTATAAATTTCTTTGAAGACTTGGAATGAGGTTTGTTGAGCAACACCTGGGACAGCAGCTTGCTTTGATCTGGTAATTTCAACAGTTTTCATACATGTACAGAACCCCATTGTCAAATAAGCTTGAGCTAAACCACCAATCATACCACCACCGATACCAGACAAGAAGTTTGAAGCACCAATTGTACTCAATCTATATTCAGCTTCAGCACTGACAAAAAGTAACACAGCACCTTTAGTGGAAGCTTCAATCCAGGCCCATGGGATCAAACCTTGATAAAAACCCAAGATCCCACCACGAGACCAGACGACCTTAGCAGATTCTAATAAACTTAATTGTCTATTAGCAGCCATTGTGGTCTTAATGACTTCCAAAGGTTGACCTAAAGTGGTGACTTCAGCTAAATTCAAACCTGCACCCAACAAAATATTAGAAAAACTGATTGGCTTCTTTTCAACCTTTTGACTCATCTTAATTTGTAACTGAACAAAAAAAATTCAATTTTTTCTCCAGACAAAAAAACGGAGAAGCGGTGAAAAAAGATTAAAAAAATAAAAAAAAATAACGACAACTGCAGGACTCGAACCTGCGCGGTAAAATACCAAAAGATTTCAAGTCTTTCGCCTTAACCACTCGGCCAAGTTGCCTAAGATATAATTGATGGAAACACGTGCATTACCACAATGTATGAACCATGTATGGTTAAAGTATAACAAACCCTGACTATCTCTCTTTCCCTTTTCATTTAATGCAAAATAATGGGTGTAGTATGAGTGTAGATAACTCTCAGAATCTGCTGGTGACATTACTGTCATAATAGAGCTTCATTTAGAAATGTTTCCTGTCAATTTCGTAGCACGTGATCAGGGGACCCTTGATGCAAATCCCAACAAGATTGATCAGTGTAGTAGTAGTGAATGAAAGGAAATGGTGAAGGAGAGTCTACAGAGGTGCAGACAGTTTTATACGATTCGCAGTTCATCCAATCACAGCATTTGATTACAAAATACAGTTCAATTACCAAGGAATATCACGTTACCTCGATATGCACCAAAAACCCAACAATTTACTATTATCATTACAGTAGTACGAAAAGAGATATAATTCGGTGTAAAGAACTCCCTTAACCATGAAAGAAATAAAATGTACTTCAATTAATCAATACACAAAT
Source organism: Millerago galiae (assembly GCA_030568845.1). NCBI lineage: Eukaryota > Fungi > Ascomycota > Saccharomycetes > Phaffomycetales > Phaffomycetaceae > Millerago > Millerago galiae. Next base: position 81,721 of record JAJMIZ010000007.1, on the reverse strand, counting down.
CGATTTAAGCAGCTCCACTTATTCCTCCTCAGTCGTTTCTTTTTCTCTTCCAAATCTAAAAAATCTTCTGATCGGTGAATGAATTCAAAATTTTTTTTAAAATTTTATTCTTCCTTTAATTTCATCAATCATGTCCACAACTTTGACTGGTGCTTCTCAAAACTCTGAAAACTCCACTTCAACCACAACTCAAAGAAGAGGTAACGTTGCTTCTTTGAAATTAACCAAAAATTTAGTAGCTATTGATACTAATGGAAACGTTTTTGAAGCTCCAGATTATAGCATCAAAGACATTTTACATGCTATTCCTGCTGAATGTTACGAAAGAAGATTGACTTCCTCTTTTTATTACGTCTTTAGAGATATTGCCCAATTAGCAATTGCAGCATATATCGCAAACACATATATCCCAACAGTTCCATCAAGTTTTGTTAGAGGTTTATTATGGGCCTCTTATACAATCTTACAAGGTTTATCTGGTACAGGTATCTGGGTCTTAGCTCATGAATGTGGTCATCAAGCTTTCTCAGATTATGGTTGGGTTAATGATTTAGTTGGTTGGATCTTACACTCCTCTTTGTTAGTTCCTTACTTCTCCTGGAAATACTCTCATGGTAAACATCACAAAGCAACTGGTCATTTAACAAGAGATACTGTCTTTGTCCCAGCTACTGCTGAACAATTCAAAGCTAAAAGATTTGTTGATAAATTAGAAGATATGAGTGAAGATGCCCCAATTGTGACTTTAAAAGCTTTACTTTTACAACAATTAGGTGGTTGGTGGGCTTATTTAGCTACCAACGTCACTGGTCAACCATACGAAGGTATTCCAGAATGGAAGAAAAACCACTTTGTCCCAGATTCTCCTTTATTTGAAAAAAGAGAATATTGGTTCATTGTTTTAAGTGATTTAGGTATCATTATTCAATCTTTATTATTATTTAAATTCTACAAAGCTGTTGGTCCTTTCTCATTCTTAATGAACTACTTCATTCCTTACATGTTTGTTAACCATTGGTTGGTCTTCATCACTTTCTTACAACACACTTCTCCAGCTTTACCTCATTATGATCATGAAGAATGGAATTTCGCTCGTGGTGCTGCTGCTACCATTGACAGAGAATTGCCATTTGTTGGTCCTTTCTTTTTCCATGATATCATTGAAACCCATGTCTTACATCACTATGTTTCAAGAATCCCATTCTATAATGCAAGACCAGCTTCTGAAGCCATTAAGAAAGTTATGGGTAAAAACTATGCCTACAGTGGTGAAAACATGTTTGTTTCATTATGGAAAGCTGCCAGAGAATGTCAATTCGTTGATGGTGACAATGGTATTAGAATGTTCAGAAACATAAATAATATTGGTGTTAAAGTTACTGGTAAATAGATTTTATCATTAACGAAATTTTATTTTTATTCACGAAATATACGTCTATTAAAGTTCTATTCTAATAATTCGAAACTATCAAGATCGTTAGTATCGATGAAATATTCGACTAATTTCAAATTTTTTTGACTTTTTAATTCAAATTCTTCGTTCCACAATCCCACAAATTTCAATGCCTCCTCTGGTTTAATTGTCTTTCTACCATCTTTCAAAACATATTTAGTGATTGCAGTAGAACAGATAACGTCTTCGCCTTTCTTTTCGGTTACGAATTTTGAAATAATGAATAACCATTTTGAATCCCATGCTAAAATCCTGGAGTCAACTCTATACTTTTCGAATGGTTTGATCTCCTTCTTGAAATTACAGAAGATGTTAGCAACCGGTATGAATGGCCATGTTTTACTCTCTGTTGGAAACTCAATAAAAAACTTTTGGAAAATTGATGTCATTAATTGAGTTCTAACGATATCTAGTTCTTCGAAATAAGTTGAATTGGATTTGTGCATATAAAAATCGCATTCGAATGGTGAATTGTAGGTCTTGTATGAATCAATTTGAAATGGGGATTTTATCTTGTGTTCTTGACGTAAACTTTTTGGTAGAATCAAATTCTTCACAATGATGTAGTAGAATCTGACATAATATGCCAATGGCAAAGACTTATATGACGATGCTAAGTAGGCATAGAACAGGTATTTCAACGTTGTAGTGAAAATTGACATCTTTTCAAGGAATTAGTTTCGGTATAAAATTTGAATATTAATTTGAATCTTTATTTTAACAATAAAATGGTCTTCAGCATTCCAACCTCGTTACCAAAGAATATTGGGACTTATGTCCGTAAGGCAAATGAGCTAGAGAAAGCAGATCCAATAATGTCTTATTTTTGTGAGTGAAAGTTGCTTGTTTTTAGAATTAATCACTAACAGATTAGGTGCACTTTATGCAATTGAAGAGATTTTGGATTCAGGAATACATACTAGTGATGAAGATATTGCTGTTTTGGCAGGAGAGCTATTAGATTACGTTGAAGCACAGAAAAAGTCAGAGGATGAAAACAACCTAAAAGAAATTGTTAACGATAAGGATTTGAGTATTGGATACATATTAAATTTTTCAGATACTATTTTCAATAATTCATTGAAGCAAATAACAGAAAAGAGATCTAACAAAAATACAGGCTTCAATCTGTTAACAAGTGTTACATTTTATGAGATTTTGAAATTATTTACTGATTATGAAAATCTCCAATATATAATAGATCCTGAGGAACTAAATAAAAGGAAAAAATACGCAAAGTTCCATGCTGCTCGAATCTTGAAAAGCTTAAAAAATGGTGAAGATCCAAATGAATACACAGCACCAGTTGAGAAAAAAGAAGATGATGAAACTTTACCAATTGTTGAGCCAGATGGGTCAAATAGTGATGGTTTAGGACTGCCAGATGTCAAGCCAACAATTGAACCATCCAGATCACCAACTGTTGATCCAGAGGAAGAGGATGATATTTCAAGTATTCTACCAAAACCACCAACTTCAAAGCCAAAACATTTGGATGAATCCACAAGTACCCCAGATTTAGGATTACCAGATACGTCGAATTTAGAATTACCAAAAATCCCCCAACCTGCTTCACCAATCCAGCAAGAACCAGTTAATGTAGAAGAAATCATTGAAGTCAATGAGATCTATACAGAAGCACAAAAGCATGCAAAATTTGCAGTCAGTGCGATGAACTATGAGGATAAAGAAACTTCAATTAGAGAATTAGAAAAGGCTATTGAACTATTAAATAAATTACGTTAATTGTATATCTATTGAAATAACAAAGATGCAGCAACTTCTACATTACCATTACATTGTTGTAGAGCACGGATAGCTTCTTGTCTTGGGAAGCCTAAAGAGACTAACTGAGCAATTGAATCGTCAGAAACTGATGAAGATGGTGTAATCCTTGCTTGGGCTGCTTGGGCTGCTGCTTGGGATGCAGATGTTTGAGGGTTATTGAAAGCACCTGGAGTGAAAATATTCCCAGAACCTAACTGCTGACCATTATTTAAATCGTTGAAAGTTGATGGAACTTCATTCTCATCAAGGAAACTTACTTTTAAACCATCAACTCTCAGGCAATTTTCTCTTAAGTCAATGCACATACCAAACTTTCTCATCATATCTAAACCTAATAATAAATCCATGCCGGTATCGATGACTGTGAAGGCCAAATGGATTAAAGCATCACCAATGGCAACTTCAACGTCATGAATTCGACCTAATATATTTGATTTACCAACACCACGAACTTCACCTTTGAATCTTTTATCAATTAGATTTGAAATACCAATTTTCTCACAAAAGTCTGGTGAAATAATTGAAGTTTGGGCACCAGTATCAACAAAAGCTTTTGAAACAGGATTATCCAGACTGTGTCCATTTGGATGGATTGTAACAGGAATGTATAGCATTGTGGTTCTAACAAAAGATTCAGGATTGTGCTCCATTGCCGTTGCAATTGAACGTTGGATTGGATCTAATTCAGCTTCTGGATAAAAACCTAAAGGATGGGATAGAGAGGCGTTTGTAGTTGAAGTGACAGGGGCAGCAGGTAGGCTGTTTGGTTTGACGAGTATTATATCATTTTCTGAGAGTCCTAAAGACGAAAGCGAAGCTTCTTTGTCGCTTAGTGGCAATCCATTGTGAAAGATGATGAAGGATTGAAGTGCAAGTTGATCTTCAAGATAAGCAACAAAGTCTTGTAAAGTGAGTTCCTCGGGAAAGTCAATGGTAAGGATCGTTTCTGAATTGTCGACAGTTACTGTTAGTTGCATTGAATGATAGATAAATTTAGATAAATAAATTTAGATAAATAAATTTAATTGCAAGAAATTAATATTTATATGAAAAGGTCATTTGCCACCGCCACCAACGCCAAAAGAATCAAACTGGGCTTGTCTGACGAGTACAAAAAGAGCCATTCAGATGAATTCAATCAAGGCTTGCTTTTCATTTTAGAATCTGAACCCTCATTGGAATCAGTTATCAATTCTGCACCATTTGAGCAGTTTCCTATTAAATCGAGTTCAAATCATTATGAACACCTGATCAAATCAATTATTTCGCAGCAGATACATCCAACTGCAGCTAAGGCAATAGAAGGAAGACTAGTTGAACATTTTGGACATTTTCCCACTCCTGAAGAAGTTCTAGATGAAGAAGATTCGAATTTAAGATCGGTTGGTTTATCAGTTAGGAAAGCATCATATTTGAAATCAGTATGTGATCATTTCTTAAATCAAGATCTGGATGGTTATTTGAAAGACGACCATACGAATGAAGAAATCATTGAAAGATTAGTTGAGATTAAAGGTATTGGAGAGTGGAGTGCTAAAATGTTTTTAATCTTTAGTCTACAGAAACTTGACGTCTTTGCTGAAGGTGATCTAGGAATTAAACGTGGATTCTCCTACTTTATGGAAACAAGAAAACATTTATTAAAAGACTTTAATGGAACTTTGTTTATTAAAACTAATAAGAAAAGAAATTGGAAAACTTATTCTGATGAAGCAATGATTAATGTCTCTGATAGATATAAACCTTATAGGTCTGTTTTAATGCTCATCTTCTGGAGAATAGCTGCCATGGATACTTCTTCTTTAAGCTGAATCCCCTGGAATTAACATCGTGATGTGGTTTCCACTAAGAAGTATCTTGTTTCTATGTATAATTTCTTGTGTTGATGTATCTTTTTCTTCAACGTCTTCAAGAACAATGTTAACAAAATCATCAAACCCAATTAATTTCCCACTGAATTCCTTTTCTGAAGACATCAACACTCTGATTCTAGCACCAACACATTTGTCAATCACTTCTAATGGCAATAGAGAAGTCATTTTTGTATATTTTTTAATTGAAGTTTATGTTTTTTTCAAAGAAAAATTATTAAAATCCTCCCGAACTGGGAAATTTTCGTATTAAACAAGTTGATATTTTCATTTTGTGTCTGTAAATCTTCTTTAATTCTCATAAAAATATTTCGATCGTATTTCTCGAGTCTTTTTTCATCTCCTTGATTCTTCAAATTTTGAAAATTTCTATTTATTAGAAAGGATATTTAATTTTTAGCATTTTTGTGTCAAAGTTGTATTCAATATGAATATGGAAGAAATTATGGGAGCCTTTAAAACTTGAATCATAAGACAGACAAAACAGCACACAACGGAATCCAATCACCAAGCAACTTTTTGGGGTGAATTAGCAGATATTTCATTCTTTAAAAGAAAATCTTACAATCCTAAATAAATAATTGTGTATTCTAATCATAATCATTGATTAATCTTGACCCCCTTGTACTCCTCTTGTTGCTGCTATGTAAGCACAAAGCTATTAGACCAGCTATTGAGCACATTATAGAAACATAGATTATCAACACCACCGTCTTGGTCTTGAATGAAACTTGATTAGCCATGTGGTTGTGTTCACTGATACTCGATGAACTAGATATGGCACTAGTGGTGATACTAGCGATAGCACTAGTAGAACTGATTGCATCGATTCCAGTTGTGGATGTGGGTATTGTATCTTCTCCTTTATCCATGTCAGTTCTGATAGAATCAATCTTGGAATTTATTGTGCTTTGTTCTGAGTTATCACCTTTATGCATATCAGTTCTAATTGAGCCAATCTTGGTATTTATTGTGCCTGGTACATTCGAAACCATTTGTGTTGTTGGAGTGGTTAATTCCATTGAATGCATTGGATTTTTATGCTTTGTTGTTTTTCCATACGCTGAAACAGAATTCTCTCCATTTAAATCCAATAAGTTCATATTACCAGCAGCATTACCCTTTGATGGACGATCTCCAGCTTCACAAATTTTATAAAATTCATCAGGCAATACTTGATTTTGTAAAATATCATCAGCTGCTTCAATGAAAACAATACCTAACCCTTTAACTGCGTGCCATTCTGTGTGACAATGGAAAAACCAAACACCAGGATTATTTGCAATAAATCTAATCACAATATTACCTCTTGATAAAACCTCAACTGTATCTCTAATTAATGGATATTCTGGAAATGAATCTTCCAAGTTTTTGTGGTAAGTGAAATGTTTTTTACTAACCTTCGATAAAACTTGGAAATTATGACCGTGCAAATGAAAGGGATGTCTCATATGATCGTCACTATTCACAGTGATTTGAACAATATCACCTTTTTTGATTAAAACTGCATTTGTTGCTTCTCCGTATATAATTGGGTTTAAAACATTCGACATATCTGATGAAAAAACTGTATTCATTGTTGGAACTTTTGGTGATATGTGAGGTTTACCATTCATTGTGTAATACAAAACTTTGTTATCAAAATATTCACTATCAAATGTAAATGATAAATCATGATCCGGTTTTGGTAATCTTTCAATTTTTGACAAAGGCTTTAAATCAAAATCATCAGGATATTCCAAATCATTGGCTTTTATTGGTTTAAAATCATTTCGCTCATCTAATTTAGAATCATAAATTAACCAAGCAATATCGGTTTTCTTTCTCATCATAATGTTTGTTATTTGAACGATACCAAAATTTTTATTCGTTTTTGATTTTGTCTTCAATAAAACCCCATATCTTTGACCTGTTGCTAATTTTAATGAAGAAATTGTAACCGGTTCAATATTGACACCATCTACTTCAACAAGAATTAAATCATGACCTTCAATATAAAAATATTGCGAAGCAGACATGCCACAATTAATCAATCTAATATAATAGGTTTTATCAGGTTCAATATTGACTTTAACGTTATTTGTTTCATTAAATAAAGCACTATCAATTGATGGCTCACTGCCTCCTTTTGGTTTGAATAATCTATCAACTAAGATACTTGTTGGAGTGTAATACCAATCACTTAACATTATAACTAAATCATTATCATATTCTATTTCTTTAACATCGTCATCAGCAGGTTCAACAATAAATGCACCTCTTAAACCATCTCCATATTGAGCTGCATCATGAGAATGATACCAGTACGTACCTGTCTGACTATTAACAACGAAATCATAAGTAAAAGACTCTCCAGGTGGGATTGGACATTGAGTAATCATACCAGCTCCATCCATATAGCTTGAACCTTCTTGGAAGATACCATGGAAATGTATTGAAGTTGACTCTTCTAAATTGTTTATAAGATTAAGGATAACTCTGTCATTTCTCTTGATCCGTATCACTGGTAATGGGAACTCTCCATTAACTGCAACGACTAATCTTTCTTGTTTTCCATCTGGACTTGCTAAAATTGATGATAAAGTCCAATTAAAGATATGAGTATCATGCCCTAAAATACAGGGCACAAATACAAATAAAGCAAATAGCAGTTCAAAAAGCCTCATTTAGGAATATGTTATATGATTTTCAAATGCAAGAATTAGATGTTTTATTTATACTTTAAAATTAATCTCGGGTTTTGCTATGTAAAGATAATAATGAATAATTTGATATTTAGTCATTCCTAAGGCACAAATCTACTTGAAATTGTTCATTTTGCACTCAGAAAATACTGGATATTGTGAATATTTAATATGACTTTTTGCTTAACAAAATTACTAGAAAATTAATCTAAATTTTGTATTTTATGAAATCTAAAACGAGCAAATAATCTTTACCGACTGAAACATCCGGTAACAGTCGTCTTGCTTATGTAAAGGGACTGATTTTACATAAGCCAAAAATTTGGGTTGAGCACTCTTAAGAGCCCTGAACCAAACTTTTTGTGTATCTTCAAATTTCACTTTATTTTGCAGCAAAAGCTTAGAATATCGTATTTAATACGTTAGTTACAATAGAATATACAGAATAGCAACTGACCTGAGGTACTCTCTCTTTAATCATTTTTATCTTTTCCATCTGATCCAGATCTCGGCCGAGAGACGAACTAAATTGGAACAAAAAAAAAATTTGTAGTTCAATAAATTAATTATATAAATTGGAATTATTTTTCCATGAACACATATTTGAAGTTGAGGATATGAATCTTGTACTTTTAATAATACTGGGTGGGTTAATACCCAATGTTTTATGCGAATCAATAAAAGGATCATATGAGCAAGTTATTGTGTTTTCATGTCAATCTGCAATTAACACATTTAAATTTGGCTGCGATGGCTCCCCATTTAAATGTCTATGTAACTACGAACCTAAAATAGGATCATTAATCAAATGTGTTGACCAATATCTACCTAAATATGAAGGTGATTTTAGCAAATCCACAGATCAAATAATTAAAAGTTGTTATGATAATGCTGGCATTGTTTTAACAAAGGAAAAAATTACAGATGTTTTACAAAATGCAACTAAGTTTCTAATAAATCCAGAAGTTGGTAAAGATGAGGTTCTATATGTACCAGTTTTACCACTAGAGAATATAGTTCGTTCAAAAGTTAGAGATTATAGAGCATTTTTAGGTAATATTGATCTATCGCAAACTTATGGGGTCATAATCAATTTATTTTGGGTGTGTTGCTTGATATGGTTTGGTATTTTCAATAAGATCAAATCAAATAAAAGATTAAACAGTAAATTAAAGAACAGCAAGATTGATTATTTACGCTCAAAAATTTCATTACCATTGATTTTTAAACATCATTTCCACCCTTATAGATACTTTTTCAATTTAACTTGTTTATTACCAACAAATGCAGAAACGATGGTTTTATTCATTTATTTAACTTTAAATTCAGTTTATTTAAGCATTAATTATGATTTATATCCAACCAATTCATTATTCGGTTCAGATATTTATTCTCAGGCATATAGATACATCGCTGATAGATCAGGGATTCTATCATTCGCCCACTTTCCTCTATTAGTTTTATTTGCAGGTAGAAATAATCTTTTGATTTCAATTTCTGGTTTGTCATACAGTACATTTATGATATTCCATAAATGGACTGCAAGAATCATGTTTTTAAACGCAGCAATTCATTCAATTGCATATTCATTAATTATACTGGAACAAAATAAGTTCAGAGCTTATTTAACAAAAGAATGGTTTATTTTTGGATTTGTTGCGTTTTTTACATCATTATCATTAATTTTTTTTGCTATTCATAATTTTAGAATTAAATATTATGAAGTTTTTTTAATCACACACATTATATTTGCATTATTATTTTTTATATCATGTTATGCGCATTGTTTAGAATTCGGTTGGTTAGAATGGGTTTATGGAGCTTTAATTTTTTGGTTAGTTGACAGAATTTTAAGAGTTTTTAAACTAATAAGATTTGGTGCGCCAATTGCCAAAATTCAGTTCATTTCTGATGAAACTTTCAAAGTTTCTGTTAAAAGACCTTCTTATTGGAAACCCTATCCTGGCTGTTTTGTCTTCATTCATTTTTTACATCCAAGTATATTTTGGCAATCACATCCATTTACAATAATGGATTCAGTTATAAATGAGGACGAAGTAACTATTTATATCAAAGCGAAAGAAGGACTAACTAAAAAAGTCCTAAAGATTATTGGGCATAAGCCAGGTAACTCAATTAATATGAGAGTTTCATTGGAAGGACCATATGGTAATCAATCACCAGTTGATGGCTTTGATAACATTATATTAATTGCAGGTGGGAATGGTATTCCTGGGCCATTTTATCATGCTATTCATTTAGGTCATACTAATTTGTTACCAAAACAAAGAATTAGATTGATTTGGATAATTAGAAGAATTGATTCGTTAAAATGGTTTGAAAATGAATTAGAATTATTAAAAGATTCAAATATTGAATGCGATATATATATAACGAGGAATTTCGATAAGATCAAAAATGATGAATCAAAGTTAATTAATAAATTCAGTTCATTCATTAATTTCCATTCCGGAAGAGCACCAAATCATAAAATTTTATTAGATGAATTCAAAAACGCTCAAGGCACAATTGGTATTGTTACTTGTGGACCAAATATTATGTGTGACGACGTTAGAGATTTTGTTGGACGTAATTTACAAAAGTGTCGCTTTAGAGTTGATTTATTTGAAGAATTACAAGTTTGGTGAAGAAATATTTACGTACTTATTTATATCATTTTATCTGTACATTATAAGCTCTTATTCATAAATTTTCTTCTTGTAAATGCCAACCAATATTTGCTTGGATGATTTGAATCATCTTTATAAATTCTTTGAATTAATCTGCTTGCCAATTCTTGACGGAATTGTGTTAAGTAACCTTTCATTAAATCATATTCAGCTCTATCATGTGGAGGTTGATATAGAGAGTTCAATGGGAAATTACCGTCACCTGGAACGGCAAAGTTTTCTAAAGATAGATTTGTTAATATTTTATTTGCTTCTGAACTTGATGTGTTAATTGATAATTTTGATAAGCAATCAGACACGTATAATATACCATAAACTAAAACTCTGTCAGCTGGGCCTTTAATTTCAAAATTCTTAAAAAATGAATTAGCTCTAAAAAGATCAAGTATTTCATCAACTATATCATAATCAGATTCTGTTTGATATGCTGGACCTCTAAATTTAGTTTTTAATGGTAATAAGGAGAAATTTCCAACGGTTCTTTCGATAGAAGCTGGATCCGAAAGGAAAGTGGAGTGATAAGCCTGCAGATGTTAATACCAAAAACCTTCAATCCAACTCAATTCACTTACTGGCATAATTTATACACACTGAAAGATTTCGGGGGAAGAAAATTAAATTAAATTGGTGAATTTAAGAGGTAAGAGATCCGACTAAATTTCGAGGGCGTTTTCACGTGATCCACATGACTGAAATTTCGATTTTCCGTTTTTTGCTCTTTGGATAATTAAAGAAATTAGAATTAAATTTAAATTAAATTCAAATTTTGCAATTAAATTTTGAAATTTGGGAGTTTTAGAGATGTCGACACAACGTGAATTGACGAGGGACGAACTCTTCAACGACATCTTTGGAACTTCACGGCCTCAAACTGATGATAATGAATCCATTCCAATGGCATTACCTTCACATCTAACGTTGGATCCTGGTAGGAACACAGCTCCAGATAACTTCCAGCAACATCCATACAGAAACCAGCCTTCAATTCCTAATACAATGGCTCATAGAAAGCCTCCTCCTCCATCTCCAACAACCAGTTACGTGAATAATGAACCTGTAAGGGTGTATGGTCAACCTCCATCTCAGACACAACAACAACAGCAGCATCCCTTTGCAGCTGTGAAAAGAGTTCCTGAACAAAGGCTTCAGCCAGCATTTGAACCACAAACATCTCAATTGCATCAAAATAAGGCAAGATTACAACCAATTACAACTACTGATCCAGTATCTGCTCCAGTATCTCAGCGATACCAACAGCAGCAACAGCCACAACAACAATCCTCCCAATCACCAACAGTAAATAAAAGAAGCCCAATTGTCCAGCAAAGTATGAATTTCTTAGCAAGAGCTAGAAATGTCACCTCTCCAATAATGTCATCAAATGGTTCATTTTCCCCAACAGAAAATAATGGTAATAATTCAAATCCTTCATCTCCTCATAGATCTTTATCTTTAACTTCAGCAAGCTTTAGAAGTTTTAGAAGTCCCGATAATTTAAATTCTGCATATAATAATTCTATTAATAATTCAAATGCTTCATTAGGTTCAAAGCATCATTCAAAAGAATTAACTAAAAAAACTTCAAGTGGACGTATAATACCTCAAAAATTTGATATGAATAATGGTACAACTACTGGACTTGGTTTAAAAACAAGAAGCTTAACCTCTGTTGGTAAATCAAGAAGAGCTTCTTCTTCTACTTCCTTAAGTAGTCAAAGAATTCAAAGCCATGGATCAATTTCTTCAAGAACAATCGTTACAACAGCAGCAAGACCTCCAAAAGTTTATCCTGCAATGTTATCCAGAGTTGCAACTTTACTGAAAAGAATTATAGTTTTGAGTCAACATAATAAAGATGGTTTAGAATATAGAGATGCCTTTACTGGTGCCGAAGCTGTTGAAGCCATCAGTCATATAATTAGAACGACAGATAGAAATTTAGCTTTATTATTAGGTAGAGCCTTAGATGCACAAAAATTCTTTCATGATGTTACTTATGAACACAGATTAAGAGATTCAAATTATGAAATTTATCAATTTGATGAAGTTTATGTTAATGCCAATGATAAAACAAATAGCGTTAGTACAATTGGCAATAATGTTGAAAGAACAAATTCATTTGCTTCTAGCATTGATCAAAATTCTAAATCTCCAATTGCTCAACAACAAGGTGGTCCAATTGAACTTGATCATAAAGTTAACGGTGTTTTTACTTTATTAACCGAATGCTACTCTCCAACTTGTACAAGAGATTCTTTATGTTATTCAATAGCTTGTCCAAGAAGATTAGAACAACAGGCAAGATTAAATATGAAACCTAACGGTGGTTTAACAAGAAATGAGTCTAGTGCTTCTTTACACGAAGAAGAAGAAAAGAAACAATTATGGTCTCATACTGTTCCAAAACAATTATTAGAAACTTTAGATAAAAAAGAAATTAAACGTCAAGAATTAATTTATGAAGTTATTGCTACAGAAAGAACTTTTGTTAGAAACTTAGAATACATTAGAGATTTCTGGATTAGACCATTAAGAGAAAGAAATATAATTCCACCTCAAGAAAAAGAAAAATTTATTAGAACCGTGTTTTTCAATGTTATTGATATTTTAAATGTTGGTATGGGATTTAGAGATGCATTAATTAAGAGACAACAATTAAAGCCAGTTGTTGAAAATATTGGTGATATTTTTTTAGAATATATCCCATATTTTGAGCCATTTGTTTCTTATAATGCAGGTCAATGCTTTGCTAAATATGAATTAGAAAGGCAAAAAGCTGCAAACCCAAATTTTAAAAGATTTATTGAAGAAGCAGAAAGATTAAGAGAAGCTAACAGGTTAAATATTTCATCATATTTGTCCCAAGCAACCACAAGAACAGTTAGATATAATTTGTTATTGAAGGATATAATCAAGAATACAAGAGAAGATTCAATTGATTTACCGGATTTGAAAAAAGCATCAGAACTAATCAAGAATTTATTAGAAAGAATTAATATCAAAGTTGGTAAAGCAGAAGATCGTCATGCATTAATTTTATTAAAACAAAGATTGGTGTTCAGACCAGGTGAATATGTTGATTTAAAATTAGGGGCTGAGAATAGAAAGATTTTATATACTGCACCATTAAAGAAACGTAACCAAGATAAAGACAATCAAGGTGATATTCAAGTTTATTTATTAGACCATGTTTTATTATTTGTCAGAGTTAAAGTTATTAATAAAAGAGAGCAACACAAAGTTTTCCAAAGACCAATTCCATTACCATTATTGTTTGTCTCAGCAACTGAAGAGATACCAAATTTGAAACCATACATGAAAAAAGCAGGAGCATATGCTCACGTTCTAAGTCATCCAACTAATATTGATTCAGTTAAGTATCCAATTTCATTTAGTTATGTTGGGCGTCGTGGTTATTTTCTAACCTTATATGGGGCAACAAATAGTGCACAGGATTCGTTAATTTCAATGATTGAAGCGCAACAGAATAAGCTAAGAGAAAGTAATGATATTTTCACATTGAAGCCATTAGCTGAAAGATTTTTTGATATTTCGAATAGAATTAATTGTTTAGTTCCTTATGATGGTGGTAGGAAATTATTATATGGTACAGATTCTGGAGTTTTTATGAGTGAAGTGAAAACAAGAGGAAACGAAAGAATAGTTTCAAAACCAGTCAAGATTATTTCAAAAGTTAATGTTACACAATTAGAGGTTTTAGAAGAATACCAAACACTATTAGCATTAGCAGATAAGAAACTATATGCATGGCCATTAGAAATATTGTCTAGTCAAGAAAAGAAGCCGACTAAAGAGATTATGTCACATGTTTCATTTTTCAAAGTTGGTGTTTGTGGTGGTAAAATGTTGGTTGTTGCAGCTAAAAGTGATTTAATTAGAGTTTTCGAACCAACAGATCCATTTTCTAAAAAAATGTCTAAAAAGAAGTTCAAGAATGAAACTAGAGAATTTCAATTCAATTCTGAACCGGTTTCTATATCATTTTTGAAGACTAAGTTAATTGTTGGATGTACTAAAGGGTTTGAATTAGTCTCTGTTACTGATGGTAAAATAGAAGCAATTTTAGATCCGGCAGATACATCATTAGATTTCATTACTAACAGAGAAGGATTAAAACCACTAGCCATTCATAGAATTAGCTCAGATTTTTTGTTATCTTATTCAGATTTTTCATTTTTTATCAATAAATTTGGATGGAGAAAAAGACCAGACTGGATGATAAATTGGGAAGGTATTCCGGCCAATATTTCTTTATGGTATCCATATCTACTAGCATTTGAACCTACGTTCATTGAAATTAGAAACGTTGAAAATGGGGAATTATTACGGGTTATATTAGGGGAAAATATTAGATTATTACATATGGGATCACAAGAGATTTTATATGCATATGAGGATGAGAGAGGTTATGACGTTGTTGCATCATTAGATTTCTGGGATAAAGTACAGAAAACAGAAACTGGTAAGAAATTAAGTGAGATCAAAGAAGTTGATGAATGAAATGTATAAATTTTATAGTTAAAAATCTGCCTGTAAGACCGACCGTTGCATATTTCAGGGTTTGAGGGTACCGAGGGAAAAATAGGGGAAATGTGTAATAAAATAAGCGAAGTATTTGTTTACAGTAGGAAAAATTTTCGAATAAATTATTATATAACTTAAAGAACCATTTACCAAATCATGTTTATGAGTAAAATTCATTTCGACCGGTAATTTTTTTTCTCTCAAATTTAGTCCAACAAATTTTAATCGGCAAGATCAAGAAAAAAAAACAAACATGAAAAAAAAGTCAACAAAAATTTTCCTTTATTTCCCACTTTTAATTTTTAGTTACAAAAAATGTCATTACTTGAAATTAAAGAAAAGATCCCTCAGTACTTGAACATTTTGAATTCAAACACTCCTGAATTCGTTCAATTTGAAATCCCAAGTATTTCAAGACCTTTTGGTTTATATTTATGGCCAATTTTCAATAAATTTGTTTCTTTTATTAGTCAAGGTAAATTCATTCCAGATGAATTTGAATACATTGAAGGTAAAACTTTTATGTCCACTCCATTCGATGTATTTGTTATCATTGGTTTATATTATTTTATCATAACATTTGGACAAATTATATTTAAAAAATTACCAGCATTAAAATTAAACTTTTTATTTCAAGTCCACAATTTGTTCTTAACAGTCGTCTCAGGTACTTTATTAGTATTATTATTTGAACAAATTTTACCAGTTATTGTTGAACACGGTATTTTATATGCCGTTTGTTCACCAAAACAATGGCATCAAAAAGTTGTTACAATTTATTTCTTGAACTACTTAACAAAATACATTGAGTTCGTTGATACTTTCTTCTTAGTTGTTAAAAAGAAGAAGATTATCTTCTTGCATTCATATCATCATGGAGCCACTGCATTATTATGTTACATTCAATTAAATGGTCAAACTTCAGTTAGTTGGGTTCCAATTTTATTAAACTTGGGTGTTCATGTTGTTATGTACTGGTACTACTTCTTAGCAGCCAGAGGTATTAAAGTTTGGTGGAAACAATGGATCACTAGATTCCAAATCTTACAATTTATTTTAGATTTAGGATTTGTTTATTTCACCACTTATACTTTCTATGCTGATAAATATTCAAATGAATTAGGAATTTACATTCCAAACATGGGTACTTGTTACGGTACTCCATTCGCAGCCGGTACAGGATGTGCTATTTTATCATCATATCTTGTTTTATTCATTTTATTTTATATTAAAATTTATAAAAGTTCTGGTAAAAAAGATAAAAAAGAAACTAGAAAATAGATCAATAGTAAATAATAGGATAGTATATATATGATCTAAATAGACTGAACTTGTAGAGAGACGTCGAGAATGACATCGAATTTAGTGATGATTCACTTGAAAAAATAAAATGGAATTGCTGTTACAATAGAATTAAAAATATAGTAGTACTCATAATATAGAAGAGTTAATAACATAATAGTTTTAATAACACGCTGGTACTGACAATAAGATGACATAATGAAGCATTCAAACATAACAGATAAGATCAATTTGATATCCACGGTAAAAATACTACATAATTCGTAACCATGGGATAAAATAGAATAGCGAAAGTCGGTTTAGATCAAAGCTAGACTGGGTAGGCCTTTTAGATCTGATACTCGTAGATGACATGGAGTAATAGAGGGTGTAGATTCCTAGAGGGCTGCAAGTGCGACTTTCAACTCTCAAAGTTCAAACTGTTGGAAACTGGGGCATAAGGCATATGGACATGCCGGTTGAATTAATTCTAGATACACATAAGCAACCAATTAAAAGGGGTTAATGCGAATTGGTAATGAAAGTAATTCTAAGAGAAAGAACGCAAGATAATTGATAACAGAAACAAAGAGCAGTAAAAAAAAAAAGAAACAAAAGAAAGTGGCAATACAGAAAGACACATAGAATACAACAGAAGATATACAGCAAACAATACAACACCAATAAAGCCGAAGTTACGACTTTAATTGAGGTATCAAGGGCTTCCAAAAGGGTCTGCAACAAGCGGCTCCGATGCGGGAGCGGAAGTGGAAGTTGCAGCTTAAAACGGCTGTTGTAAATGGCTGAACATTTCCACATCATTTCACTCGGTGTAAAGATTCCGAGTTATTTGATAAACGGCTGAATAAACTGACACTTCAAGTTCCTTAATACCGGCAGAGAATTAAGACTAGGACAAGTTCTTGTATTGAGAGTGAACTAATGGTTAATCGAAGACATCTTCAATCATGTTCTTTATCATTATATAATTTCTTATGAAAAAAGTCTTATCCCTGACTGTCCAAATTTCAAATCCATTAGTCATTATCCGGTAAAATTAAAAAAAATAATGGTGCCAAAAGAACTTGACAGCCGTGTTTTCCATTTCTATAAAACCATTTGATAATCCTTTAATTTTTTTTCACGACAATTTATTTATTATTATGTTCACGCAATTTGATTCAATTGTACTGCCACCAATTCATGATAATAAAAAGTTGTTTCTGCCACTGCCACAACCACAACCACAAGCAGCACAACAAGGCCAGCAGGTTAATGTGAATTCAAACAATCCAAACAATAGAAACATTGGCCAGCCTGTCAACGTTCATTATATTCATCATCACCATTACCACCATGATCCTCTAAATGACAACAAGGATACATTTTTCCCAAAGAAAAATGACGTTCTAATTCATCCAAATCCAATCTTACCGCCTTTACATCAAAAACCATTCAACATAGAATTTAAACCACTTCATTTAGAAAGACCAAATTCAGCTCTAAATAAAATTTCCAAACCACGTAAGAAGAAGCAGTGTCCGGAATGTCATTTATTTTTTTCAAATTTATCAACTCATAAATCAACTCACTTATCTCCACAGAATAGACCATTTCAATGCAATGTTTGCCAGAGAGGCTTCTCACGTTCAAACGATCTATATAGACATGAAAAAAGACACTGGAAAGAGACTGGTTCTGATGAAGGTGCTTATAAATGTCCGTTTAATACAATTTTATTATCAGAAGAAGAAAGAAAGAAATTACCAACAAGTATTTTGCCGTGCCATTCAACTGGTATTTTTTCCAGATGTGATACATACAAGAACCACCTGAAAGCTTTACATTTTGAGTATCCTTTAGGCACTAAGAAAAAGATGAGAAATGGTATTGCAGGTACTTGTAAACTATGTGGTAAAGCTTTCAATAATGTTGATGAATGGTTAATAACACATGTAGAGACTGGTGATTGTCATTTATAGATTGGGATATATGGATATTATTATGGGATACTTTTTATTTATTCAATTTGTAGTGGTTTCTAATCACCGTTGGTTTCTGGTGAACGGTTTGTTCACCCGTACGGCGCAGGATCCCGCTAAAATAAACTCGGTGATTCGAATACAGAAAGTAAGATCCAACGTATTGTATTACAAGATTGCCACACTGTTATCATAATAAAGTAAAGCATGATGCATTTGCACATGAACCAGGTAATCAACTGTACATAAAAATTTGATTTTTTCTTTTACATATGCAATATTTTACATGCAATTAATTTATACATCGGCATAATAATGTATGAAAAATTTTCGGTGAATCGAGAAATGGTAAAAAATGGAAACTTTAACAACAGTTTATTGAAGACACACAGAAGATAGAAGAAATTGGTGAAATGGATGATCTTTGGAAGAAAATTATCTTGAGATTGATATAATTAACTATTCTCCTTACATCAATTTAATCTTTATTGGTGGAGGTTTCCCACTTTGGTTTCGCACACGACCGACAATAATTTCTTTTTACGCTGTGGCGCCAACCAAGTTTTTGAATGTAAATTTAAATGTTAATTAATTCGTTCTTCCCCCTTTCTATATTTCTTCAATTGATTTGTTGATTTCACTATTTTGTTTATTTTTGTTTGTTTTATTTGAATTTATTGTTGTTTTATTGTTTTATCATAATGGAAGAATCAGCGCCATCATTAAAAAAATCTTTAACAAGAGTAAAATCTGTATTTAGCTCAAAGTTCAAGTTGAACGACGATTTGAATGATGAGAATTCAATATTGAAATCAATGAAATACGAAGAAACTGATTCTGCAGCTTCAACACCGGTGAATACTAGGCAAAATTCAAATATCTCAATAGATATACCCATTGACTTAATTCAAGATCAAATCATTGAACCTGAATTGAATACAAGTACTGAAACGATTCAATTACAAAAACCAAAAGATAACGATATCGCTGATGCTGTTGCTTTGAGCATATTAGATAAAGTTGATGAAAAAAAAACTGAATGGAAAATTTAATGCTGTGTGTAATGATTAATGAGCTAATGATAATTTAACCTATGAAAGATGTAGATTCGTGAATTGAGAGACCATCAACCGTATTTTACTGTGCAAAGTATTATTTAGAGACCAGGAATTAGCCTAAATGCTATAGATGCACCGAATAGTCAACAAATACTATTTGCAATATCCTGCTCTTAAGACTTTACACTCTGCATTCTGCCTTCTACATTCTGAACTTCAGAGTTTAAGTTCTAACATCTTATCTACATTCTACTTTCTCTGACATAAAATCTCGTATGCATTCAAAGAAACAACCGTTTCTATTTTAAGGTAATCTCTCTTGTCTATAACACAGTTTCCTCAAAACCGAACTGAACTCTCCCCTTTAATATTAACTTAAGTTTTGACAGTTCTTAAACCTGCTGGTGATCTAAAGATCGCATCACCTTCAGCGTATCCTCTACCAAAACCAAAACCAATACCTAACCAAACTGGAAATGCTCTTCTTTTGAATAATAAAACTGATGCTAAGACACCTGCACCAAAACCAAGACCGGTTTTAACAATGGTGTTGGATAAAACAACGTCCCATCTGTCGTTTAAAATTGTTTGTGATGGTGTAACTTTAACTTCTGACATCCTTTAAAATATTAGTAAAAAAAACGAAAAAAATTCAAACAGGTGAATATTCAATTGAAATTAATCCATAATTACAATGAATTCTATCAATTGATCCAAACTTACTCTTTAATTTAATATCAATTTTATTTAATTGTTTTCAACATTTAAAAGTTTCGAGTTTTTTTCATTGGACAAGCACAAAACGCGGAAACGTCGTTTTGACGTTCTGCGCAGAACGATTTAAGCACAAACTCGAATTTTATATATTTTATGCCAAAACTTCATAAAGTTACTGCAATTACGTTTCTTGCCAGTGCTTTCCTGTTATCAAAGTTATCACCTCAGCCAATTGTGTCTAAATTTCAGTTCAGGTCAATGTCTTACGTTCCTCCACAATCTCCACCGAATTGGAAATTAAATACTGATGATATCAATAGAATCACACAAGATTACATTAGCAAAGGTAATGAATTAGATGATTTGATTGCTGGTGTTACTAACCCAACTATTGATTCAGTTTTAAAACCTTACGCGGAATTTGAAAATACTTACAGTGGGATTTCAAATGAGATTACATTTTATCAGCATGTTTCCCCAAATAAAGAATTAAGAGACGCTTCAACTGATGCCGAACAAAAAATAAGAGATTTTGGTATTGAATCTGGATTAAGAGAAGATGTTTATAAAGTTTTCAATAAGTTATATGAATCAGTTAAAGACCAAGATATTGATTTTGAAACAAAAAGATACATCAAAAAGATCAATGATTCTTACCGTAGAAATGGATTAGGTTTACCAATTGAAGAGAGAAATAAAGTTAAAGAAATTCAGAAAAAACTAAGTAATTTAAGTTTAGAATTTAGTAAAAATTTAGGTGAAAATAGTGAATTTTTATTATTCACAAAAGAAGAATTAAATGGTGTTCCTGATGATGTTATTAATCAATTTGAAAAAATTGATGATAAATTGAAGATGACATTTAAATATCCAGATTTATTTCCAGTTTTAAAATACGCTAAGAATTCAAATACAAGAAAATTAGCATTTGTTGGTGATCAAAATAAAAATCCTGAAAATGAAAAATTATTAATTGAAGCAGTTGATCTAAGAACAAAATTAGCTTCGATTTTAGGTTATAAAAATTTCTCAGATTATGTTTTAGAAGAAAGAATGGCAAAAAATACTACAACTGTTTTAAATTTTTTAAATGACTTAAAGGACAAATTAATTCCATTAGGTTTAAAAGAAAAGGAGAGTTTACTTGAGTTAAAAAAGAAAGATTTAATTTCACAAAATTTAGAATTTGATAATAATTATTACGTCTGGGATCATAGATTTTATGATAATTTATTATTAGAAAAAGAATATAAAGTTGATCAACAAAAATTATCAGAATTTTTCCCAATGGAACACACAGTTTCTAAAATGTTGAACTTTTATGAAACTTTATTTAAATTAAAATTCATTGAAGTTAAAGAAGACAAATCAACTTGGCATGATGATGTTAAGCAATTTTCTGTTTGGAAATTAGATAATCCTAAAAACCCTTCATTTGTTGGTTGGATCTATTTTGATTTATGGCCAAGAGATAATAAGTATAACCATGCTGCTAATTTTGGTTTACATCCTGGTTTCATTAAAGCTGATGGCTCCAGATCTTATCCAATAACCGCATTAGTTTGTAATTTTTCAAAACCAACCAAGGATAAACCTCCATTATTAAAACATGATGAAGTTACAACATTTTTCCATGAATTAGGCCATGGTATCCATGATTTAGTTGGAGATGTTCAATATGCAAGATTCCATGGTCCAAGTGCAGTCTCTTGGGACTTCGTTGAAGCTCCATCTCAAATGTTGGAATATTGGACTTGGTCTAAAAATGAGTTAAAAGAGCTATCAAGTCATTATTTAACGCGTGAACAGATTGATGACGAATTAATCGATTCTTTAATCAAATCGAAACATGTTAATGGTGGTTTATTTAATTTAAGGCAATTACATTTTGGTTTATTTGATATGACATTACACTCAAATAATTCCAAAATTGATATTACCAAATTCTGGAATGAATCAAGACAAGAAATTGCATTAGTTTCAAACGGAGATTCTGTTACAAAAGGCTTTAATTCATTTGGCCATATCATGGGTGGTTATCAAGCTGGCTATTTTGGTTACTTATGGTCTCAAGTATTCGCTGCTGATATTTATTACACAAAATTTAAAAATGATCCATTAAACTCAGAAACTGGTATTCAATACAGAGATATTATTTTGGCAAGAGGTGGCTCAAGAGATGAAGATGACAATTTAAAAGAATTACTAGGAAGAGAACCAAATAATGAAGCCTTTTCAAAAGAATTAGGATTAAAATAGAATTTCCCCAGAATTTCAACATCCAAACATTTTTTCATTTTGATTGTAATTTTTTATCGCGATTTCGGTTTTTGTACTCATAAACAAATTATTATGACGGATAAACAAATAGAGCAAATGATCACTGAATTGGAATCTTCGCAGATCTCTATAGATTTTCAAACTCCTGTGCCCGTCTCTTTTAATATACCAGAGGAAGATTCTTTTCATAATAAAAAGTCGAACCATCAGTTAATTAAATCTGTTTTGTATATGAGTTACTTAATTAAGAATGGTAAAAAACAACATTCATCAAATGATTATTTAGTTGATTCACTAGAAACAATAACCTCAATAATGGATAATTTATATTTGATTACGAAATTAGGGATTGGTAAAAACTCAAAGATTTTGAAAAAAATCAATAAAAATGCAAGTAAAGTTTGGTTTATAACTTTAATATTTACAATCAAAAATCTGATTCAAAAAATCATAATGCTAGTTCAATTGAAATCTGGTATTTTACACGAATTAAATAAATGCAATTATGATATAAATTCAAATAAATTGTCAAGAATAATAATAAATAAATATGAATTGAAAATTGAGGAAATTAAACAGGATATATTCTTGGAAACCTTTGAATTATTTGGTACTTTAAATGATTTATTATTTGTCTCAATTGAAATATTTAACTGGAAAGTCAATTCGAAATTGGAAAAATTAATTGGACTTATTAGTGGATTTATGAGTATTTATAGAATGACTAAAAGATCATAGCTCCTTCAATTTTTCATTGATATATTGTCTGAATGCCTTTAATGCTAATCGATCAGTTTTATTAATCCAAATTGAAGATTCATCAAAATTGTTGGATATTAAATTTTTATTTTTAAAATTTGCCCAATAGAATCCATTACATTCTTTATTTGAATAGCCTGAAGTACAAAGCCAAATATATCTACCTCTGATATCAGGATTTTTAAAAG
This sequence comes from Millerago galiae, assembly GCA_030568845.1. Classification (NCBI taxonomy): domain Eukaryota; kingdom Fungi; phylum Ascomycota; class Saccharomycetes; order Phaffomycetales; family Phaffomycetaceae; genus Millerago; species Millerago galiae. Next base: position 58,425 of record JAJMIZ010000007.1, on the reverse strand, counting down.
ATCTTCTTAAATCCATTTGCTTGCCACATTTTGAACACATTGGTAAATTTATTTTAAAATTTTCAACATAATTTCTATAAGTTAGATTAACTCTTAATGAACCTGAGATTTCATGATTTTGAATTTCTGTAGTTGACGAAATGCAATGTTTATATTCTTCTTGAAATCCTGCATGCATTACAACCAATGTATTATGCGGTAGTGGAATTGCATAAATCGTTGATGGAGAACCATCCTCATTATGGTATTGTCTTCTGATTCTAAACTCTCTACAGGCACCTAATGTTAAAGAAGCAATAACACAATGCGGACCAATATATGTCATTCTATCACTATGCCAATCTAGATCATTTGATTTTTTTTCAAATTTATTACAAACTGCAACATCTGCTTTCCATTTATTCATATCTTGGAATGGTAATAGTTTCATTGAATTTATTTCTGAATTAACTTTATCTTCAACTAGTAAAGAGGCTAGTTTTAAATCATCGGTATATGGATCCTTCAAATCACTTTTAAATCCATTATAAAAATAACCTTTATAATCTTGATTCGTATATAATTTGTTACTATGATTTGATTTACATTTATTGCCAAATAAATGAAACTCTTGAGGCGTAAAATTCCTTTTATCATTCATTACAAACGTTAATAATGAGTTTGATAATTCAATTGGTAAAAAATTGAAATGAACTGTAATAAATTGAATTGTATTTTCAATATCTTGTTTTGTATATAGATGAATTGGTTTATTTGATTTTGAAGTCTTCTTGATATCTTTGCTTTCTTCTCCAAACAAGGATTCGATATTTGATTGTCTTGAATTTGAATTATTATGCTTCAATTTGTAATTAGGAAATGATTCTGATAATAATGCTTCACTTGACTTCAGCGATCCGTTACAACTGACTAAAACCTCTAATAAAGTGGATTCATCTACCGTAGGAAATGAATCTCTCAGTTGATCTAGCTTCAAAGTCGTCATATTTTCATTTTTCTATTATTTGATAGAGTTTGTAAGTCTGTAAAATTCCGGTTTTTTATATTGACAGTCGGATTTGATACTCATTGAACAAGGAGAAGAACTAAGTAATCATTTGAGGCTGTTTTGGTGGCATGAGAATCATAGTGATTGTTTTTATATAATTCTGAAAAATTGGTTTCAATTGGGCTTTTTCCATGGATTTATGAATATTTTTATAATTATGTCTTGAATTTGACACATAAATCTGTAAAGCAAACAACTAGTGAATGTATCAATGATGAAGAACTAACTGATATTACAACACACAATAAAGATTATATAAACTTCCACAGTTATTTGAACCACACTTTCATATATGTAATGTTCGGATTACAAATTTCATTTTAACCTTGTACAATTTATATAAATGACAACTTTAACTAATTTAATTAAAAAAATTACTTTGAACACAGGTGCTAAGATTCCTCAATTAGGTTTAGGTACATGGAGATCCACTGATACAGAAGCGTATGATGCAGTTCTAAACGCATTGAAGCTGGGATATAGACATATTGATTCAGCTGCAATTTATGGTAACGAAAGACCAGTTGGTAAAGCAATTAGAGATTCAGGCATTCCAAGAGATGAAATTTTTGTTACTACTAAATTATGGGGTACTCAACATAGACACCCAGATGTTGCCTTAAATCAATCACTAGAAAGATTAGGATTGGATTATGTTTATTTGTATTTGATCCATTGGCCAGTTGCATTTAATGATGAAGGACTAGAAACTGAAGAACAATTATTATCAATCCCAGAAAATGCAGATGGATCAAGAAAGCTTGATTTCACCAATTGGAATTTTATTAAAACTTGGGAATTAGTCCAAAAATTGCCAAAATCCAAAGCAAAAGCAGTTGGTGTTTCAAATTTCTCAGTTAAGAATTTAATTGATTTATTAAGTGCACCAACCACAACAACTGTGCCTGCTGTTAATCAAATCGAAACACATCCATTATTGCCTCAAAATGAATTAATCGAGTTTGGTAAACTCAATGGAATTTTAATTGAGGCTTATTCCCCATTAGGATCACAAAACTCTCCATTATTTGCAAATGAAACATTGAAATCAATTGCTGAATTTTATGGAGTTTCTGTCGCTCAAGTTTTAATCAATTGGGGTTTGAAAAGAGGTTATATTGTTTTACCAAAATCTGTTCATATTGAAAGAGTTGAAGCCAATCTCAAAGTTTTTGACTTGAAAGATGAAGACTTCAATAAAGTTACTGATTTAATTAAAGTTGAAGGTGAACACAGATTCATTACACCAAATTGGAAACCATTTCCAACTTTTGAATGAAAAACGAGGACTTCTTGGGTATTGTATAAAACAATAAACAATAACACAATCAAACAGTAAATTAAACGGTAAAGCAACTGTAAATAAATACTAAATTCAACTTTTCATAAAGTAAAAATTGAATCTGCCAAAATATAACGGGTGTGAAGTTTTAGGGTAATATTCGCGAACTTTAAATTTTTCACTTTTTCCAACATCGAAAAAAAATTATTGAATAAAATTAAAACTTTTTAATAATTAAAATGTTTCGCAATCAAGTTTTGAAGTCTTCCAAGAGGCTTCTGGCAACAACTTCTGAATCAGTCAAGCCAAGCAAGAAATGGGTTGAAGAATCTGAGAGTTTTAGAGCTGGTGACCGTTTCAGAGAAACTTTATTGAATGGAGTTTCCAAAGAAGGTCCACCATCATTGAGAACACCATACTATAGAAAACGTTACATTGCACCAGAAGGTTTAAATGAAGCGTTTGATGCAGCATATGACTTATTGAAGAATGATTCATCAGTAAAATTCGAGAAGTTAAAAGAAATTGAATTGAAATTAAAAGCAAATCCAAATGATTTAGAATTAATAAATTCTAAAAATCAATTAGAAGTTGAGATTGAAATTAATAATCCAGAAGTTAGATTTAATTTCGATTATAACGAAAAAATAAATAACAACCCAAGATTTATTGATTATAATAAACCAGTTTATAGAGAGTTAAAAAAGAAACACTGGGAAAATTATGGTCAAATGTTATTAATGCAAAGATTAGAAACATTAGCAATCATTCCAGATTCCTTACCAACTTTAGAACCAAAAGCTGAAGTTTCATTAAAATTTTTAAATCATACAGGTGTTAATACTTGGATAGAACCAGGTAGTTTATTATCATCAAACGTTACAACTTATCCACCATCAGTTAAGATCCAAGAGTTTGACACAATTGACACATCTAAGCAATTATATACTTTATTAATAGTCAATTTAGACGTTCCAGATGTTATTAACAATACATACAAGACCGAATTGAATTGGGGGCTTTCTAACATTAAATTAAATTATAACGAGAATTTCATTAATCCAGAGAGATTATTAAAAGATGAATCAATTAATGAAATCATTGATTATTTACCACCAACCCCAGAAAAGAATTTACCAAAGCAAAGATTTGCAGTTTGGGTATTCAGACAATCTAATGAGTTATCATTAAAATTACAAGAAAGAGAGTTTGATATCAGAGAATTCACTGAAAAGAATGAATTATTACCAATCGGTGCTCATGTCTGGAGAAGTGCTTGGGACTTAAATGTTTCAAAGGTTCGTGAGCTTTATGGATTACCAAAAGGTGAAGTTTATCATAAAGTCAAAGGCAGACATTATATGTAAATAGGATAGCAGTAAATGTAAATATAACTACAATCGTAATATATTATATGTTACAAATGGTTTTTATAAAAGTATATACGAAGAATTAAATTCCTGTAACTGAATATGAAATAAATATCTATGATTCTAATTTTTGAACAGCAGATAAGATGAGTTCAGCAAAGTCTAATTTATCATCATCTAAGTTGATTTCAGCTGCTGCACCTTTTGGAACAACAGGTTCTGGTTTTTTGTTCAATTCAGCAAATTTAGCTTTGGCTTCAGCAATTAAAGCTTCTTTTTTGGCAAAAGCACTGGCTTCATCAGCTTTTTTAGCAGTTTTCTTTAAAGTGTTGGTGTGGTAGGCACCATAAACAACACCAGCAGCTAAAGCAGTATATCTGAAAACCTAATTAAATGTTAGTCAAAAATTGCAATTGCAAGAAGGGGGAAATTGCCAGATGATCTACATGAATCGCAAAAGACTTCACAGACAAACAAATTTCAAACCAATAAAACTTACGTTAAGAGTTGACATTTCAATTGATTCTTTTAATATTAATTTAAACACTTTTTTTTTCGAGTTTTTTTTGATTCGCCAAAAATTCACAATGACCCGCCGCAAAGTCACTAAATCGGGAAACTTTCCTTTTCAGGACTTTTTCAAGAGGAAGCTTGGATATTTTTTGATTCTTCTAGTACAAAAAGAAGTAAATGTTTGTGAATTCGTTGAAAAGAAGTGCGTATCTCGTTGTTGCCTTTATTATAGGGACCATTGCTTACAATATAGCTGTCAAACCTCAATTGTTCAACGGAAAGCCGTTTTTAAAGAGAAGCTTTACATCATCATCAAATTCGGTTCCAAACTATGAAGGATTAAGTTCAAAATACACAATTGCAGTTGCATTCCAGCCTAAAGACAGAGAACAGAATACACTGCTGAATGAGCATTTGCATAAGGAATCAGAGAGTTCACCAACTGGGGAGGACAATTACTTCATTTCCAAGAAAGAAAGCGATGGGTCAATTGCAGTTGGTGTAGCAGATGGTGTTGGTGGCTGGTCAGAATTAGGATTTGATTCAAGTGCAATTTCAAGAGAACTATCAAACTCAATGAGTGAAATCTTTGCAAAAACTAAAGAAAATGACCCAAAGATGTTGCTAACTAAAGCATTTGATCATATTCAAAAAGAAGGAATAGTTAAAGTCGGTGGTACAACTTCATGTTTAGGTATCTTCGAAAATGATAATACAGTCAAAATCTCGAATTTAGGTGATTCTTGGGCTGGTTTATTTAGAAATAATAAATTGATTTTGGAAACAAAAATTCAAACTCATGCTTTTAATACCCCATACCAATTAGCAATCATACCTGATTCAATTTTAAATAGACAAGGTGGGAAATCAAGATTTATTATGGATACTCCAAAAGTCGCTGATGATTATCTATTTAAATTAGAAAAGGGTGATGTTATTTTATTTGCTACAGATGGTGTCATTGATAACATCTGTACTGATGACATTGAAATCTTTTTAAAAGATAATGAAAATACGAATTTAAATGTATTGGCTAAAGATTTTGTTGACAAAGTAAATAAATTGAGTCTTGACGAGAATTTCCCATCAGTTTTTAGTCAAGAATTGACAAAAATTACTGGCCAACAATATTCTGGTGGTAAGGAAGATGATATAACTGTTGTTTTTGTTAAAGTTAATTAATCTTCAAATTTAGAATTTAATATAAATCTTTTAATTTGTTCCTTTTCTTGTTTTTGCTTTTTACCTTCTTCAACAATTGTATTAGCAAATTTAACATTACTGGGTAATTCTAAACTCTTCGTTGCAACCATTTTACCTTTCTTTGTAACCAATGTAAATGGGATAGTTCCACGTCCAAGAATTTTTGGTTTCGGTTTTGGTTCGTCTTGTAAATTGGTTGGTAAGTCAATTATTGTAGGTTTTGCGGTATTATTCTTTTGGGAATTCATACTTTCTGAAACCATTCTTTTAAATTCTTTTTCTAATTTTTCTTCTAATTTTCTTTCCTCTTCTTCTTGTAATTTACGTTCATATGCTTCATAACTCAGTTTTGCCACAACTTCATCATTTTTATCTATTTCATCATCATCAATGTTTAAATTATTTACAGATTTTGATAATGATTCTTCATCTTCTTCTTCCTCCTCATCATCATCTTCCTCATCATCTTCCTCATCTTCTTCAGTTGTTTTTGACTTATTGTTCCCTGATCTCGCGATTTCTGCTAATTTTTCAGCTGCTTCTTTTAAATCATGCGATCTTTTAAATTCATATTTCTCAAATACCTTTGAAATCTTGAATTCGAAATCCTTTGGTATTGGTTGATCTTTTAACCAAATGTAATAATCAAAAAACTTTAATAAAATATTAAATTTTTTTCTAAAACTTAATCTTCTTAATGCAATTGATTCTAAGATTAAACAAGCCATTTGAATTCTGAAATAATTATCAGGTGGGTCTAACTCTGAGATTCTATTCCAAGTTGGGTTATTATTTGGATGTCCAAATGTTAAAATCTGATAAAGTAAGTCATGAATCTCTGAAACTCCAACAATTTTAGCCTCATAAATCTCTGAAATATATTTACATTGAACCATTCTAACTCTATTATATCTATAATCATTGATTTCCATGCCATTTGTAATCCTTTCTAATAATTTATCAATAACAATCGTTTTAAAACTGACGTCTAAATTTTTTAAGATATCAGTTAGAGCAATTATATTTTCATAATTGATTTTTTCAGGTTTTGAAAATAATGATAGCATTGTATCAAACATATCTTTATCATTTAAATTAACCTTAACCAATATTTTTCTAATATCAGCAGAACTTGCCATGTCTAATTCTTTACGGATTAAAATCTTGATGAATTGTTGTTCAGGTTTTAATTCTTTTTTAACCTGTAAAGATTTAATACTAGGAGGTTTTAATAATAAAAATAAATTTGAAATTGCCATTTTATTATTAATTGTCAATTTATCATTTTTTCTTTTAATTTCTAATAAATTTAACATTTCCTCCATTAATTTTTCATGTTCATGTAATAAAAATTTACCAGAAAATTCAAAAAAAATACTTAAAATTTCAATATTATTTGGAGTTGTTAAATTTAAAATTAAGCTTCTAATTTTATGAAATGTAACATGTTCAGGAATTAATTTAAATTTAATTAGCTCACAAAAAAATACAATATTTCTAAAATTTATACCATTATGATAAATTTGTGATCTAAAACCTTGATCTAAATAAGCTATAACTTCATTAATAACATCAGTCAAGTATTTTTCATTAATTTTTAGAACTCTTGCATAAGTTTTAGCTTTACTAACATCTTTACTTAAAGTCATATGCTTGATTAATCTGTTTCTTGAAGCCTTATTATTCAATTTTAAGGTCCAAAACTCTAAAACAGTTTCATCAATTTCTTTAATAGTTGTGCAAGTCTCTAATTTAATTAAAAAATCATTCATTTCCTCAGGCTTGCTTTCTTTTTGATTTGATTCAATTAATTCAATGGGTATTTCAGGAATTACTTCATAAAATCTTCTTTCTTCATCATTTGACCAAACACTTGTATCTTTACTAATTATAATTTGATCACTATCATTTGGTTTACAGTCCAAATCAGAAGGAGTAAACTCAAAAACTTTAATATTGAAAAACTCGCCCAACAATAAACTTGCGTTATAAAATTTTTCAAATAGAGAATTTAACTCATTAAATTCATTTTCATATTCCTCAACAACTCTACCAGTTCTAATTTGAGCCTTGAATTTTTGTTTAGATAAATCTTTTAGTTTTTTAAACATTGATTCAGTTCTACTGATGATTGCTTCACTAAAAGATTTTAAAATATGATTAATTTCTTTATTTGAATCGATTAATTTTGGGAATCTTTTAATAAAGGTAGTGGCAACAGTTAAAGTTGAACCACCACTAACTTTATAACCTAAAGTTTCTTTTAAAACAGCACCACTCAATGAATCACCATTTTTCGTTCTAGTTAATACATAATTTGGTACATCTTCTAATTTCTTGATATCTGAATTAAATACACGGACATCAACAAATTCAATAAATAGTCTTAAAAGAATTTTAATTTTGCCAATTCTATCCGTTTCTTCTTTTTCATTTAAAGGAGCCTTTGGACTTTCTAAGTTGATTAAGAACCATGATAATAACAATGGTGTGAAACCACTGGAAAATCTTTGATGTAAAGCACTAACAATTTCAATAGCAGCATTAATATCTGAAGATTTAGTACATTTTAACAAACCCTCTTGAGTACCCAATAGTAGTTCTGATTGATATTTAGTTAATGAGAGTGTTTTAATCTCTTTTAGAATTTGAGCTGCTGATTCTTTATTGATTGATGTCTTCAATTTCTTTACAAAAGCAGTGTTTTTCTTCAAACTTGAGTCCAAAGATTTTAATTCAACTGGATCATTATTCCACGCAGCTTCATTAGTCGATCGCAACAAACTGCGACTTTCATCTTCTTCGTCCATAATAAATTTTGGTTCTACTCAAAAAAATTCAATTTTTCTTTTGTGGCCGAAACAAAATTTATCTATCAATTCAGTTCAATTCGATTCGATTTCTTTTCATTGATTCTTGTGTTTATTTGCTTTTAGTTCTGATTGCCTTTTTAATTCTGTTTGTGTTTATTTTATTGGTCTTTTTTTTTTAGCTAAATGTCCAGAAGAGTTATAGGAAAACCTAGGACGATTGGGGTTGTGAGTCCCATCGCACCAAGTCCAATGACTCCTGATACAGTTTCACCAAGCCCAGAGCCTAAGAATTCATTGATGCATGATGTGATTAACGAGGATCCTCAATTGGCATCCCCTTTCCACTTAAGTACTCCTGATATTCACACTCCTGATATAATACTGTCTGATGCTGATATATTCGATGGAGTGACACCAACAAATGAACCAGATAATAATCAAAGTGAAGATCAGAAACAGCAGGAATTAGCAAATGAAGTTGGTTCTTTTGCTTGCCCCATCTGTAATGAAGTTATGGTTACTTTATTACAGTTAAATAGACATATTGATGATTTACATTCAGCTCCATCATCACCACCAATAAAATCACCAAACGAAGAAATCAAATCTTGGTTAAAAAAAACGAGTAAAGTTGGCTCAAAATTACAAACGGCTTTACCTAAGAAGTTTGCAAATTTCGATATATTCGATACTTCAATGGATTCATCAAGAGATAGCTCAAATTCTTCTTTAGTCATTGAACAACCAGATATTATAGTTACGAAGAGGCATTGGGTGAAACCAAAACAAAATCAATCCTGCTCGATGATTGATTGTAAAAAGAAATTAAATGTTAAAAATGGTATTGTCAATTGTCGAAAATGTGGTAAATTATATTGTAACCAACATACATTGTTTAGAATTAAATTAGATCAAATTGCTAAATATGACACTCTTGGTATTTGGAGTAGATGTTGTGAAGTTTGTTATAAAAACAAACCTGGTTATAATGACTTTGGCACGGTTAGAGATTTATCATTAATTTTTAACAAAAAAAGACAAACTAAAAGTGATGAAACCCAATTATATGAAAATAAACTTCAAAAAAGAATTATTAACATGTCTAAAACATTCAGTTCAATTGATTATGAGCTGAAAAATGAGCAGTTTTTTGTGACTTTTAAATCTAATCAGAAAAAGAAAGAAGCTGAACAAAAGTTAGTTCATTGGGAAAATGAGCAGTCAGTTTTGAGTTGTTTCATTTGCTGTGAGAATTTTTCATTCAAACTAAGAAAGCATCATTGTAGATTATGTGGGAAGGTTGTTTGTGGGTCAGAGAAGACAAATTGCTCAAGAGAAGTTCCATTTTATTTATTAAGTCAATTTATTAATGAAGTTTCGAATGATCCATATCCAATTAGAATTTGTCATGAGTGCGAAGATGTTTTTACAATTAAAAAAGAATTTTTGAATGATTTAAAGAAACCTTTATCTCCCTTATTGGTTAAATTTGATCAGCAACAAAAGATTAAAATTGCAATTCTGTTTTTGTTACCAAAATTTCAAAAATTAATTCAAACTTTACAACATTCAAATAAGTTGAATGATGATATAATTAAAGAAGCATCCAAGCAGAGAAAGAGATTGGTTGATTCATTTGCACAATTTGATAAACTAACGAAAGAAATGATTACTTTACCTTTAACGATTAATGATGAGATTAAATTACAGACTTCAATTAAATCTGAATCCTTTGCATTTATCCAAAAAAACATGGCACCACTAAAACAGCTGCCAAAATTATTAAAGGACATTGAAAAAAAACAGAAAGAAAATGAACCAGTTAAATTGAGTCATTCACAAATCCAACAAATTAAAAAAATGAGAGAAGAGTTAATGGTCCTTAATGAACAAAAATTTTTGGTAGAAGAAATGATTTCAAATTCTAAAAAACAAAGGAAATTTGATGAAATTAATACTTTAGAACAAAACTTAGAAGATTTAAACAAAATGATTCAAGATTTACAAGTAAATTTAGGTAATGAAGGCTTTTAAATATAAATGTTTGTATTTTTTCCGAAAAATTTAATCTCTTGAACTTTTCATGTCATCGTCATGTCCAATTGTTGCAAGAGAAGAAGAATATGAACTTCTTAAGGCATTCCTGCCCAACGAAGTGAATTCTGCTCCCAATACCCTTTTGATTAAAGGAAATCCATCGACTGGTAAAACTTTAACTTTAAATCATTATTTTAATTCACTTGATGTAAATCATTCATTTATTCAATGTGATCAATGTGTTTCTCCTAAAGTTTTATGGAAAAGAATACTGACAGCACTACTAGTAGATTCTAAACTAAGCAAGAAATCAAATATTTCAATCGATTCAAGTGCGACAGGTTCATTTCAAGGATTTTTAAGAGCTCTAAAAGATATAATAATAAAATTTAAATATGATAAACTGCATTATATAGTGTTAGACAGATGTGATCAAATAATGGAAGACAATGACCTGATTTTTAAATATTTCCCACAGATTCAAAAATTTTTAAGCATTAAAAACATTTCAATAATTTTTATAATCAATTCTTCAATACCAAAAAATCTAATAACTTTGTCAATCCCAATAATTTATTTTAATAATTACTCAAGTGAGCAAATAATCAAGATTTTAAATAACGACAAGATTTGCTCATTTCCAAAAAAATTAAACATCACTGAATCAAATGAACTAATATTTTGGAACAATTATGTTAATTTGATCGTTGATTCATTTTTCTCGTACACTACGGATATTTTATTACTAAAAAGAATCCTAATAAGATTATGGGATAAATTTATAAAACCAATCATTAGGAATGAATTGCAATTAAATGAATTTCATAAAATCTATAGAACAAATTATAAATTATTAGTTTCTGAATATGCAATTAATGAAAATTCAATTTTAGATATTAATGAAGATGAAGATGATGAAGATAATAAATTAAGTTCAAATTTATCAATTATTTCAAAATATATTTTAGTTTCTGCTTATATTGCTTCATTCAATGATCAAAAGACCGATTGGAGTTTATTTTCCAAAACAAGAGATATTCAAAGAAGAAGGCAATTTAAAAGAAAAAAAGCGAAAGTTAATTCAAGATTGTTAGAAGCCTCATCGTTTGATTTAGAAAGGTTGATTGCAATAACTCATTCAATTTATGAATCAGAAAACTCCAAAAAATTAATCTCAAATCTTGATTTCACTACACAAATTGCAAACTTATCATCATTAAAATTATTATTAAAATCTCATAATCAAGATTTTATAAATCCAAGGATTAAATGGAAATCAAACGTTAGTTATGAATTTATAAAATCTGTTGCATTAGATATTGGAATTCAGTTAGAAAATTATTTAATTGAATAGTTTGAAAACTTGTCAATATGTATAAAATCTTCATCTCCAATCTTACGAACTTCTGCATTATTATTGAAATAGTTATCCTTCCAGTACAATATTTCACTTAAATTGTAAGGTCCATGAATAGATTCATCATTAACCCATCTAAACTGATACTTATCTCCTTCAATCTCTTCTTTACTTGCATTTTCCCCTTGTTCATTTGTTTCCTCCATCTTTGGCTTCACATAATTTTTACCAGTTTCTTCTCTATAATTCAAGATTAATTCTTCTTTTTCTAATTCATAAATATTTTTATAACCTTTTTCAATTAATAATTCACAGTATTCAGTCATTTTAATGATTTCATCTTGATTTGATTTATCTAAATCTTTTAATTTTTTCTTATACTTCTTTGGTTTATTCTTATTTAATCTTTGTAAAGCTTCCAATGGACTTTCAACTGGCTTTAATAAATTAATTAAACCAAATAATAAATATTCTGTTGTAAAGGTATCTTTAAGGTGGGCCTTTTCAAACTCAATCTTATCTCTCCTATCTTGGGCAATTTTTGCTAATTTGATATCTTTCTTTTTGAAGTTTAGTAGCCACTCATCTTCGTTATTTTTTTCATCATCTGCATTATCAATTGCTATAAAATTCCCATCGATATCGAATCTACCCTCTAATTTCTCATTTTTTAAATTAAATGCATCAAGCTTTGGTTCATTTTTGGGTATCCCTCTTTCTTCAGGATTGTTATAATAAGACTCATCAACATCAGATTCTTCACTTTGCTCAAGATCTTTATTTTCAATTTCATTCTCTTCTTCAAACTTGTCTAGGTCCATGAATTCAATTCTTGGTACCTTTTCTTTTGACTTATCATCTTCGTCATCACTTGCAAACATATCACTATCATCATCTTCATCATTTTTTGTCTTTTTAGCTTCATATTCCTCATCTGAAGAGTCATCATTATACTGAGTAGTATCAATGCCTTTTCTTCTTCTTCTCTTTTTGTAACCAATATCTTGTTCTAACAGCAGCTCCTCATCATCTTTATCTTCATGTTCCTCGTCCCGTTTGAGCCTCAGAGGGTTATTTGGATCAAAAGACATTAAGATTAAACAAATAAATAAAGTTTGGAATACCCATATAAATTTTTGTTCGAGACTTGCCCGGGCGATGATGGCAGACTCTTCTACAAAAATAGATCTATTGATGATTGATACATTAAACTTGGATTCAGTTGGTGGCTATATACTGTTTTCACCTTACCACATGCTTTCGTCATTTAAATTTGCAACACTTGGTTCAGTTATGACTTCAAGTCCATTGATTTTCAATATTAATTGATCTATTGACTGCAAGTTCAATACTTTTTTGCTTGGTAATAGATTAGTTATTATCCTTACCTTATTTCTTATTTTCACTAATAATTTTTCATTTGATATTACGCTTCCGTATTCATTATCAATTTTAATTTTGGATAATAATTCAGAAAGTTGATTTAAATGAGAGCTTAACTGATCATCAACTTCTGATAATTTGATTAATCCAATCAAAGATTCTAAGTATCCAATAAAGATAAATTTTTGGAAACCAGTTTGAATCCCAAACTCTTTACCTTCTAAATAAGATTTTTTAGTTGATTCAGCTTGACCTTCTTCAAAACCCTCCTGAAAGAATCTGAAAATCACAGTTAGTGTTGAAAGAGTTTGATTAATCTAAATAAATTCAACTTACTTTTCTTCCAGGTTCAGAACCTCGTCAAAATCCATTTAATTTAATTGATTAATAAAGAATTCAAGTATAAAATTTTCCGATTATGTCAAAAAAGGTGCCAAAATTTTATTAATTTAATTTTACTTTAACGAAATGGAAATTGATCAATTCAAACTGAAAGTTCTCGAGAAGAAAGATCTGGAACAATTTTATACAAAACCACCTACTATAACTTTAACAAGTCATGAAAACTACGAATTATTAGAATCAAACTTCATTAATGAAATTCATAATAACATATTTAAAGATATAATTAGATTTAAATCGAATGAAATCATCAAGCCAAACGAAACCACTGATACGCAAGGAATAATATGGGATTCTTTGAAATTAAAACAAGAAATATTAAATCTTAGAAAATTCAAGAATAAATCATTTACGAATATAATTGGATCTAAGAAATTAGGTAAAAAGGCTATTAATATTCGATTAAGCAATGAAGCAAAAGACTGGAATTTCAATAGATTTATTAGAACAAGCCCTAAGATGTCACATTTTCAATTAATTAATCAAACTTTATGCTGTGATTCGTCTAATAATATCTATTTTATTGATTCTTTCAATTTAATTAAACGCGTTTCAATAGAAGGCAAAGTTTCATTAGTTTTGAAATTAGATGAAAAGATAACTGTTATGGAATCTTATAAAGAATTTTTATTAATTGGCACCTTAGCTGGATGGTTTTATATTAAAAACTTGCAAACCAATGAACTAACAAAGAGATTAATATCATATAATATCATTAATTCAATTAACTGCTATAATGATGAAATTTCAATATCAACAAATGATGGAAATTTAATAAAGCTAAAAGATTTTTCCAAAGAGACTGCGATTAATTTCCCATGGGCAATTAATTCAATCTCAAATTACAACAAATTGAAACTCATTTCTGGGGATAATTTAAATTCCTTCATAATTGATAACAGAATCCATGAAAGCAAACCTATAATAATATTGAAAGGGCATTATGATTATTCTTTTAGTTGTGATTGGTCAAAAGATGGTATTCAATTGGTTACGAGTAATCAAGATTCCACAGTTAGATTGTATGATATTAGAAATTATAATAAAAGTAAATACTGTTTTGGAGAAGAAAACAATGCTGTGAGAAGTGTTAAGTTTAGTTTAAATGATAAATATTTAAACTTTAACGAAAATATTGATTCAATTAATTTAATTAATTTGGAGAATTTAGAAAAAGGTATCAAATCTAAACAAGTTTTCAAAATTTTTGGTAAATTGACCAATTCAATATTTATGAATTATGATGATTATGAAAATCAGTTATTAACAATTGGAGTCTGTGATAACTCAATTGGTGGTATTGTACAATACAAATTAGAAAATGATAATGGTTGTATAGATTTTGATTACTGGTGAATTAAAAAACAAATATATACGTCATATTATCTATAAAGTTTTACCACCTAAGACTTCTTTTCCTGTTTTTTTAATAGTTTCTAAAACTTCTTCATATGGTAAAGTTGAATAGACGTCAACTGATTGATTTTCTAATGAAACGTCAATCTTTTTGTTTTCTTCCTTTTTGGATAAAGCTCTGTTAACAGCGTTTGAGCATCCTGAAGTTGTCAGTATCGACCTAATGAATGCATATAAAGTACTTACCTGAGCAGGACATTTTAACATCGAATTGGTAATGGTTTTCTGACATTCTTGATTAAATTACAAAGAAGAGTGTGTAATTTTTAATAAATTTGTAATCTTTTATATCCGCGAAATTGATGAGCAAATTACTACTACGAAGTTGCAATCAAACTAATTACTAATTTATTCTATATGGGTACATAGGTAGATTATCTATTCTGTTAGTAATTCATCTTCAATCAAATGACAATTTTAATGGTTAAGTATCAGTAACGTTGGAAAAAAGAGTATCACCACAGCCATTTGGCTCAGAGTGAGCTGAGATAAGTTTGTCATCATAAACTTTCCATCAAAATCAATCAAATTAAACTTACAATTAAAATGATTTGAGTTCTTTAATAAATTAAAAAATTTGATGAAAAATTTTGAACCAGAAAATTTATAACAAACAAAAATGTTGCGCTAACCACAAAAATTATAAACAAGAATTCCTGGGTCAATTTTTTACTGAATCACATAATATTTGTATGAATAGAACCATTGAATTCTAATGAATTTTTTTATACAAAATTTCAATCGAAAAATTAACTATTCGAATTAGCCCTAAAACTGTTGCTCTTACCGGGTTAATTCCGATGGTGCATAAATTAACGGATTCAAGAATTCATTAAGTTAATAAAATTATAGAAATCAGTTACAATTCGGTATGGAAGAGAATGCGGAAGCTGGTAGCGTCAATGGTAGCGTTAACCCTGAAGGAGAGCGTCATTCTTCACCTACACCGTCTACTGATCAGCAGCAGGCTGGGTTGAAATTGATTAAATTGATATCAGTTAGATTAAAAGAAGCTGCTTTAGATTCACCAAGTTTTAGAGCAAATGTCAATTACTATAATTCTCAAGTCGATCACACAGATCAATGGATTGATGGTTTAATCAAATTTTTAAAGAAATATCCTCAGCAGATATCAGATTTTAAAGAATTTAACAGTGTTTTATCAAATCAATTACTACCTGATTTTCTTGGTGGTGGATTAGTTGATCAGGAAAGCACAATTTCAATACTAGCGAAAGCTAAAAGGGATTTAGATACAATGTGGGGAGACTCAATGAAACAATTGAATTTCAGAATTTTTGAAGCGAATGAAATCTTATCAAATTTATCAAAAATTCACATTAAACATTTTAAAGAAATTAAAAAGAATTTTGAATTCATCCAATCCAAATATGACTCTTTATTGAATAAATACAACTCTCAAGCTAAAAATAAAGAGCCAAGTGCTTCAAGAGAAGATGCCTTTCAATTGTTTGAAGTTAGAAAATCTTATTTAAACGCTTCGTTAGACATGTGTTTAGAAATTTCGAAATTTCATGACATTTTAAGTACAAATCTAATCCAATTAACTGAATTAATATTTAAAGATAAAACCAATTTTGACCAGGATTATTTTTCAAAAGTTACTTCTTGGTCTGCAGCTATTACAAAATCCGTTAATTATTTGTTAGATGATATGATTCGTTCAAAAGAGCAAATTGAAAAAGTGACAGTCAAGGAATTTGAACCTTCAAGAGATTTAAAACAACATAATCCTGCTTTAATTAATCCTTCAACTTTAATCCAATATGATCCTGAAATTGATGGAGAGATTGAAGATTTAGCTTTTGAAAAACATGGTTGGTTATGGATGAAGACCAACGTTGGTAAACCATCGAGACAAATCTGGGTAAGAAGATGGGTTTTTGTTAAAAGTGGTATATTTGGTTTATTTTCATTATCTCCATCGAAACATTTTGTTCAGGAAACTGATAAAATTGGTGTTTTACTTTGTAATATAAGATATGCACCAGATGAAGATAGGAGATTTTGTTTTGAAATTAAAACTATCGACCTATCAATAATTTTCCAAGCTGAAACTTTAAAAGAATTAAGGTCATGGTTAAAAGTTTTCACTTTAGAGAAACAAAGAGCAATTGAGAATTCAAATCAAGAGTCCGGCAAGTTCGCTTTTAGTCGTTATCCTCCTTTACTATATGAATTTGCAAATACTTCTTTAACTTCAATTGATTCTGAGTTAACAAGTTCAAGATATGATAACACAACAACTGATGATAAGCCTTTTATAATTTCCTCAACTCATTTATCTGATTTAATTAACAAAGATCCTGCAATCGATGATGGTGAGCCTTTAATAATTGATTTAAAAGGTAATCACTTAACA
The DNA here is from genome assembly GCA_030568845.1 of Millerago galiae. Taxonomy (NCBI): domain Eukaryota; kingdom Fungi; phylum Ascomycota; class Saccharomycetes; order Phaffomycetales; family Phaffomycetaceae; genus Millerago; species Millerago galiae. The sequence goes on along the minus strand of JAJMIZ010000007.1, from coordinate 41,218 downwards.
ACTCCAATTATAACTTCAAGATCCAAAATTGCTTTGATTTCTCATGAATTTTTACAGCCAACAATTGTGCCAACCGCAATAACAGCTAATATTTGGGGTATAGTCAATTGGGGTGTTTATTATATGTCTGGATCCCCTGAAACGATCAATGAAAATCAAAAGACCAATGAGAGAAATCAGAAACATTTTCCATCCTTAAATACAAATGAAACATATCCCTCAAATTATCCAGCTTCTTTAAAAGAACAAGATATCGAATTAAGATGTTTATTTGATACTGCTATTGATAAAAATGAACTGTTAGTTATTAGCTTTTGCTGCCTTTGGTCATTAAATCCAACTCAAGAACTATCAGGTAGATGTTTCATTACGAATAAATTTATTTATTTTTATTTGAATAGTGCTGGCTTTGTTTCATTGTTGAAGAAATCATTAACTGAAATTGTAGCAGTTGAAGCTGTTTCTGAAAAGAATTGGGATGTTTTAAAAGTTTATGACCTTGAAGGTTTATCTATGAAAGGTAGAGTGTTTTTAGACGACACTAAGATTATTCAAAAGAAGATTAATTTTTTAATCAATGATTTGGCAAAAGAGAAACCAAGTGAATTTGTTGATATTTTAAAGCATATTGAAAAAATTGAAACAAATGAAAAAAAATTATTGAAAATCAATAACAAGGAAATGAAGGATCATAAAGATAAAATTCATAATCAAAGATTTGAATTAAATTCAATTCAACCTTATGAAGGACAAATTTTAGGTGATAAATCTTTAAAGACTAATTATAAAAATGAATTTCAAAATGTGACAATCCATAGTTTTAACGTTCCTGCAAAAGCTTTATTTCATTTATTATATGGCGATCATTCTTCAGTTTTAAGAGATTCTTTATCATTTTTAGATGTTGAGCAATTTTTGCCAGGGCCTTGGTATGATGATAACGGAGAGTTAGTTAGATATATTAATCTTAAAATTGCTGTTAGTTCATTGAATAGAAAAGATGTTAATATTGTATCAACAATGGAGCAAAGAATTGAAGAAATGATTGAAAATAAGTATTATAGAATTGAGGAAAGAAGACATAATTTTAGATTTTTATGGAGTGGAACATTTAGAGTCACTAAAAAAATTATTATCATTGAACAGGATAGCAAAAGTTCAAAACTTTATGTTTATGTTAAAGTAACTGATGATTCAAAAAGTCATAGTTTATTATATAAGATATTTAAAAGAACAATTCTTCATTTTCAATTCAATGAAATTAATTTATCAATTTCAAAATTACAAAATCTATCTGATGAACTAGGTCAACATGGTAAAATCATTAAAGCTATAAGAAATTTTGGTAACTTAAGTAAAACCAATGAAAAGTTTGAAAAAAAAGATGATGTTGTTTATAGCTTTAGAACCAGCCTTGTTATTAGATATTATTTAAGAGCATTTTTTTACCAAGTATCAAGCTTACTTTTCATGGTTTCGAGAGTTTCACTTATCACATTTTTTCACCTTTGGAGAATGATTACATCACACAGACTTTTATTGTTAATTTTATTAATTTCAATATTATCAAATGTATTTTTAATTGGTAAAACATCAATGTCATTTTGGCAAGCCGTTAGGATTGAGAAAATGCTAACTAAATTTAGAAATGGAATCGAGCTAAACAAAGTTGAACGATCGATCAGCTTACATGAGCTTGAGCTACTATCGAATAACAAATTAAACACATCATCGCAATGCTTCGAAAATTTTATTAACTTAGAGGGAGGAACTTCAGATAAAGAAACTTTATCAATAACATTAAAATACAGAGAATCTAAACATCAGATTGCAGTTAAAAGAAATGAGTTATTAGTTGAGTTAAAAATTTTAGAAAGAATTGAAAAAGAATTAACTTTAGGTAATTATAGAAATTTTTTACTTTCAGAATTAAATTCTTGCAGAATTGCAATTGAAGAGTTAAAAGTTGCAGACTCTTCACTAAAAGAATATTGTTTAACATGCAATGAAGAATATGAAAAAATAGTAAATGGTTTATTATGATTTAATGAATTACAAAAAAAAATTAATGTATGACTTTATGTATTATTAACCCTGTAAACCCTAAAACCCTCTTTTGGCTAAATTATCAGCTATATCTAGATATAATGCTAAAGTATCAATGCTTTCATTAGAACCTGCATCTGAATAAATTGAAGTTGAAACTGACCTAAATACATTTTTCCAATTAATCAAGTCTAAATGATCTACATTATTTAAAGTGCCTAAATAGATGCCCCATTTGGAAGAAGAAACACTAACCATTCCATCATTATCACCACTTATTTGATTTATTATTGACCAACTACCAAAGAAGATATTATACCATTTTGGTTGAAAGCAAGCACCGTAACTCATATATAAAACGTTTGGATCATTTTTGATTTTTTCATTGAATTGCTTTAAATAAGATGTTGACAATTGATAAATGCTTGGTGGTAATTTGATTTCTGTTGGGAATTTTTTAGCTAGATCAATACAATAATCGGCCATTTCTGAACCATTATGAGGAGTTGTTACTGTAGTTAAACTAACAACTTGATAATTTTTTTTCTCTAACTCAGAAATCAAATAGCGGCAATCCAAACCACCCATTGAATGAGCAATAAGATTGATTTTAATCTTTTCATTTTTATCTTTAAAATTTGAAAAGCTTTCTGAAAAATTCGTACTTTCATGATGAACGTTATAAACTTCATCTTCAGATTCTAAAATTAAATTTGCACATTTTTTAGTAATGAACTTATTTAATACTTCTGATCTTTCTTCAATACTACCAAAACCCGGAACTTTAGCAACTAAAACCTTTGAGCCTTTTGCTTCCAAAGCTTCTTTAATACCAAACCAATATTCTAGAGATAGTCCTCCTTTTTCCTCGATAGCACTAAAGTCAGTAAGACCTTCACCTGTCACTAATCTTGTTATTAGATTGAATGAAGGAACCACTATTAATCTATCGAAGCCTGAGAGCCCATGGCATAAAACTATCGGATATTTTGGAGCTTGATAGTTCTCTCTTAATTGTAAGTTGTTTATATATCTTGATTTATTCTCATCAGTTTGATCAATAAGTTTTCTATTATCGAAATTCAACCAAGGAAGGCTCCTTTTAACTTGCCTATATAATTGAAATATGACTGATTCATTATCCTTTGACTTGAAAGACTCTGTGAATATAACCGAACCCGTCATTGTTGAAGTCGTCAGACCCACCATAAAAACCGATCCGTATTTAAAATATCGATAATAGCTCATTTTATGAAATATTTATTTATTATATAGTACAGAACATGCAAATGTAGTTAAATTAAAAGGTTCTAGAAGTATCAGAAATGCAAAATTTATTAAACAGAAAAGTTTTTCGAACAGAAAAAAAAAAAAAAAAGAAAAAAAAAACACCGGTTCGGGACGCAATCAGAATTTTTTGACACAAAAATTTTGCTTTAAAACTTCATTTTCTTATTTGATCTTTTTTCGTTTGTTTTTCTTCTCCAAGCCTCTGAAAGTTTTGAGACACTCTGGGAGAAGTCAACATGGACTCTTCTATCGTCGATCAGAACTTGATCCATTTTGAAATAAGCATTTTCACAGCTTTTCTTATTATCGAATTCAATAAAGGCATACTGTAGTGAATCACCGGTTTTATTATCACGAATGATATCACACGATATGATTTTACCAAATCTAGAGAAAATAATCTTTAAATCGTCATCTTTTGTTATTGGATTCAGTTTACAAACAAATAAAACGTTTTCCATTGGTTTGACTTCAGCTGAGGGTAGGTCTCCGATCAATTCCAATGTAATTGCCTTAGAGTCTGCATCTCTTTGTTGTTTTCTTTTCAATTCATCTTCGTCAACATTATCTTCGTTGAGATTAAGGTCTTCAATATCGTTTAATCTAATTGTTGAAAGTTGTTTTGGTGTTAACTCTGGGCTGTTCTCAGGTATCACTAATCCTTCAATATCATCGAATGGATCATCTAATATATATGTATGATGAATTCTAATATCTTGTAATGGTCTATGATTTCTATCAACGATTGAATTATTTAATTTTTCTAATATCTCCAAGCCTTCAGAAACATGACCAAAAACAACATTATTCGATAAAGTTTTAATGCTGGAATCAATGTCTGCTAAAGTGATTGTAAATATGGAGGAAGCATATTTATCATTATTTATTGAATTAGTGATATAGGATAGACTTCCTCGTTTATTTGGATTCAACTGATTTGATGGAACTTTGAAATCCTTTGAAACACAAGAATCAGCTAGATTCCAAGCAGATTGTCCTTCTTTAGATATAGGATATAATGGTGCGCCACATTCAGCTATAAACCCACTTTGTATATTATAAAATGGTGAAAAGTTATAGTATTTGGCTTTGCAGAGTTTAATAAAGTTTTGAGACTCTTTAGCAGCTTTGGAAACATCCAAGTCAACAACAACATTCCCTACAGCTATTAGTACAATAAACAAAGACAATAAAGCATCATTCACTCACCGATTGAGGTCTGAATCAGCACACTCATTATGTGGATAAATTATTCTTTTCGTGAAATTTTTTTATCCGATTATTTACAAGACTTCATTAAATTCATACTTTTATTTTATTACTTACCAGAAACTTGTTTAATCATTAAATCTTTCAACATAGATAGTTCATTAACAACATTTAATCCAAAACTTCTCAAAGCAACTACTGGTTCAGCTGTACAAGAATACAATTTGTGTAACTTATCGACAACACCTAGCAGTAAATTGTTTTCAGGGAATCTTTCCGCCCAATAAGGTTCTAAAACTAAAACGTTTCCAATATCTAAACCTCTTTGCATACCTTTTTCAATCGCATGAACTAAAGATTGAACATCACCTTGACCCATGTTCAAACCTTGGCCAGCTAACGGATGTGTAGTATGAGCAGCATCACCTACCAACGCAACTCTTTCAGAGACATAAGTGTCAGCATGTGACAATCTCAATGGGAATCTTGCTCTTGAGTTATGGTCGATTGAAATGACAGGTAATGGGAAATCATCTTCAATTTGTTCATCAGATAATTTGTTATGTTTTAATTGAATTCTCCATTTAATATCATCAATTAAATCTTCAGTTTCACCCTTTTTGATACAACTGTAATAATAGTTCATATCGACATCATCCAAAATGAAGGCTGCATTGACTAATTCTTTAAATAAATTTTCATCAATTTCAATTAATAATTTTGATAATTCAATTGATTGTGACCAAACTAAAGTTGCATGATCTCCAGGTAATGGAAGTAAAGCAATTGGACCATTTGGTAGGAATCTTTGCCAGCCAACAGACTTGAATGGAATGTCGTCTAATTGCATTGTTGCAACAACACCAAATCTTTCGTAAAACCAACCTCGTGATTCAATGCCAGCAAATTTACGAACTGGTGAGTTAAAACCATCTGCACCAACTAATAAACGAGTTTTGATTTGTTCACCATTAGATAAATGAACAATTGGCCATTGATCTTTCGGATCTTTAGTTATGTTTTCAACTCTTGTATTGTCTATTATATCCAATTCATTTGATTCTAATTCCTTTATTCTTTGGTATAAAGAGGATTGCAAATTAACATTTTCACACATTGTTGCCAATTCGATAGAATCAAAGTTCAATCTGGCGTCACTTAAACCTTCAGTGACTGTAATTGAATCGTACGGTTGAATTCTATCAGTCTTAATGAAATCCCAACTACCAATTGATTTCAAATAGTCAATTGATTGAGGAGTCAAACTACTAATTCTATTAGTGAATCCTTCTGGAGTCTTGTCATAAAACTCTTTGACCCCTGATAAATTGAAACCTTCAATTAATGAAATCTTTAAATCTTTGGTTATTGGAGAATTCTTTAAAGCTGTAGTTAAGGTCAAACCAGCTGGACCACCACCAACAATAAGAACATCCACTATTTTGGCTTGTGCCTTCTCAGCAACAGTCGCAAGGCCCCTTTTCAAAATAAACATTTAATTGTTGAATTAAATTGAATGAAAAAATTATTTCAGCAAAATTCACGTGACAAAAATAAATAAATTTTCATAACTAAATAAGAATTGAACTAAAACTATTTAAAGTGATTTCTAAATTATTTCCGTTAAGAGTGAAAAGCTCGTTTTTGGTGAAGAGATTGGTTCATACGATGAGTGAAGATACCGTTTTAATCAATAAATTGCACGTGCAGGCGATAACAGGTAAAGATTTTTGGAATAGACCAACTCTGCAACCATTGGAAGTTTCAGTCGAGTTAAAGACAGATTTCAAGAAGTCTAGCGAACATGATGACCTAAAACATTCATTAAATTATGCAGTCATATCAAGAAATTTATTAAATTTCTTCGAATTTGAGAAGCAAACGAATTTTAAATCATTTGAAAATTTAGGCAATAAAGTATCTGAAGTGGTTTTGAACGAAAAGAAAGGCGGTGGTTCAGTTTCTAAAGTCACTATATCTGGTTCTAAAACTGAAATTAAAGCTGCAAAGATTTCAATTGTTTTGAATCGAACTAAATCAAATGGCATTATTAAGCATGTCAATAATGATCAAATTATAATTAATGGATTAAGAATACCAACTGTTATTGGTGTCTTCACATTTGAAAGATTACAAAAACAATTCGTTGATTTAGATTTAACCATTGAATTTAATAGAAATTTAAATGTTTATGAAATTATTGAAAAAGTTTCAAAATATGTGGAATATTCAAATTTTAAAACAGTGGAGGCCTTAATTGAATCAGTTTCTCAGTTAGTTTGTGAATTTGAAAATGTCTTAAAAATTACGGCCAAAGTGGAAAAACCAAATGCAATTACATTTGCTGATGGTGTCGGTGTTGAAGTTTCAAGATCTCCAATTGATTTTAAAAGTCATGAGAAATTGAAAATCCCAGAGGCAATTGACTCAAATGAATTCAATTTACCTTCTGATGAATTTGTTGATAACAATATTCAACATAACGTTTTTATTGCGTTTGGTTCAAATATCGGTAATCAAATTGAAAATATTTTGACTTCAATTGAACATTTAAATGAAATCCCTAATACAAAAGTTCTAGAAACTTCCTCTTTATACGAATCTGAACCAATGTACCATTTGGACCAACCAAAGTTCATTAATGGGGTATTAAAATTGTCTACAAATTTATCACCTCAAAGGTTACTAGAAAATTTAAAAAGAATTGAATATCAGGTTTTGAATCGTGAAAAAATCATTGATAATGGCCCAAGATCTATCGATTTAGATATTCTTCTATATGATGATTTGATTTTAAATGAAACAAATTTAATCATTCCTCATATCAGAATGATTGAAAGAACTTTTGTTTTACAACCTTTATGTGAGCTAGTTTCGCCTGAGGAGATCCATCCAGTTACAGCTGAACCTTTCCATAATCATTTAGATCAATTGTACTCATCTTCAGTTGATAAATCAAAACAGAAATCAAATCTATTAAAGACTCATGTTCCATTATATAATAAATATTATAAGTTCGAAGGCTCAAGAAGTTTATCATTCGATTTATTACATTATTCACACAAGACATTATTGATGGGTATTTTGAATACGACTCCAGATTCCTTTAGTGATGGTGGTAAAAATGCTTCAGTTCAAATTGCAATTGAAAATGCCTTGAAGATGGTTGAGGCAGGCGTCGACATTATTGATATTGGAGGAGTTTCAACAAGACCTGGATCAGTTGAACCAATCCAGAAAGAAGAATGGGAAAGGGTTGTTCCAATTGTTCAAGCAATTAGAAAACATCCTGATGAAAAATTAAATAAAATCATTATTAGTGTTGATACTTATAGATCCAAAATTGCTTTAGACTCAATTAAAGAAGGTGCTGACATTATCAACGATATTAGCGGTGGGTTATACGATGATAAAATGTTTGAAGTGGTTGCAGATACTGGTGCAGCATATATTATGAATCATACAAGAGGGACACCTTCAACAATGTCATCATTGAACCAATATGTCAATAATGAAGATCTGAATCTAATCGAATACAATGAAGATATATTGAATTTGAAAACTGATGATTTAGTTTTATTGAATTCAATTGGCAGGGAATTATCAACCCAATATGAGAAAGCCGTTGAAAGCGGAGTCAAAAGATGGCAAATTATAACCGATCCAGGTATTGGATTTGCAAAAGATTTGAAGCAAAACTTATCTGTCATTAGAGGAGTTCCAAACCTTAAAAATTATTCAAATTATAATGAATCAACAAAAAGATTTAATTCATTGAAAGGTTTACCAATATTGTTGGGACCATCAAGAAAGAAATTTATTGGTACGTTAACAAATGAGAAAATTCCAAGTGAAAGGGTTTTAACAACAGGTGCAGTTATTATGTCTTGTGTTGGTAACAAATCAGATATAGTTAGAGTTCATGACGTCGAAGAAGTCAAGAAAGTTTTGATAATTGGAGATGCTTTATATAGAGAAATTATTTGAACTGAACTACAGTTACATTTTATAAAGAATGATATTTATTTATTCATTATTCAAAAAAGAAAAAAAAATGAAACATATAACCAGATTGATTTCAATTGAAATCCCAATATAAACAGATATTAAAACAATAGAATAAAAAGTATAGACATATAAAAAGGTCGTAAATACATGAGAAAACCCCAAAGCTTTTAAAAATCACAAAGATTATCATCACCTAACCACGTCCATGAATCGATAAAATCACCACACCGTTTAAGCTGCTTGAGCAGAATTTGATTCACAATCTCTTGAAATATGACCACTTCCACCACAGTTGTAACAGGTTTTAGCAGAGACATTCGCACCGCCAGCTGGTGAAGCACAGTCTTTTGAAATATGGCCAGTTTTACCACATGCATAGCATTTGACAACACCGGCTTGACAATCACGGGCGAAATGGTTTGGACCACCACACTTGTAACAGGTTGTTGCTTTATTGTTGTTTCTTGGGTTGAATGGTCTTGGTCTGTGAATACCGTTATTTTGGTGAGGCTGGTTACAGTTTCTTGAAATGTGACCAGATTGACCACAATTGTAACAACGTGCACCTTGAGATTGTTGAGTACAATCTGTTTGGACATGGCCAATGCTACCACAGTTGTAACATTGTTTTTGAGTATCTTGTTTAGGTTCAGGACATTCAGTTGATTCGTGGCCTGGTAAACGACAGTTGTAACATAAACGCTCTTGCTGAGTACAGACTTCAGCAACGTGGCCAACTTCACCACATTTGTAACAGGTTCTTGGGAAAACAGCAGCCATTTTAATCTTCAGTATGAAACGTTGAATTAAAAAATAAAAAAAATTTTACAAAAAAAGCGATGAGCTGAGACCATCACCCGGATGCTTATGTAAGTATAATAGACGTTTATTATAGTATACTCTACACTTATTGTATGCAGTTGATATATATTATGCTTCTTCATTAGATTCATAGATGGTTTCCTCATCTGTAATGTATTTACCATAATCAGCTGTCTTCAATAATAGATCATATGCCTCGTCCGTGGAAAGATTCAAGTCCTTCGCTGCTATGCGAACAGCTGTTTCACATGATAAAACATAAGTAACAAAACTTGAGACTGACCAGAATCTAATGACCTCATTATGTAATGCTAAATCTTTCAACTCTTTTTCCAAATGTGTTTGAATTAGATGTGCCATCAATGCTTGTCTTTTTAGCCCATAAAACCCAACCGAAAAGGTCTTTGCAATTGGTAATCTGACAAATTCAGATTGTGATAACAATGTATTTCTGGAATCTTTTGCCATTTGTGATGCCTTTGAATAAAATTTTGAGGACAGTAATGCTTTATCATTTTTTAACAAATCTGAAATATATTTAAATTGGTTTGTGACTTTTTCAGTTAATTCATCCTCTTTCAATGACCCTGGATATTGTTTATCCTTATACTTTTCTTTTGTTAATCTCAAATTCTTCTCAAAATTACGCGTTTCGTTAAATGAGACATTGTTATGACCATCATCCAGATCAGAAAATAATTCTTTATCTAAATCAATATCATCATTTTTCCTCGTTGTCAAATTTTTTAACATATCAGCACTTATGAATTTAGAATTCTTAATTTTGCTCAAGAAATCATCTTCTTCATCTTCTTTCTTTCTATTGAATATTTTATTAATATCAGATTTAACTCTTTGTGCTTTTGCAAGTGGTTTCCATTCCTCTTTTGTAAAATCCATTTTCTTCAATTTGGCTGACCTTATTTCTTTATTCACTTCTTTGTTCATTTCTTTTTGTCTTCTAATCTCTCTTTTAAATAGAGGTGTTATTTTAGGAATAGTTGGAACTGATGGAATTGACAGGAGCTCATATGAAGATAATTTCAAATCACTTGGTTTCATTAAATGTTCCACATGAATCCCCAAATCTTCTTGATGGAACTCTTGTCTACTTGGTGTCACTTGACTTGTACTATTTTCTGGGTCTTTAATTGGCGTTCCTATAACTGATGTAGGTTTCGATTTCAACGGTTTTGTAATATCTAGACTAGAATCAGCTTTGTTTTGGTTTTTAGATTTCTGCAGACTGGAGAAATCGCGTTTCAAATGCAATGATTTTGGTTTAATCTTTTCTTCACTTGAAGCAGAGCTGGGTATTTCAATTGGTTTAGAATCAGAGAAAGTTTGTGATTTTGACTTTGGAAGACTTAATGACTTTGATTTTGGAAAAGCTGGTGCTCTATTTGCTGATCTGCGTGATTTTGGGAAACTTGGAGTAGATGAAGTAAACGATATTGGGATTGAATGGTTATCAAAAAATGATCTTGGTTGATTTGGTTTTGTGAGATCTTCGAGATCTGAAGATGAAGAATCTATACCAGATACGAACGAATTAAATGTGGGTTTCAGGTGATTGTCGCTCTTCTGTCTCTTAATCCTATGAAACGGTTCTTCAGCACGATTTATTTTCAAATCATTGGATTCTTCATCAGAAAACCCATCTTGATTATTTGATCTATTTCGATCCTTGTGGATAGAGTTTTGTGAGTATTTTATAGACCTGCCTGACCGGGGCCTGTTGAATAACGAAGACTCAGAACCTGTGAGACCAAACGGTCCTGAGCTCATTTTGACACGCTTTTAAATAAATGAGTAAATAAAAACTAAAAAAAACAAACTAAGCACTCAGTGAAAAATTTCATTGAAATGTCCAGAAACCACCACCAAGGAATCAATGAGGCTTATTTTAATGGTCTCAGATCCGTGGAACTCATAGACAACTCACAAGGTCGTTATCCTTCACAAATTATTACAGCTCAATGGAACGCACCAGCGACAAGAATCGCAGCATCTAAAACAGATGGAAGCTTAAAAATATGGAAGGTTGGATCTTTTGACTCAGCACCAGTCACAATAGATCGTCCACATCACAAAGCAGTCGAAAGTCTTGATTGGAAACCTACAACTGAGACGATATTAGCAACTGCAGGCGACGATAAGTATATCATCGAATGGAACACAGTACGAGGTCAAGCTTTGAATAAGATAGATACAGGGGAAGAGCGTGTGTTCATTGTCAAGTATTCAGGAGATGGTAAATTTATGGCAGCAGCAAGTAAAAAAAACGCAATTATTATAATTGATGTTGAAAAACATACTATTGTAACAAAATTACAATTAAGTGATTATGATATTTATTCAATGACATGGAATAATAATTCATCATTTCTATTCGTTGGTTTAAACAATGGTCATATTTTAGTTTATAAGTTCGTAAATGAAGAATTGAACTTAATCCACACAATGAAAGGTCATAGATCTTCAATTATTTCCTTATTTTTTGATAGAAGAGCTAAATCATTGTTGGCAGGAAGTAAAGAAGGTGTTATTTCATTATGGGCATTAGAAGATTTCAAAGTTATTAGGACCATATCAGAGGTTGATCAAGCTGTTTCTTCAGTTTGTCTTTCAAGAGATGCAAGTTATATAGCTGCAACTTTTGAAGACGGAGCTCCTGCTGCAATTTATGAGATTGATTCACTAAAGTTGATCCATCAAGTGACTCGTTGTGTTTCAGGCACAAAATCATTCCCAGTTTTTGAATTCTGTCCGATTAGATCAACATATTTATATTCAACTCCAGAAGGAAGATTATACATCACAATGAGAGACACACAACAAAATAGAAAATACTAATGTTATTTTAATACATATGTACATGATATTTAAACTATATAACTTTTCAAACTCTTGAAAATAAAAATTCAGTTGAATTGAAATAATCCTTCGACACTAAATCTTCAATCTCTTCTCTAACTAACCATGCATATTCTATGTTTTTTGGTTTGAATTCACCTGATAAAATGTGAGATTTAATGATATACTCTCTTGTTAAATCAGATTCATCACTTGAAACTAATTGATCACCTTTGTATTTCAATAAACCCGCTGGGGAACGAGCAACGGTCCATGTGCTTATAGATTCACCTCCCAACAGTCTCAAACCAGCCTCTGCGGTTTTATGTAATGCTAATTGATTTTCAATTAAACCAAATGATGGTAATTTCCAACCTTTTTTACCATCTTTGATTAAAAGGTATAGACTTCTACTTAATTTTCTTTCTAAGCTTTTCAAATCATTTGATTCGTCAGCTTTTGTTGTTCTTGAGTTTGGAATAACTGGTCTTGAAATGTCAGACATCGATTCATCATATTCATCTTTTGGAATTACAACATCCTGTTTCAATCTTCTTTCTCTGTTATGAACAACGTCTGGAATACCCTTTTCATAAAAAACACCTGGTTGTTTAGAAACTGGACCACGCTGAGCTTTAACGAATTTACGTTCTGATAATGAACCTTTTTTGAAATAGTAGTATTGTGGGAACGTCCACATTAAACGACGTTGTAATTCTTCTTGGTAGCTGTAGTATTTGCTTTCAAAATCAGTGAGATCTGGTGTCAATATTGGTTGTCTGGTAAGTAAAATTGCAGCTTTAATTGAATCTAATGATGCATTAGTTTTGCTTGATGTAGCCAAACATCTTTTAAGACCTGGGAAAAACATATGTTAGTATAACACATTTAAAATTTATATCAAACATACTTGGAATTGACTTAGAAAACATTTAGAACCTTCAAAACGAAACTTTGTTCTTTAACAATTCAAAATTTTTCATCAACACTTTTTTTTCAAAACCGGCCGGGTAAATTACAGGGCTGCTGATACTACAACTTTACTAATAATTTAAAACTATTCACTTTTGTTGATTATTTAAGAATGAGAGCAAGTTTGAGAGTTGCTCTGAGCCAGTTGCTGAGGCTGAAGTTGGAGGTGGTGGAGGAGTGGCGGTGCTTTCTTGTTTGGCACCGAATAAATTGGATAAAACGTTAGCTTTGTTATTGTTACCTTGCATGAATGATGGTAAAGTAGCTTGGTTTAATGGATCAGTGTAGATATCATCTGGCTCACCAGGTTTAGTGGATCTTGGTCCGTTTCTTGAACCATCAGTAGGCATCTTCTGTGAGATGGCTTTTGATGAAATACCTTCACCGATTTCAATATCTGGTTCTTCCATAACGTAACCTGGAACTAATTCTTTATCAGTACCAATACCACCCCATTGAGCTTCATTAATCCAACGTCTATCAGCATCTGTCAATCTTGCTAATGGAATGATACTTATACCATGCTGATAATCACAACAATCTCTTGGACCGAAACCAACACCCCATCTTGTTCTTAGATTATATTGACCGTTTTTATTAAATGAAGAAATAACATTTTCTGCTTCTTTTCTTGAATAAACTTTAACGAAAGCATGCTTACGTTCATTGTTTAAAATCACACTCTGAACTTCGGCATATGGTCTTAAAATTGAAGCCAATTCTTCTTGAGTCATATAATTTGGAACACCACCAATAAATAAAGTTCTTGAATGAACCTTAATTGAACCAGATGGTAATGAATTATCAAATGAGATGTGTTTTTCTCTGTAATGTGCAGTACCTGGTAAATTCATCTCTCCAACAACATGTCCAACTGGAATATCTTTCTTATGTTGATCTCTTGTTGGCGATCTATCACGATCACGTCTTGAAAAGCCGTTGTTATTATTTCTTTCCCTGAAATTACCACCACTACCGTTATTACTTCTAAAATTGTTGAAAGCCTCTTGCTGTGAAACTGGCTGTGGGCCTCTTGCCCATGTTGGTTTTCTCTGTTCAGCTTGTGGTTGCGGTACTGGTGGTTGAGGAACCGGTGGAATTTGGCCAGTTGATTGTAAATTTTGCAACATTTGTAATAAAGCAGCTTGTTGAGCAGCTGGATCTGCACCAGCCAAATTACTCAAATCTGGTAGACCTGTTGGAGGGACAGGAGCTGAAACTGGACCTGCAGGAGCAGGAGCAGGAACAGGAGCAGGAACTGCACCACCAAGAGAAGCTAATTTTTTCAAGATGTCATTTGGATCATTTGATTCTGGAGGAGGAGCAGTTGGAGTTGTTGATCCATCTTTACCTAGATTACTTTTGATTGAATCAATTTGGACAGAATCAAAAATACCAATTTTTTTCCAAATTTCTAATAATTTAATAATTTTATCACATTGATCTTTATCAGAAGCACTATAAGCAGTGTTAACAGATTCATTTAGTATCAAACCAAAGGAATATAGACCATGTGCAAAGGATCCGTTGCTTGAGTCTTTTGAAACAGTTTCACCTAATTTTTTAGCACGTTCATTATAAGCTCTAGAAATTGAATCAATGATATATAATGCGCCTAATTTATGTGAATCTTTAGTTGTTTTCAAATATTCAAAGATTTTATCAATTAATTGGGATTCTTCATTGACATTATCAACAGCTAATTGAGTTAATTGTTTAATACGTTTCCCAGAAATACCATTTTTAGAGTCTTTGATTTCATTTAAAATAGAGACAAAACTATCAACAATTGCAGACATTTTCTAAAAAACTTTACTAATTACTTTACTTATTACAAATAAAATACAATGTTACAATAAAGTTTTATTTTAAGGAAGGAAAAAATTGTCGAGTTAAATTTTTTTCTTAAACATTCCGAGGGTTTACGTAATTACCCAATTAGGAAATGTTCTATTTTTTCAAGTATTCATCATTTAATTTCTTTTGAGCATCGTAAAGTTTTCTGAGTTTCTTTTGCATACTTTTTGATAGTTCTTCACCTTCTTTATCTTTTAATGGGAAACCTGATTCATCCCATTCGGTGTATTCAGAAGTTTTAAACATTTCATTTGGAGAAATTTTGGCTTTTTCTAGTTTTGCCTTCTCTTGTTCTTGTTTTAATTTGAGCTGTTCTAATTTTTTACGTTGTTTCTCTAATTCTTTTTTTTCTTTATCCTTTTGTAAATTAATTAATTCAGTTTTTTCTTCTTCATTCAAAAATTTGATCAATGCTGGTTGTCCATCTGATCTATCATCTAATGAAACTCCTAACTGTAATAATTCATTATTACGAATTAAATCAGTGGCTGTTAAAAATTCTGAATATGGAGCTTTTGCGATTGCTGAAGAACGGATTTGGTCTCTAAATGTTGATAAAACTTTAACAAATGGGGTTGCAATTTCTTCGACTGATGATATTGCTGATCCATTTGATTGATCTTCCCAACCTAAATTATCTGAACGTGATGGGAAACCCAAAATGTTTAAAACCCTAGTTATCCAATATGTAACTTGTAATAATGGATCAATTCTTAAATTGACACCTGATGAAACTATGTAAGAATTTGACTTTGTAATTAATTCCGAAATCGATTTAATAACTTGTGGAGTTGCTAAATTATCACAAAATGCTAAATGAACAGCATCTTGAGTTTCTAATAAATCTTTAAATAATTGTTTTTCTAAACTTGAAGACTTTTTAGAAATAATTTCACCTTGTTCTAAACGATGTTGGTAATCTGAATTCAAAGCTCTAACATTTTGGAAAAATTTACTTGTTGAACTTTCAAATGCTTTAACTTCTTTAATTAAAGCTTCTTTAAAGTCTAATTGATTATTCCATTGAGTTGAAGCAAAGGCCAATCTTAATTGCCTTGCTGAATATTGTTTTAAAGCTTCTTGGATTGTAATAAAGTTCTTTAATGATTTACTCATTTTTTGGCCTTCAATATGTAAGTGGCCAGTATGCAAGAAATAATTAACCCATTGCTTATTATCAAAACATGCCTCCGATTGTGCCAATTCATTGTCATGATGAGGAAATGCTAAATCAATACCGCCTGAGTGAATATCCATATTATCTCCTAAAATATCACTTGCCATGACAGAGCATTCAATATGCCAACCTGGTCTACCTAAACCCCATGGTGACTCCCACCTTGGTTCACCTGGTTTTGAAGCCTTCCAGAGAGCAAAATCGTTAGGAGACTTTTTACCTGATGGGTTTGAATTTAATGAACCTTCACCTTCTGCAATCAGATCAGCTTGACCTTTATTCCAAGGTTGCAATTTTGCATAATCATGTAATTTTGAATGATCAAATGAAACTGTATCAAAATAAACTGAGCCATCTTGAGTTGAATAGGCATATCCGTTTGAAATAATTTTTTCAACAAATTCAATAATTTCTGGAACGTATTCAGAAACTCTTGTGATAACAGTTGGTTTCAAGACATTTAATTCTGACATATCTTCATCGAACTTTCTTTGCCAAAATGATGGTAATTGACGGAAGACTTCTGGCTCATTAACCGTTGAACCTTGTTCCTTATCCAATGATGGAACTAAAACGTCTTTAATATTCAATAAAAATTCTTCTTTCGATTGTTTAGCTCGAATTGCATTTAATGCTAAATTTGCAGATTTGAAATACATTGGGAATTTTGGATTTTCGATTTGCTTTTCACTAAAGTTGATTTGGTTTGACCAACTGGTAAACTCATCAAATGTAATTGGAGCTTCAGGTAAGTTTTTCTCAACAAATTCGATCCAACTTTTTGTAACTTTATCGACAGTCTCTTTTGAAATCTCTTTGGAATCAGTTAATTCGTCAACAAATTTATCAAATAAATAGTTTTGACGGGCCCTGATAATAATTTTATCATCAATGTCTGTAACGTTTTGAACAAATGTAACATCATAATGGAAATAATCTTGTAAAATACGTCTATTAATATCAGTTGAAACATAATTTCTAGCATGACCCATATGACTTGAGTCATAGACAGTTGGACCACAGCAGTACCAGGTCACTTTACGCTCAGTAATTGGTTTGAATTCAGTTTTGGTTCTGGTCAATGAATTGTATAATTTTAAAACTGGTTTAGACTTTAAAGTCTCAGGCTCAATCCAATTTGGTTGGACAACTTTACTCTTGGACGCAGTGGCAGACATGTTTCTCTTAATATCGTGAATGAGAGACTTCAGCATGCAAAAACTTGGAGTTTTTTTGTTGATGCAAAAGTTTTTTTTTTTTAATTTTTTCCACCTCTATCGCGACACTTGTTGGTAGTGGCATGTCTTCAATATACAAACTTTCGATTTCTGGTGTGAGGTCCTTTGAACCTAAGAAGAAAGAGACAATAGAATTTGGTAAACCCCTGACTTTGATTGTGGGTGCTAATGGTGTTGGTAAAACTACTATTATTGAATGTTTAAAACTGGCTACAACTGGTATTTTGCCTCCAAATTCAAGAAATGCTGCTTTTCTTCATGATCCAAATATCGTTGGTGATAAGAGTGTTATTGCTGAAGTGAAATTGGCCTTTACAAGTATAAATGGTCAGTCAATGGTTGCCTCAAGAACGATGTCTGCTACTAAAACCGCAACAAGCACCAAATTCTCCACTACTGAAGGTCAATTATTATTAATGAACCGTGGAGAAAGAACTTCTTTAAGTACTAAATGTGCTGAATTGGATTCTCAAGTTCCTCGATTTCTTGGGGTACCCACTGCAATTCTTGACTATGTCATATTTTGTCACCAAGAAGAAAGTTTATGGCCACTATCTGAACCATCAGTTTTGAAAAAGAAGTTCGATGAAATCTTTCAAGCTTTACAATTCACAAAGGCTGTGAAGTCTTTAAATGACATCAAGAAGGAAATGGCAGTTGAGGTTAAATTGTTAGAACAATCTGTTAAGCATTTAAAAGTTGATAAAGAGAGAGCTGATAAAACAAGAAATAAATTGATTCAAAATCAACAATTAATTGATGATTATTTAAAAAGTACAAAGTCTTTAGAAATTCAATTGAAATTGGTCACCGAGGAAAGTGACGAATTATTTAAATCAAATCAAGAATTTCAAAAAATTATTTCGAACGTTGAGAGTTTAAAGCATCAAGAAAGATCTTTCGTTGAACAAATTACAAGATTAACAGATAGCTCAAAAATTTCAGATGACACTGATGAAGATTTAAAGTATAAATTTGCAAATTTTCAAACTTTTCTGGATGAATTAAACGATAAGGTTGAAAAACTAAAAGAAGAAGTTGTTTTAAAGCAAACTGGATTATCAAACTTAAGAAATGAGGCTAATGAATTAATCAGAGAAGAAGCAACTTTAAAATCATTAGAGTCAGAATATACTGAAAACATTGAAATCTGCAACAGATTGAGAGAATGTTTATCAAATGAGTTCAATATTATCCCTGATGATGATTTTAACCAGTTTGAATCTTCATTTTTTAACTTTTTACAGCAAAAACAAAAAGATTTACAATTTTTAAAAGATGATTTGAAAAGTAAAGAAACTAAATTAGATCATGAACTTCGAGCCTCTACCGAAAAAAAATTAAAAGAATCTCAACATAAAGAATATTTGCTTAAAGATTTGAATATACTACAATCTGAATCAAAAAAGGCTCGTGAACAGATTAACAGTTTGGTTTCAAGTGAAGGTGATGTTGAATATGAAAAATCTTCTTTGGAAGATTTAAAATTGAAATTAGAGAAAAGCAAATCCACTAATTCCATTGAATCTTTTAATAATGAGATTAAGTCAAATAATAATAAAATTAACTCTCTTGAATTAGAAATTGATGACATTAATAAAGATATCTCTCAAATTCATAAACAATCAGATTCCTATGCAAAAATCTCTTTATTATCAGATGAAGCTAAATTAAAGCAGCAAACAATTTCAAAATTAAAGGAAGCTTATTCTGAATCATTTAATGAGTATAGTTTAGATATTGAAAATTTATCGAATTCACTAAAATCAAAAATTTCTGAATTGGAGGAGAAACTCAAATCAAATGAAACTAAACAACAAAGTCTGAAAGCCAAAATTTTGGAAAATGAATCATCAATCCGCTATAATGAGTCAAACTTAAAGAATTTACAAAATGAATTAATAAGTTCAAAGGAGAAATTTGAAAATGAATTAGATGGCGAAGATCCATCTGAATATCAAGAAATTTTATCTTCTGCTGATGATGATTACAAGACTTCTTTAGAAAATCTGAAAATGAGTTCAACAACTTTACAGTTCAATCAAAAAGCGTTAGATATTGCTAAGAATGATCAGTGCTGTTATTTATGCTCAAGAAAATTCGATGATAACTCTTTATTATCAACTTTTATTAAAGAACTAGAGAAAAAGACTAATGGTGATTTAGAGAAAGAACTTAAAAATCAAGCAAAAGAAGCAAAGGAGTATTTAGATACTGTTAGATCTTTATCAAATGAAGTTGAGATTATTCGTTCAAATGAACATAGAATTAAATTAGCAGATAATGAACTAAAAGGTTTAAAACAAAGCTTAAAAAAAAACAATGATGAATTTCACGAAAATTCCAAACTTGTTTCAAATATTTCTGAGAAAATTCAGTCTTTAAAAAACCTGATCAACCCAATTAACGAAATTGAAAGGTTAAAAAAAGATTTAGATCAAACAAAAATCCAAATTGAAGAGAAAAAACAAGAATTAAAAAATTATGGTTTTTCATCAAAAAATTTGGATGAATTGCAATCTGCATTGAATGATAAAAATACTGAATTAAAAAATATTAGAAAAAATATTGCCCAATTGATTGATGATAAAGAATCAAGACAAAGAGAATTGAGCATTTTAGAAAATAATATCAAAGATAAAAAGTTAAAAATTAGCAATTTGGAAATATCAATGATGGAAAAGGAAACACTATTAAAAAGAATTGAAAATTATAAAGTTAAAATTTTTGATTTAGAAGTCGAAATTACAAATGCAGATTCCGTTTTAGATGTTTTAGAGGGTGAAATTGAAAAATTAACTGATAATTATGACAATCTAGTCATGTCAAACGGCTTGAAAATTAGTGAGTCAAATAAAAAAGTTGAATCAATCAATCAGAACTATAATGACTATAAAGGCAGAAATTCGAAAATGAATAAATTTTTAGATAAATATAAATTTAAACTAACGTCAACAACTAGAAAAATCGATTCAACGAATGATATGATTAAAAATGTTGAAAAGGAAATCCAATCGAATTTAGATGTTGTTAGTATTGAAGAAAAGAAATTAGCAGGCACAAATGAAGAGTATAGGAATATCAGAAGTAATATTGATTTAAGAGAGTTAACTTCAAGGTTGGTTTCACTTCAACAAGAAATTGAAAATATTGATATTAAATCTGCTGAAAAATCAAGACAAAAATATCAAGAAAAGTCAGAATATTTAAGAGAGCGTTACTCAAAATTGAATTCGGAATTGGCTGGTAAAATGGGTGAAATGAAACAAATTCAAGATCAAATCAGTCAAATCAAGAAAGAATTAAAAGTTGAATTTAAAAATGTTGATGAGAATTATAGAGAAGAATTAACAAAATTCAAATTCAAGTCAATTGCTGTTAGTGATGCAGACACTTATGCAAAAGCCATAGATACTGCAATTATCAATTTCCATAGTTTAAAGATGAAAGAAACCAATAAAATTATCGAAGATTTATGGAAAGGAACCTACTCCGGCACTGACATTGATACAATTAAAATCAGAAGTGAATCTGCAACAGGGGCTAGATCATCATATAATTATAGAGTTGTTATGGTCAAAAATGATGTTGAGCTAGATATGAGAGGTAGATGTTCAGCAGGTCAAAAAGTTTTAGCCTCAATTATAATTAGATTAGCTCTTTCTGAATGCTTTGGTACTAATTGTGGTGTTATTGCTTTGGATGAGCCAACAACAAATCTAGATGTTGAAAATATTGAATCATTAGCGAGATCATTAAGTAATATCATTGAAATGAGACAAAGTCAAAAAAACTTCCAATTAATTGTCATTACTCATGATGAAAAATTCTTAAGTGCAATGCATGCTGTTAAATATACAGATCATTTTTACAGAATCAAAAGAAATCAAGCACAAAAATCAGAGATTGAATGGGTTGGTATTAATCGTGTTACAGAATAAATAATGAATGAAAAAAATATTAATGAATGCTATTTATTTTAGATTATGTATTATTGAATTGTAATATCTTTGCCTTTCTGCAATATCTAACATTATTTTATATTTTTCATTCAAAATTAAATTAATTAAATCGTTTTTAGCTTTTGGTGTAACTATAATATTGCTTGATTTCTTTGAAATTACATCAGCGAGAGGCTTGTTCAAATAACCAGCTTTAGCTAAAAGAGCACTACCTCTAACACCTGCCAAATCTGGGGAAATGCAACTTATTTCAACAGGTAGATTAGTTAAATTTGAAATTAATTGCACTAGCCTATTATTTTTAGCTTGGCTCCCACATATGATGATTTTATTAATATTGATCGAATTTTCTTTAAATAGTAAAACTATTTGCTTGGCTTGAAATGACAAAAATTCTAAAATTGAAATATATTTTAAAACGAAATCGTTTTTTGATGTATCAACAGATTCACCGAAAAATACTCCTCTCATTGAACCATCACCAAATGGAGTTCTATTCCCAGATAGATCGCCATACGTATGAATATTTTTGGCTATGATGTGAATATTTTCAGCATTTTCGGACTCTAAAATAGCTAAATGATTCTCAATATCATCAAATATATTATTTGAATCAAATCCTTTAAAAGCAGGATGTGTTTCAAATAAATGCTCAATTAATTTTCCAGTTGTTGATTGGCCACCTTCAGAAACATATAAATCAGGTAGTAAACCTTCAAAAGGCCCCCAAATACCCTTTATTGTAGCATTTTTCATTTTATGAGCTATTATAAAACAAGTTGATGTACCAGCCACCATGACCAAACAATCTTCAAAAGACCTAGTTGAAGAACCAATCCAACCAGCATAAGAATCAATTACACCTTGTGATACTATTCCATTTGATGAAGAGCAAAGTTTCGTACCAGCTAAGGGTAGATCATGAATTTCTGCGTTTGAATTGGAACCTAACGCTTGGAAACTGTTTAAGCATAGTTGATCTAGACCAATTTTTGTCAAGAAACTTGAACTCCAACCTCTTAATTCGCAGTCAATACTTCTTTTTGTTTCAAAATTTGAAGATTTATATGGAAAAAGTTGTCCATCTGATACAACTTTGGTCAAATAGTCGTGCAAATCCAAAAATACAAGATCTTTTAGATCTTCAGCTGGGAGGTTATCAACCAAATACTTGACTTTTGGAATGGCCATTTCCTCAATGAGTGAGCCACCATAAAACTTGAGAACATCATCATCTTTCAAAGTATAGTTTAATTCTAGTGTTTCTTTAACAGCTCTACTGTCCATCCAAAATACAACATTCTGATCATTATCTTTTAAATCTTTCTGTACAGAGTAGGGAATCAACGAGCCAATTTTATCTTTTTTAAAAACTGCAATTGAGCAAGTAGCAGAGCAAGCAATACTCAGTATACGACCTTTGGTCTTCAGTTTATCTATACAATGATGCAATCCATCAACTATTTGATTTGTACTCTGAGTAAAAAACTTATTATCAGAATGATACTCTATTGGAAACGACTCCACATACCTCAAAACATTATCCACGTCTAGCAGGCCAACCCTTACAGCAGTGGATCCCACATCAACACCAGCATAGAAACTCTCCATGGGTTATACAAAAAATTATGAAAATGCATCAAACTTGCATAAACCGTTGATTTGGAGTGGCCTTACCAATGGGGAAAAGTATCTCAAGCTAACAACTTTTTAGACAATGTAGAGGGAGGGAGGAGCGAATAACTGTTGAGGTCTAACGTACTCTATAACAATTTCAGTATGAGAGTGAGAAAACTTTAATTGTTCTTTCGTACATAAATCGGCGTGAATAATAAGTTGCCGAATTGAGTAAGACCTTCGTGTAACTTTAAATTGATTGAGATTTATAATTATATTTTATTCATCTGCTTCTCCTTTTACGGCAGAAATTATATATTATGCCTGAACCATCTGGAATATCAGATGAACAGGCAGAAACATACAAATATGAGGGTACATCAACCGATAGAGCAATTGATACTAATTTAAGCAATAATAATTACAATGATGATGAGCACGAAGATATGGAATCGCCAGACGACAATTGGAACGTTGATTCTGCCAATTCCATTATTGGGGGTTCGTCTGTGGTCTCAAAAATTCGCTCAAATGCACAATTGGGGCCTCCAGACAGTAGTGATGATGAACAAGAAATGACTTTAACATCTGAAGATCTGAAAAGAAACAATTTAGCAAACCAGCATAAAATTTTCACGTTTAGTTTACCGTTTGGTGGCGGTGGTAATCCGCTATTGCATTTGCCTTCATTAAAAAGCTTGACACAAAGTTTCCCATTATTTGGTAATTCAGAAAATATTATTGAAGACAATGATTTCAAGGTTAGCCTATCAAAAGCTGAAATCGGTTCAAAATTAAGAAGGCAAGAAAGTATTAGTACATTAGAAGAAGCTTTTTTTTTCCATGGTTTAAAAGGTCAAGGTAGTTCAAGATTAAAAGCAGTGACAAATGCTTTGACTCCAAATATCAGCATACCGTCATTTAATGATGATGATAAAAAAAAAACTTCGGTATGGGATACAATTAAGGGTGATATTGTTATATTAGGTGGTTACAGAGGTAGCGTTTTGAGAGATACGAAAACCAAACGAAGAGTTTGGATCCCAATTAAAGCAGGTTTTAATATGCAGAAAGTTGATTTATTAATAGGCCCAACTGATGAAGATGAAGAACAAGCTCAAAGAGATATGTATTCAGATGACATTCTGAGTCATGTCGGCCCTATTGATATTTGTCGTAAGTTAATTTCAAAACTAGAGAATGGTAAGACAAATGTTCATTCGTTTGGTTATGATTGGAGATTATCTCCAGATATATTATCAAAGAAATTCTATGATTATTTAAAAGATTTAGAATCCAAAAGGTTACCAGAAAACCAAACAAATGGTACTTTAGTTATTGCACATTCAATGGGTGGGTTAATCGCACATCATGTAATGCAAAGAGAACCAAGTCTTTTCAGAGGGTTATTATATGTTGGTGTACCGGCAGAGTGCCCAAACAATTTAGGGCCTCTAAGACAAGGTGATAAGGTTTTAATGAGTTCAAAAATTCTAACAGCAGAAGCGAACTTCTTTATGAGATCAAGTTTTGTATTTTTACCTTTGGATGGGCGTTGTTTTATCAACAGAAAGACTCTAGAAAATATTAGATTAGATTATTTTGATGTTGAAACTTGGATTGAGTATAATTTATCCCCACCAATCGCCAAAGAAAGATTACTTGAAGAGATGAGAAAAGGACCAGATTATGACGAGCAAAAGTATTCAACTACATTTGATGAGGCTAAAGACTATTTAGAAAGGACGTTGAAACGAAATAAAAAATTTTTATTGGAATTAGAATATGATCCAACTAAAGAATATCCTCCATTGGCAATGGTTTATGGTAATCAAGTCCCAACTGTTCGGGGTGTCAGAGTTGATTCTCCAGATGGTATTAGGAGAGGTGAATATGATGATTTCTTTTATGGACCAGGAGATGGGGTTGTTAATCATAAGTGGTTAATGCCAGAAAAAAGAGGATTCCCAGTCAATGCTAAAATTTCAAGTGACAAAGGTCATATCTCATTAATGTGCGATTTTGAAGCAATGGAGAAAGCTTTAGAAGCTCTTGTATATAGTAGTTAAAATAGATATAATTTATGATTATTCTTGTAAGTCATAATATTTAACTTTTAACCATAAGCTGCAAAATGAACACTGCAATATAATTTCATAACCACCCATTCCATCTGGAGTACCATTATTTTCTAAATCCAACTCATTTAAAATAAATCCATCTTGAGATGTACATCTTGGGCAATCTTTTCTAAATATGCATAATTCATCTTCAGCTTCTTCACACTTAAAATCATCTAAAGTAAAAACATCTAAACCCTCTCCAGTGCTTAAAGTCCCGTTTTTTTTAAAACTTTCTGTAATATCTATATCATATTGTTTTCTTGCTTCTGAATTTGATAATATACTGTAAGCAGTTTTGATATTGTGTATCAAATCACCTTGAATGGATTCTCTTGTTTTATCGGGATGAGTGTTTAGTAACTTTTCTTTATAAGCAACTTTGATCTCGGAAATTTCAGCGTTTCTACCAACTCCAAGAACTTCGTAATGAGTTCTCTTAGTGAGGTTCGACATTTTTCACCATGAAGATTCTATTAAAAATTTAATTCAAGTCTAAAGCTCATCAAGAAAAAAATATTAAAAAATCCTAATCTGGAAGTTTTCGCGCTCATCTCTAAAATTTTTTTTTTCATTTAATTTTTTATACTTAACAATTCAATAGAATGGCCGTTAAAAGGACTTACGAAGAAGCCCATGCAGACGTGAAGGTCACTTCTGTGCAGGATAAAGACTCTGTTATAGTTGGTTCTTTTTTTAATGGTTTCCATGCTCCAAAGGATGCCAAAATTGATGTATATAAAAGGAAATCTACAAAAGAAACAATATTTCATGGTGAAAACTCAAGATTAGATTATAACGGTACCCCAGCTGATAATGATAATGATTATGCTCTTGCAGTTTACGATCCAGTAACCAGATCTGTTGAATTATATAAAGTTCCTGTTCTTTTAGGTTCAGTTACTTCAAAAGAACATAGAAAACTTAAAGGTCCAGCTGTTAAACAAACTCATGCTCGTTTCATCGATCAAAAGAATGCATTGGGTGAAGCTTTCGGTACAAGAAAGGCCAAAAAAGTCATTGCTGACCAAGCTAGAAATCGTATCGATGCTGATCAATTAGCTGAAGTTCAAACAGATATTATAGATTCAGTTAAATCAACAACAACTAACTTACCATCAAGACAAGAATTGACAGAAAAGGTTCTTAATGATAGACCTACTCCAGTGGCTAATGTTGATGCCGCTGATGTTGCTGATATTTATCCAATTGACAATCTAATATCAAGTACAGAACGTGATTACATTCGTGTTGATCCAATCTTAAATGAAACTAACACTAAAGAGAAACTAGAACTTTTACCATTCCAAGATGACTCATTCCTTGCTAAGCGTATTGCTGGTGAAACTGATCCAACCAAATTACAATTAATCTATTATGCATCTTTATTATTAGGTCTATATAACAATAGAAGAATCTCAGATAAACGTTCATTAATAACTGCATTGAATAACCCACCTGATGTCTTGGTTGATGGATTACTAGAAAGATTTGCTACTGCAAAAGCTGGTGTTTTTGGTCGTACTAAAGAACGTGCTTTTAGAATTGACCCACATCATGAAGATAAATTATTATGTTACTTCTTAGCTGTCACTTTGCACATTGATAACTTTCATGTTGAAATCAGTCCTTTGTCTAACGAGTTATCTTTGAAACCATCAAGATTAGTAGGTTTATTTAAAGCTTTAGGTTGTAATGTTAGACCAATCACTGCTTCTGAAGCTGACCTTTTCGGTGTTCCAAGAGCTGCTGCCTCTTCATATAAAATTGCTGCTTTAAAAGTTCCATTCAAACTACCAGAAATGACTAGAAGAGGAAGAAGAGCTTAAAAATACACGATCCAACATATAATACTTGTAGCCCATCGCGAAAAGAAATTTTTATCTTCATTCTAAATTAAAATGACAAGTGGGAAAGTGTGAGTAGACTGGGTTGATTTGATTATTGGTACTAACAGTTTTAGTGATGACCTTGAAAATGCTCTTGTTGGACTTGCATCTATTGAAGGCGAGTTGGAGCAAGCCGAAAAAGCTGCTGGTAAGTAGTTGTCAATAATATATGAGCTAGTACTAACATTGATTAGAAATTGCTCGTCTAAGCAGCCTTCAAAAGATCTATACCAAAAGAAGTGACTTCATTGAAAGGATTGACAAGTTTTGGCATATAGTTCTAGCAGAACATCCAGATTTTGCTGAATATATTAGATCTCAAGATTTCAAATATTTGGAGTTAATTCAAAATATTGATGTTATTTGGGATATTTATGAATCAAATAAAGATCCATCCCCTGATAATTTCTCAATTGTTTTCAAGTTCAGCAAATTAGATAAAGATTTCCCGGAACAGACAGTAATTAAAAGCTTTAGATTAGAAAAATCAGAAGATGCAGCTGATGAATTTGATGATGACGAAATACTAGTTAGTGATCCAGTTGACATAATTTGGCCAAAATCTTATGATTCCATAAACCCATCAAAAATAACTGACAAAAAATCAACAGAAGGTAAGAAAAATTATAGAACTGGTATGAAATCATTTTTTGGTTGGTTTAAATGGACTGGTAAAAAGCCAGGTAAAGAATTCCCAACTGGTGATGAGTTGGCAAGATTATTCTCAACTGATATTTATCCAAATGCTGTTAAGTACTACACTGCAGCTCAAAGAGATGGACTAGAAGAAGAAATTGATTCAGAAGCAAGTGAACCATTGGATTTAAGTGACGATGATGAGCATATCGAAAAAAAGCAAAAAGTTTGATTTCCATAACTACGTTCTTTAAAAAAATATTAGATATATTATTTTGTAACACGTATGTAACTATAGACATGAATCAATTTGAAAGTAAATAACCCTTTTAAAATGCTAAAGAAATGGAAGACTTTTAGAAAATCTATAGACGATCATCTTCAGCTTCAGTTAAATCACCATCATCTAGAATGTCATCATTTGTTGTATGTAAGGAAGTCTCATCAAGAACATCATCAGCATATGAGCCAGAAGCTGCTGCGCTGTAACCATCTAATGAAACACTCTTCTTTAAAATTTTAGATTTAACAAAATCGGCAAGACCCGAAGAGACAGTGGTGATGAAAGAAATGGTAACAACAACACCATAACCAATAATAGATGAAATTCTATTAAATTCTGACGAATTATCGAATTCAATTGGTTGATCATCATCGCCTAATTTAATTTGACCATATCTACCTACGTAATGGTTGTAAATAACAAAGACCAAAACACCAGCACCTAAAATTGGAATGATGATAACAAAGAATAAGGCTAAACCAGTCAAACCTTTATGTCTACGTTCAAATTCTTCTTCCTTACCTGGGCATGCTTTTGGTTCCACTTTATCAAATTCTTGACCACCTTCACAAGTGGATAGTGGAATTCTTCTGTAACCAGTTGGTAACCAATACTCATCAACACCAAATTCTTTACAAACTAATGAATGGTCAGGAGGAGTGTAACCAGGGACCAATTTACATTGTCCACTTTGATCTCTGTAATAGTTGAAATCACATTCAAAATCTTGTCTAGTACAGGCACAATTTCTAATTTCTTCATACGGTTTAGTTAATTTTTCGCCAATGTAACAATCTTTACCTGGAACTTTTCTGTAATATTTGGCTTCATGACCGAATAAACAATTATCAGATTGATGTGGGTGTCTTGGAGTCCATAAATCAAAATCATCAGTATCTGGATGAGTCAAGTCTAATGAACATTTTCTTTTTAATAATTGAGAGAAGTCAATTTGATAAACAACAGCTCTGTCACCTCTTGAGACTGGTAATTTAGTGAATAATAAAAATTTTCTCGAATCATCAGATGGGACAGTTGAAATATCATTCACAACAACTAGATCATCTGTAAATTGGTAGTCTGACCAAGTATCACCTTCATCTAATGAATAACTAATGGTATTGGTTGAATCTTCACCATTAACTAAAACTATAATAGAACCTTGATCACCATATTCCCATTGGTAAACACCTTTTTTAACTTCTCTCCAGGTTACACCACCATCTCTGGTTAAGAAAGTATCACCATCTAAGTAACTACCTAGTTTATCACCGACATTACCAACAGCAACCATCATACCAATAGCAGAACCTGATGAGAAAGTATCTCTGTAATCAGCTCGTTCAGTGTAACCATGTAAATGTAAAGAACAGTCTTTTAATGACTTACCTGAACATGAATATTTCTTAGCATTTGAATCAACACTTGGTGGTTGAATGTAATCCCAATCGGCACCATCATTGTGTGTGATTTTAGATTTTAATTGTTTTCTAGCACCACCTTTAGCTTCGTACCAATTTGCAACAGTATTAATAACGGCTACACCTTCTAAATTTTCCATTTGTTCAAAATCAACAAATCCTGAAGCATCTCTGTTAACATATTCTTCAGACATGACATAAGAAGTACCGTTTGAATTAGATTTTAAGATAGCACCATACTCAGTGCCAGATCTAGCATTAGTAGTAACATGCAAAAAGATAGCCTTTGACTGAGCAGATAAAACGGTATACGCTTGTTTCTTGTCAACACGGAAATTACTTGGGAATTCAGCATCGGCCCAATCTTTACCATCAATTGAAACATGAGCTCTTAATGAGCCATCTTCAAGAGAAGTAGCTGCAACTAAGAAATCATCAGCTTGAACAAAACCAATGACGTTAGTTAATGGAGTAAAAGTAGTTTCAAACCAATCTTCAGAAAAGAATAACTCTTCAGAATGGATGGTGTTTTCATTTTCTTCTCTTGTGCAAACAATTAACTTCTCAGCACTTGATTCAGCCAAATGACCAACATAGTCACAGCTTCTGACGTGCTCTTGTAATAATTTGAATCTCTTACCATATGACTGGGTTCGGTAAGTAACAGTTCTACAAGCACCGGTATGGGAAGTGTCACAATCTTTTTGTCCAATATAAATGAACCAATTTGAATGTTTAGCATGGAATCTTAATGGAACAACACCTGGAATAAAATTTGCTGGGGTTCTGAAGAATTTCCAATTATCAGCCCTATCAGTAGAATAAATAATCTTTTGATTGGTTGATAATAAGTAAACATGATTGGTGTTATGAGGATTGACAATGATATCTAAGATTTCTTCTTCTGGCGCGATTTGCTCCCAAGTTGAACCTTGATCGTGTGTAACATACCCTCTATGTAACGAAGTTAATAAGATAATAGTTTCATCTTTTAACGCAGATCCTGGCACACGATCTAAGTAAATATATTTGGTAATTTTACCAGCAAAACCGAAAGCAGAAGTTTTAACTCTACCATCATTTTTACCATCCTGGGCTTTCTTCTTTTCACCTTCTCTTTCTTCTGGATTACCATTATCACCTTCAGTTTCATCAGGAACATCATTTTCATCATAGTTAATTAATTTAACTTCTTTGCTTTCTTTATCATCCTCTTCATCCTCTTCATCTCTTGTTGAAGATTGAACAACAATAAAAGAAGTACAGCTTTTAACAACAGAACCAGATAAATCAACACCACCAGAGCATTTATTACCTGGCTGTAAGACATAGCCTGAACTAATCTCATAAGAGGCGGCGTTGTTAACGCAGAACTTAGACTCTAATTCAGAAGTAGTTAAAACGGAAACACATTCACCATCAGAGTTCAATTCGAAGTTGTAATCACAAACAAAGTCAGCTTTTGTACAAGTACAGGCTTCTTTTATTGCAACTTCTTCACTGAATTCGTTACCAACAAAACAGTTGGCATCTTGAAGTCTTCTTTGATAAGATTGTTTGTAACCTGAGACACAGACATCATTTGAACCAGAGCCTTTCAAAGTCCAAGTTTCAAAATCAGAGCTTTGACATCTAGTCTTATATAGACCATCAAAACTCAAATAAAAAGTTTTATATGAGCCTGAAGAAGTTGAACCAGAGACTAAAAATTTGAAATTGGTCGAATCTGGAGTGGTTGTTAATAATTTAGCTTGGATTGTTGAATCTAAAGAAGCTTGTTGCCATGATTTACCTTGATTAGCAGTGTATTTAATGGTACTGACATCAGCATTCTCTTCAATGGCAACGATGATTGAACCCTGATCACCAAATTCAAATAAATGAGGACCATTTAAGGTTTTTGACCAAGTTAAACCGGAATCTAAAGAAATATAAGTATCACCCTCATCATAGGATTTCAATGAAGAACCAGTATTACCAACACCTAATAAGATACCTGGAACTGGAGATGAGAAATATTTACCTGGAGCATTTGGATTGTTCATATATCTTTGAACTAAAGAATGTAAATGCAATGAAGAACGACCAGCAGTTAAACCAGTCCAAGTAACACCTTGATCGAAAGAAATTTTTGATTGGATGATTGAAACAGCATTGTTTTTAATTACTTGTTGGCCGTTTGAAACAGTATTTGCTAAAATTACACCATCAACGTTTGAAACTAATTCATAATCAACATTATCATATTGATCTCTATTGGTGTAGTCTAAAGATTCAATGAAATAGGAATCGTTGACACCTGCAGCATAAAATAATTGGCCAACTTTATCAGTGTATTTAACGTCAATGAAGATTGAATTTTTAGTGCCTTCAACAACAGTGAATTCATTTGATAATTCGGAATTTGAAGGAAATTCAACTCTTTGCCAGTCATAGCCATCAAAAGAAGAGAAAACTTTCAAAGAAGTTTCACCTAATTGAGAACTTAAAGCAATTAAAGAATGCGAACCGGCTCCAAGCTTTTGAATGTTCTGTAAGATACCAGCTTGGTAAACAACGTATTTTTTACTTTGAAACCAATTATCAGAAGTGGCTAAGGTATTTACGAAAGAATCACCCTCAACGATACAGGTAACAGATTTTGGATCTTTGCTTTGAATATTTGGGGTAGCTTCATTGAACAAGCAAGAGTAAGCACTAATGAATCTATTGACTTGATTAAAATTATCAGTTGTGTAGTAGTATGATCTTAAACAGGTTTCACTATCCTGACCGTTTTGGCATGGACCTGCGAATAAAGCATAATCTGGATTATTGCCATGAAAAATAATTGGAGAATGAGCAGAGTTTAAAGTTTCAACAGAGTCTTTAGCAGGCTTAACTTCGGTTTGGAATTCAGACCAAGTTTCACCATTGGTTGTGGTTTTAAAATGGGTTAAATCATCCGAAATGGCATAGGCATAACCATTTTTAAATGGGTGCTGAACTAAATATTGAATTTTAATACCATTAGTATCAATAGAATTAAAGTTTTCCCCTGAGTTTGAAGATGAATATAAAGAGCCTGAAGATTTATCCAAATAAATTATATTGTGAGAATCATCAAAATAAATTAATTCTGGTGCACCCTCAAAATCATGAGATCTAACTTGTGGGGCAAAAATTGCATTAACACAAGTTGAAAGAATCAAGGCCAAAGAGGCGGACAAAACTTTCATTGTTTCTTAAATTTACCAGCTAATTGAGGAAAGAAAAAATGAAATTTTTCACTCTGCCAATAATTATTATCAAAAGCATCAAATAATTATTATATGCATACTAAAATGATTAAAAAAGATTGTACACAGAGAATTGGTTAGGGCACAGGTAGAGTCCCCGATGAGTCCGGTGAAATTTCCAGGAATGTCCCCTTCCGCGATTATCGGTGTCACAATTTCCTGGGTGTCCTCGGGGATATTGGTTTAAGGCTTTATTATTTACAGCTAATACCATCAGGACTACAAGCTACAATTTGTGTGCAAAAGTTGTGTCAGATTTAGCTATTTAACCTGGTCATGATTGGAGCAAAATTTGATGCATTAGGTATTTCTAATACTCAATTTGGGACCTATTTTTAACGGTTTTGCGAGGCTCATCCCTGTATCGGTACTGAGAGTCATCCTTCTTACTTCTTCTTTCGTATTCTCTGTCTGCATGGTCTCTTGAAGATCTATGGTGATGGCGATTATCTTTTTCTCTATACCTATGACTTGTTGCAGTTCTGGTTTTTTCTTGCATTTTTTTCATTCTTTGTGCATTGATCTTTGCCATAGGATCTTCTCTACTTCTGTTAACTTCTTCTCTCTGGCTGATCATTCCACTCATTCCTTGCCTTACTTTATCAAACCCTCTGACACCGTCCTTTTGCTTCGCTTGTTTTTGTATTATCAAGTCATCAACTCTCTTTTTACCCAATAAATATTCTTCTGCATCATTACTCATTAACTTGTTACCATCACTTACTCCTGAGGTGTCGTACATCCATTCCACCCTATCAGTAACTTTCTTACCTGTTTTAGCATATTGCAATTCTCTTAACTCTGCTAATTCTTTCTCTTTTAAAATCTCTTCTTGTCTTTCTTGAATCTTCTTACGTTCTGCTAATACTTCCTGTTCTTTCTCCCAGACTTTCTGCTGGTTCTTCATAAGTCCTGGATGCCATGACTTTTTCAAATTCAAATCACCTGGTGCCATCTTGTCTAATAAATATGTTGTTTAAAGCAAATAAATTAGTTACAACAAAAATTTTTATGTTACGTAATTGACGATAAGCTAAACTACTTAAGTTTGATTCTAGTCTATTCGGTCGTATCTCTGAATATATATTTGACTGTGTATGTGATCAATACACATGCCTACACCAGTTATAAAAATACCTTATATTAAACCGAACCAAAGCTTGGAGCTTTATTAATCATGACAGAGAAAATTGAAATTTATCCATCTTTACATTATGCTGGATGAATATAATTTAACATGCAAACAATTAAATTAATAATAATAAAACATTAATTTCTTTTTAAATGTATTTATAAACTTTTTAGAAACCATGGATTTTAATATTCTTCTTTTGCAAAGCTAATTGAGATGTTAAAAATTCCATAACTTTAACTCTTTGATCACCTTGTAATTGGATAACTTCACCTAATTCTTCATCTTTGACAATGTTACCATTACAAGCAAAATCTTTCTTTAGAACTTTTAAAATTTTTTTTAAATCATATTCATCTGGTAAACCTTGAACAGTAGTCAAAGTCTTACGACCATTTCTTTGTTGGATACGAATATGGATATAGTTAGTTGGTTGGGTATCATCATCACCAGTATCGGCAAATGGATCTAATCATTATCGTTAGTATGGATAAAAAAACAAGGATTAAAATGGGTTCAAATCAAGAGAAAAAAAAACTTTCTGAAAAAAGACACATAATAATCTATTTAATGAGACATACCAAAGGACTTTAAGTTTTGAATAGAGCTCATATAATAACAAAGTTTTAATACTTTTCAAATCTTTTCCACTTTTTTTTTTCTTTCAGCTTTTTTAATGATAAAAACAAATTTACCCTCCACAGAAACTGAGAATTACCCTTTTTGGTTTATCTCCCCGGAATGATTCGGTCGGAATTCGGATTAATCGATTTTATTTTACTTTTTTCGAACTCAATTGAATGAACCCCTTTTAGAAAGTTGGATTAATTGATGTCGAAAACCGTTTCTGAGTCCGATTTGCAGAGCAGCTTAAAGAAGGCAACTTCTGCAGATGAAACTGCTCCAAAAAGAAAACATGTTAGAGCTTGTATCGTTTATACTTGGGATCATAAATCCTCAAAATCATTTTGGAATCATCTTAAAACTTTACCAATTCAAGGCGATGAAGTCCAATTATTTAAAGCCTTGATCACCATCCACAAAGTTTTGCAAGAAGGCCATCAATCTACTTTAGCTGATGGTTATAGAAACATGAATTGGATCGATGGTTTAGGTAGAAGTATTCAAGGTGATGGGTTTAGAGGCTACGGTAGATTGATCAGAGAATATGTCCATTATTTACTAAGAAAATTGCAATTCCATAAAAATCATCGTGGATTCAATGGTACTTTTGAATATGAAGAATATATTTCTTTGGTCACAGTTCAAGACCCTGATGAAGGATATGAAGCCATTTTAGATTTAATGTCCTTACAAGATGCTTTAGATGATTTGCAAAGATTAATCTTCTCGTCAATTTCACATGATAAAAGATCAGAATGTAAAATTTCTGCTTTAGTCCCTTTGGTTGCTGAATCTTATGGTATTTACAAATTTGCAACTTCAATGATTCGAGCTATTCACCGTTCAATTGGCTCAGATGAAGCTTTGGAACCATTAAAACAACGTTATGATTCTCAACATGCAAGACTATTTGAATTTTATGCAGATTGTTCTTCAATACGTTATTTAACATCTTTGATTACGATCCCAAGATTGCCAGAAAACCCTCCAAATTTATTTATCAACGATGACGATGATGATATTCCTCGTTCCGAAATTCAAAGACCTGAATCAAGAGCAACTGATATTTCTGAACCAATCTCAGAACAACCAACTGTTTCTCAATATCAACAACCAATCGCGATTCAACCAACTGGAGTTGAATTTTGGAATACTCAACAATCTGCGTATGAAGCCGACCAGGCAAGACTAGCACAAGAACGTGAACAACAAGCTTTACAACAACAACAATACGCTGAACAACAAAGACAATTATTTGAACAACAGCAGTATCAACAACAAGAACAACAAAGATTAGCTCAAGAACAGTTAGCAAGAGAGCAATTTCAAAGTCAAGCTCAAGGTAGAGTTGCTGAGTTGGAACGTGATTTATTAGCTTTGAGAGGCCAATATGAACAAGATCAATTGTTATTACAACAATACGATCAAAGAGTTAAAGCTTTGGAAACTGAAATTGCAACGACAACCCAATCTGCAACTCAACAGATTGGCTCAAAAGATGAATTAATTCAAAACTTACATGAACAAATCAATTTATGGAAAAATAAATATGAATCATTAGCAAAATTATATTCACAATTAAGACAAGAACATTTAAATTTATTAAATAAATTCAAAAAATTACAACAAAAAGCTGCATCTGCTCAAGAAGCCATCGATAAACGAGAAAAATTAGAAAAGGATTTGAAATCAAAGAACGTCGAATTAGCTGGTTTAATTAGAGAAAGAGATAGAGCTAGATTAGATTTAGAAAAAACCAAAGGTGGTAAAGATAGCGAAATTGACAAGTTAGAATTACAAATTAGAGATTTAACTTTGAAATTAGACGAATCGGAGAGAAATAAATCCTCAAATTTATCCTCAATTTTTGCTCAACACAAAAAAGAAATTGAATCTTTACAAGCAAAAGTAAACGAAAGCTCAAGATCATTTAACCCAGATTTAGAGCAACAATTAAAGGATAAAGAAGAAGAATTAGAAATTGTTCAACAAACTATGGATGATGCTTTGCAAGAATTAGCAAAAGTTCAACAAGAAAATGATGCTGCAATTGGTGAACAAATTGATCAAGTCTTGGAAGATCATCTACTAAAATTAACATCATTGGTTGATGCCATTTTATTCAGTGGTATTAAAAGAATTCAAGATGCTTTATATGAACTAGATTCCCCAATGCAGGCAGGTAATCAAAATTCATCCCCTGAGTATTTATTATCAATTATTGAAAAAACTTCCTCTTCAGTCACTGATTTTGCTAACTCATTCAATGACTTTATTGCTGACGGACCAAATGGTGACCATTCTGAAATTATTAGATCTTTAAATGAATTTACTTCTGCAATTTCTGACGTTTTACTAAATTCAAAAGGTATTATCAGATTATGTAAAGCTGATTCAGAAGCAGATAAAATCATTTCTGTTGCAAGAGAAACTGCTGAACAATCTGATGAATTCTTTAGATCATTGCTATCTGCTAACTTAGATGGTGATGAAGAAGAAAAGACTGATATTGTGATTAATGGCAATTTAAACGTTCAAGAAAAGCTACAAGAGTTGACTGATTTGACTGAAAGTTTAGCTCCAAGGTTAAATATTTTACATGCATCACAAAATATTGAGGAAGTTGTTGAAAATGAATTGCAAAACGCTGCAAATTCAATCTCTAAAGCCTCATCTCAATTAAATTCATTATTAACAAAAGAACAAGATCCATCAATTTCTCAAATTGATTTTGAAATTAATAAAGCGATATTAGCTGCTGCTATTGCAGTTACAAATGCAATTGAAATTTTAATTAAAGCTGCAATTGATTCTCAAAATGAAATTGTTGCCAAAAATAAAGGTTCTATTTCCAAAAGAGAATATTACAAAAAACATAACAGATGGACTGAAGGTTTAATATCCGCTGCTAAATCAGTTGCATTTTCAACCAAAATTTTAATTGAAACTGCAGATGGTGTTTTGAGCAATAAAAAAACTCATGAAGAATTAATTGTTGCATCAAATGAAGTTGCTGCTTCAACCGTTCAACTGGTTGCCGCTTCAAGAGTCAAGGCTACCTTTTTATCAAAAACACAAGATCAATTAGAACTTGCTAGTAAAGCCGTTACATCTGCTTGTAGAAGTTTGGTCAATCAAGTTCAAGATATTTTAACAAAAAGAAGTAATGGTGGTGGTGAAAATGAAATTGATTATTCAAAGCTATCAAATCATGAAAACAAAACTGTTGAAATGGAACAACAAGTTGAAATTTTAAAATTAGAAAATGCCTTAAACGCTGCTAGAAAAAGATTAGGTGAAATTAGAAAGTACGGCTACAGAGATGGTGATAGCGATGAAGAATAAATAGCAATGTATATTTGATGTCGATCAATGATATATATGTTGAAAGAAAATCAAACTTAACCTTGTAAGTTTCGCTCAGCTTTAGAAATTGAAGTATCTTTTGAACGCATTCTTTTATTTGTGAACCAAACTCTAACTTGTAATGGAGTAATTCCACATTGTTGAGCAATTGCGCTTCTTTCCACGCGATTGGGTGCTCTTTTTGTCTGAAATATTTTCTCTAAAAAGTCTCTGTTTTCTTTTGAGATTGATAGACGTTTTCCAATCTTGGAAGCAATTTTCTGATCTGTTGTATCTTCTGTTGCATCTGAAATATTTAGAATATCAGAAGAACTACTATAAGGCTCTGGTAAAAGCTCAGTTAATCCTTCATTCGATGTAAAACTGTCGTCAATACTTATAAATGATGACTTTATTTCATATGTATGTGGTATTTGTACTGGATTATTGGAAGTATCATACATATTATCAAGGACTTGAACACCATATTTGTCTTTCAATATTGATTCTAGAAGCTTTTTATAATTAGTAATAGTATTTTCAAGATCGATATCTTGATAGCTCTTATTCAATTATGTTAGTAATTTGTTCTTTTTAGTCGGCGGCTAATTAATTGACTTACCAAAACTCTTAATAAAGATTCTTCAAACCCATTGATAATGACACTTATTTGATATGAATCTTCAACTGGGATAGCTTGCATGATTTTTAACCTATTGAATGGATCATTTATGATTATCGGGTCGTCTTTCTTCTTCAATTCAATAGCTGAGTCAGGGATTATATCTGAAATTGAATCAATTAGATCATTTAAGCTAATCTCAGCCTCTTTAATGTATTTAGTATCATATAAAGTTCGTCTTTTATGCGAGACTGGTGCCATTCTCACCCCTACTTCTCTAAAGAATTAGATTTAAAGGATTTCGCAATGTTTAAAGCCTTTTACGCTAAAAAATTGTTTCATATCTGTTAGAAAAAGATTCTATAGAAACGAAATAACATTTGATCAACCCGAAAACAGGGCTCTCTGCAGATTTTACTTTTATATGAAACTCACTGATTCTATGCACAAAAAGTTTCCATCGCTACAGCTTTTCACATTTCGTATTGGATTTTATTAGAAAATATACAATATATCTTTGTGTGTTATTCACTAATTTAATGCTTTTATATCAGATTAATGAGGCCCAGATTTGTTCATTTCTATTTTGTGGCACACATTTTTTTCGGTCTAAATTAAATTGTGCCTCAAAAAGTTCCAAGATCAGTCAGATCAATGAAAAACAGGTACACAGTAAGGAATATGATCTGAGCTTTTTTTTTTCAATTCATCAAACCTATACTTTCACTCAATGGAAGAAGAAACTCCCTTGATTACCGTTAGATTTAAAGCTTCAGGATCAGCAAAAAAAATTGTTGTAGAGAAGAATCATTTTCCCATGACAGCTAAAGTCGCAGATCAAGTGAATCAAAAAAAAATCCCTATTGTGTTTCTGGATCAAAATACTGCAGAACGTAATGTGAAAGCTGTATGTGCTAAGGATCATATATCAAGACCAAGAAATCAGTTTATTATTGCCAGAATCATTCTGAGTAAACTAATTGAAGCGTCAAATCCTTCAAATGCAGAAGGAATATCTAAGGTTATATCTATAGTAAGTATATTATAAAAATTAGGAAGAGTATTCTAACACAAGGATCAGATTTGGAATCAGGACATTCCTGGATTTAAAGAATATTTCAAATATCTATCAAATCTTGAGGAGATCTGGCATGAAGAATATTTCCCGGATTATGATTATAAACCGAAATTCACATTAAAAACAAAGAAAGATCAAATTGAAAAAATTAGAGTAGATGAAATAATCATTGAACCTCTGAAAGTTCATACTCCTTTAACTTCAATTGAGTATAAGTTAAACGTTTCATCAAATTGCAAAAGCCATATTTCAAAAGACTTCAACACATATCTCAGATTATGCTCAAGCTCATTTAACAAACTCAAACCAAAGACTAATCTAAGACGTGAGGTTATAAGCGAGCGTCCAGTTAACAAGTTTCAGGTTAGAAGTTTTGATCTACAAAACAATGAAAATAGAGTTTTAAGTGCTGCGCCATCTAAAATCGGTAAGTTGTCTCGGAAGAAATGGAGACCATCTGAAAAATTTCCTATTGATAAAGGATTAAGGTTTGCTCATGATATAATCCAATTTACAAGCGCATCTGTTTATGAAGATAAAATTCAAAATATCATAATCAATTGATCCATCTCATTATGGAATATTGATTAAAATGTGATCAAAAAGTGCTAATTTCCCTTCTAAGATTTCTTGGTCCTGAGAAATTTAAATTTTTTGATCTTTCAATACCCTGCAATGATTTGTTAAATATTTGACCGTTAA
Organism: Millerago galiae; assembly: GCA_030568845.1. NCBI lineage: Eukaryota > Fungi > Ascomycota > Saccharomycetes > Phaffomycetales > Phaffomycetaceae > Millerago > Millerago galiae. The sequence continues at coordinate 1,034 of JAJMIZ010000007.1, read as the reverse complement.
TTGGAACTTATTTTTAATAACCCTTTTCTGTAGGAGTTTAATCGCTATGACAACGGCCCAAAATGATCATATCAAGTTCTAATTTTTCTTCGGATATATCACGGATTTATCTTCTTCCCAAAAAAAAAATTGTGAAAAAAAATTTCTGCCTCTCTTCAACACCCATACCTACAGAACATATAACTCAGATTGAATTTTTATTGTAACAAAAGGCTCTACTTTAGGAGATAATCATTAGAAGCGGTTCAAGCTACTTAATAGACTGAAATTCATATTTCTATAAAGGACTAAATTGCCTCCGAATAACCGTTTATAAAAGTATAAACTTCTAGACAATTAAAATAAATGATTAAAAGAATAACTACGCCTTGAAACTTTAACACAGCCCGATAATACTATAACAATCCCACCATCCAAAACTCAATAATGCATTACCTGCATTGTCTGTTATACTCTATTTCTCATAACTAGCATCAAAACATTTTAATAAAAAAAAAGAAAATTTATATCTCATATTACAAACACATGAAACTTAAGATTATCAATTATCACATGGTTGCTTTATCTCGTCCAATTAAGTAAATCTTTAAACCTTTTAAATACACGCACAATTTAGAGCATCTATCTCTTCATAAAGCAGTAAGACAATTATATCGTAATCTGCTCTACTTATAAACCCATTAAGATCTCTAGCTTTCTTTTTCAAAACACTTGTGACATCTTTGAATACTACAATATTAGATCATTTTCGATTTTCCGTAAAATATTGTTAAAGGGACAATTAATTATACAAATAATGCTACTAATATGCACTATTGATAAATTCTCGGTTCTACTATTTCAGATAATTTATAAACACACTCTAACAGATACTTGTCAATAAAATACATTTCCAATCATAAAATATTATTTACGTGTCACTCTTCTCCATAAGTTCCATTAGTTTAATCGAATTTTTGTCTCTATTGAACCTACTATAGAGCTGTGCGTATGGGTGTTAGAGCTGTGCGTATGGGTGTTAGAGCTGTGCGTAT